>CM074283.1:30785733-30880733 GCA_037194245.1 Opsariichthys bidens
GTAACATCAGGAAATGACGCTTCATAAATAAACCAGGCTGATGTCAAAGGTTACTAAAACAAAGTTGAACCCTTCCTGATCAAACTCATCAGCCTCATGCATCAATGAAACAATTGGGAGACATTTAAAGCATTCAAAGGGGCTGATGACACGAAAAAAAGAGAAACAAACATTTGATGAAAATGATAAGTATGAAACAGCCTGTTGTACTCATAAGAGGGATGTGCTGTCAAGTTAGCTGAGGATGACTATAAATAAATGATTTCACCTCGAGTCAATTACACAATAAACACAATCTGCGTGTTATTACACACGTTCAGCGCACTGATGTGGAACTCATTCAACATTAGCGCGGTTAGCATTAGCCGCTATCGCACTGTGTTTCTGTTCAGAAGACAAAAGCCGCGTTCAAAAACAGCTTTCCGTGAATGTAGTTTCATTTATGTCCAGATGTAAAGGCCACACCAATACGCTTTTCAAGAAAACACCACAAATATAAGGCTAACACGGTTATTTTCTAAAAATTCTCAGTCAGTCAGCGGCCCGGAGCGACTCTCCGGCTGTGTGTCAAAACCCGCCGACGCGCCCTAGCTAGACAGCATCTTCAGCTCGTCACCGCGCGCACTTCAACTCTGGAACGCGCATAAATTATCTAAAACATCAGCGAGGGGTCGAAACGTTGTTTTCTAACGCTCGAACCGCGCCTATGACAGAACATAACTATAACACGAACGTTGCCTAGGTAGGGAGCTCGCTAGGGTTTGACACACAGTCCCTCTCTCTCTCTCTCTCTCTCACCTGGACGTGAAGACTTTGGAGCAGCTGATGGAGCTGCTCAGGTCGCACATGGCGCGGTAATTGGCGTCGCGGGTCTTTTCCCTCTCCACATGGAATGCGTACAGGGATATCAGAATTCCTGAGAGACACACGAGCAGCCGGACTATCCGCTCCCAGCGAGGGGTGGACACTCGCAAGACGGGCGCCGCCATTTTTTCCCGGCCTTTGCACGAACGCGCGCAGCCTCCCCTGCCTCAACCGTTAGGCGCGCGACGTGGAAAAAGCGTCGGGACGTGTCACCAGACGAGAGGGCGTGGCTTGAGCACAACGGGCGTGGTCTATTAGACAGAGGCGTGTCTATCAAGCGTCTCGCCATTCTTGTGTCAGTGGGGGCCTTTATAATAAAACAAGATTCAGGGCGTCTTTTGTGCGGCCCTTTGCACTCTGAATACACACCCGCTTGTTGTAAAAAGCTCCAGGCGGGTATAATTATACAGAGAGAGAACTTTTGATTAACTTATGTAATATTGTATATCATATATATATATATATATATATATATATATATATATATATATATATATATACATATATATAGTAAGTATATAAGTATATATATATATATATATAGTAAGTATATAAGTATATATATACGTATATAGTAAGTATATAAGTATATATATATATATATATATATATAGTAAGTATTTAAGTATATATATACATATATAGTAAGTATATAAGTATATATACATATATATAGTAAGTATATAAGTATATACATGTATATAAGTATATATATATATATATATATATATATATAGTAAGTATATAAGTATATATATATATATAGTAAGTATTTAAGTATATATATACATATATAGTAAGTATTTAAGTATATATATATATATATATATATATAAAGTATATAAGTATATATATATATATAGTAAGTATATAAGTATATATATATAAATATATATATATAATATATATATATATATATATATAAGTGTCATCACTTTATCTTGAATATTTCTTGAATCACTTTATGATTCTTAATTTATTTCGAATTGCTGGATATAATGTTTTTATCATGCAGTTATTGTATTAGTTTTTATATGCATGTATTATACATATGCATGCATAAATAAATAACTGAATCTTAAAATATAGTCATAGTGGAGTGTATTGTATGTTTTATATTGCGCAGAATTGAATTGCAAAATGCATTTTACATAATATAGCATACATTATTAAAGAGAGTACGAAGTGCTACCTTAGTTTGGTGACATACTTTGATGAAAGTTTAAAATAACTTTTGAAGTTTGAAGGTTTTACTCAGAAAAAGTAAACAAAAATGTTACTAGCGTGTTTTAACATTTTGCTAACATGTTTTAACACATTGTTAGCTTGTTTTAGCATGTTGTTAGCATGATTTAACACATTGCTAACATGTTTTAGCATTTTGCTAGCATGATTAATGTTGCTAACATGTTGCAGGATTCAAAACATTGCTAGCATGATTTATCATGTTGCTAGAATGATAAAACATATTGCTAGCATGTTATGGCATGTTGATAACATGATTTAGAATGTTACTAACACATTCTATCAAGTTGCTAGCATTATTAGCACATTGCTAGCATCAATTACAATGTTGCTAACATGATTAGCATATTACTAGCATGATTTAACACATTGCTAGCATGTTTTAGCATGTTATTATCATGATTAGTATGTTGCGAACATGTTGCTTACGTGATTTAATACATTGCTAGCTTGAATTGGCACATTGATAGCATGTTTTAGAACATTAATTATAACATTGCTAACATGTTTCTAACATAATTTAACACATTGTTAGCATGATTTAGCATGTTACTAACCTATTGCTAGCATTAATTAACATGTTTGCTGCCATGATTAGCATGATTTAACACGTTCTAGCATGTTCTAGAATTTTGCTAACATTTTTTAACACATTGTTAGCATGTTGCTAACATGATTAACATGTTGTTAATAAGTTGACAAAATGACTTAACATGTTACTAGCAACATTTACCATGTTGCTAGTGTGATATAACACATTTCTAACATGTTATAGCATGTTGCTAACATGATTTAACACAGTATGTTTGATTATGTTGCTAGCCTGACTAGCATGTTGCTAGCAGGATTTAACACATTGCTAGCATTTTTTCGCATGTTTCTATCATGATTTTCATGATATCATGATTTGAAGTAGTTTACATGATTACCATGTTGCTAACATGTTCTAACATATTGCTAGCATGATTTAACACATTCAAGCATGTTCTAACATTTTGCTAACATGGTTTAACACATTGTTTGCATGTTGCTAGCATGATTAGCAGTTTGATTAGCATGATTTAACACATTACAAGCACATTTTAGCATGTTTGTAGCCTGATTAGCATATTGCTAACATGATTTAACACATTCTATCATGTTCTAACATTTTGCTAACATGGGTTAATATGTTGCTAACATGATGAGCAGTTTAACTAGCAGGAATAAAACACATTGCTAGCATATTTTAGTATGTTTCTATCATGCTTTTTTAGTATTATTTATGTATGGTTTATGAATTAGCTAGCATGTTTAGCATGTTGCTATCCTATTGCTAGCATGAATTAGCATGTTACAAGCATGTTTCAACATGTTGTCCTAACATAGTGGCTAAACTTTGCTAGTGATAGACAGCTTAAATCCTCTTGAAGTCTTATTGAGCGGAAGTCTTCACCCCCTCAATGAAAGTCTATGGGATTTTTATAACTTTTATTATCCATTTGAAGAAAACCGTAAGACAGATCAGTTAGAAAATATACAGCATGTTGATTCAGAACAGTCTAAAGGTCTGAGCCCGGTTTGGTGGTTCTAGTTTTAAAATCTCTAGGAGGACATACTGTTTAAAATTTAGTCTCAGAAGAAGAAGAAGCAGCTTATTTTTGTTGTTGTTGGCATTACTGTAGTGACGCTACACTGCCACAGTGTGGCTTCTTTCTGCTGCACATGCTTGCATACTGTATATTGCACTGCTTTGGTTTTCTCAAAGTTGCCTGTCATCCACTATAAAAGTATGTCTTCAACCAAGAATGCATAACATTTTGTGTTAAATACCCTGCAGTCGCATGAATAAATATTTTATAAATGTGCATACAAATCATCTTTACGTATCCATACGTGTTCTTTTTGTTCGTTTCAGGTATAAACTGCAATCACAAAAACCATTGCATTTTACACACACACACATATACACATATATATACACACACATACACACACACACATATATAAACATACATATATACACACACACACATATATATATTTATGCAATCACAAAAACCATTTGTTTTTGCCCTAAACAGACAAAAATATGCATTAGTAAAAATACAGCAAAATAAATGTAAGGCTCAAAACATCTTGTGCCTGTCTTCTGATGACCATGTGCTCTGTTCTGATGACTTGAGACTTTTTCTTGTGTCCCATTGGACAAATATCTAGACATTGTCTCATCTTGTTTGCCCCTCAGACTAACCCAGAAACCACGTGATTGCAATCATGTCCTTATATGTATTTCCAGTTGCTAAACGGATGGTTTCACTTCTTGTTTTTCACCTATAATTGGTACCCCTGGACAGCGAATAAACTGTGTCCATGATTGAAACTACACTCCGTGTCAGTCTCATTTCTTGGCACCCGGGATCGATCCTGTATTTCTTGCTGCAACCTCAAAAGGTTTCTTGAAATATTCAATATCCAAATTATTTTTATCTTACAATAAATAAGGTTTAAATAGCAAATTGATACTGAGAAATTGCACTTCAGTCAATAAAAAAAAGGAAAATGCGAAAATATGTTTTGTTTTTGCATGGATGCATGGCTAAAAACGACCCAGCGTTCAGCCAATCACCGACGAGCTCCAATGCCCACGTGACGTTCGCATTTCAGAAAACCGTGTGACTTCAGCTTTGTTTACTCACAGGAGAGACGACCATGGCCGCAGACATCGACAGATTAGTGTCATTTGAAGAAGCGCATTATGATCAGTATGATTATTATAACCTGGAGGAATATCCCTGCCACGCTGGAGGAAAAGGCAGAAGTAAGAAGGAGATCGGGCTGAACACTAATCGCCACAGTCCCGCTGGGCACGAGAGAAAAATAGCAGGAAAGCTGCAAAACAGTGAGATTAAACGCAGGAGAACCAAGAGCTCGACCTCCTGAGCAAAACGCATCGAGGTAAGCATGACGTCACGTGTCCAGGCAAGTCCTCCACCCAACTCCCATTTTCTCCCAAATTTTCAAAACATGCACCACTATTGGAGTGTCCTGTTTGTTAATATGTGAAAACATTAAACGCATATTGTTATTTTATTTGCTTTTTTGCGTTACAGAATCACATACTGGATGAGTGTAACCGGATCGTGGTCCAAATGTCTGTTCTGCCTTTTCAGCTCGAGGCGCGCGCATGCGCATCTGCTCCGCATTCTGCTGCCGTCACGTGACACGCTGGTGTTGCAGCCGCAATGTTGACGCGAATATTTTTGGGTGTTTCGTGGTGTCTCGTCTTAAACATTCACTGACTTTAGAAACAAAATGTGTTCATTTTCAAAGAAATGACGTGTTCTTAAAGACACGACAGCACTTCTGTATTGGAAGACGTTCAATAAATTTGCATATTCTCCATGCGGTTGTTGTGTTGTTTATGTTTTGGGGATTTGCAATGTTTGAAAGACAAGAAGATGTGTAAATAAATTTAGCAAGCCTCACGACGTGCTGACAACCAATTTATACACATTAAATAATTAAATGCATATTTGTGTCACTGTATGGAACTTCTTTATATGATGCGTCAAACGCTGGCAGTTTGATTGACAGGCGATCTGACCAATCAGAATCCGCAATTTTGTCCATCAAAGCGGTCAGGGGAGTCAGTAGATGAACGTTGCTTGAAACAACATTCCTTCTGATGTTCATGCATGTTTATTTGATGCTATAAATGAACTAGTATGAAGAGATGATCACTTCACGACGACACTAGACGCTATTTATCGATTAAATTTCTTTAAAAAATGATCTTCGTGAGTACATGATGTGTGGCGTGAGAGGGCATGGCTTGACGGACATAGCAATGGTCACTAAAGGGGGCGGGGCTTTGTGAAAGGTCAAATCGACCCTTCACCAGTAGTTTGATTGACAGGCAATCTGACCAATCATAACCCCGAATCCGCCATTTCGTCTGTCAAAGCGGTCAGGGGAGTTAGTAAATTAACGTTGCTGAACTTGAACTTGAAAAATTGTGTGTCCTCACGTCTTTCCACGCTTGAAACGACACGACATTCCTTCTATGATGTGTGGTGTGAGAGCGGACAGTAACTAAAGGGGGCGGGTCTTTGCGAAGGGTCAATTCATCCCTGCATTTCTAAAAAAAAAAAAAAATAAAAAAAATAAAGATTTATAATAGGTGTTAAATTTGATTAGGTATTACATTTTGAACATCTTTAATGTGGGGAATCGCCTCACAACTGAAATTTTACTTGAGCTACGTCTAATTTTGCAGAGAAGATTCGTTAGAGGCTTCTAACATGGACAGCCGTAACTAAAAATAGTGACAAATATTTATCTCTACCCATCCGAACCACGAGACGAGTGACCTATATTTTCAAGTATGAAAATGAGACACTCTTGCTTCGCTTAGTTGAAACCGTTTAGCTTGTACAGTGTATAAAAGTGGCAGGAATTACTTTCTTTGGATTTTTATTGTTACAAATGAACAATTTCAAACCCCAAACATTTGAACAGAGCATGAATTTATCCAATTAAAAACACACATGCAAAAGCATTAACATTTTTCATGAATCTTCGTAAGAACCCGATAAAGACGAGGAGATAAAACGATCCCTCTGAATGAAATCTGTTGCATTCACAAATTAAAGTTCGAAAGCTTTCTCTGATGGAAAACCTTGATACTAACGCTAAACATGTGCGCTGGTACATCATGTGTGTACCATAAAAACCTGAGTGATCACATTTCATCCATCCGATTTCATGCACAGCATAAATACATGAATACATGTGGGTTTGATATGATTTGCAAACGATGAAGAATTTGTTAGACTGATGGTGCATGTGATTTGCTTTTCTTCCCTTGTGTTACAAAGTGGCATGCGCTACATTAATGTGGTTAATATGCCGTGAATCAACGAATGTTTCTAGATCAGAATTTCATCCGGAACTGGAACTGAGAACAGCAACATTCCACGTGCTGCATTCACTTTCACAGAACTCTTCCAGGAATGAGGTGAACTGAAGTGTGTTTTGTATTCAGTTGTAGCTAAACAAAATCTCAGTAGAACACAGAATATCTATGTGTGTATATATAAACCTTAATTGTGATTAAAATAATTTTAAAGTTCATTTAAACCTTGCTAATTGTCATTACCATAATTCACATCCATCACATACTTCATTATACACACACACTATATATATTTACATATTATGTGTATATATATATATATATATATATAATATGTAATATATAATATACATATATACACATATGTAAATATATATAGTGTGTGTGTATATTTACATGTGTGTGTGTATATAAATATATATATACACATACATATACACACAATATATATATATATACATATATATATATACACACACACAATATATATATATATACATATATATATACACACACATATATAAGTATATATACACACACTATATATATTTACATATGTGTATATATATAATATGTATATGTATGTATATATATATATGTGTGTGTATGTATATATATATATACACTTACACATATATATACACACACACTATATATATTTACATATTATGTATATATATATATTATATGTATATGTATATATGTGTGTGTATATATATATATATTATATATATTATATATATATACACAGACACACTATATATATACACATAAATATATATATATACACACATACATATATATTATATATATATAATATATATACACACACACACATATATATATATTATATATATAATAGAATATATATATAGTAGTGAATTATGGTAATGACAATTAGTAGGGTTTAAATTATAAAATACACAAACATCAATTTATTATATTTAAATGTTAAATTACAGTTTTTTGCTTTACAATAATCAGAATCTGGAGGAAAATTGTTTAGCTGTCATGAAAATATTGTCACAATAAGACAATTCATAACGATCCTTTGTTAACAGTGTCACTGAGCTGATATTATATTTGTTTGAATTTTTACCTTTTCTGTTTTCACTTTCATTTTAGTAATTTTGTTTTGTCATTTTCATTAGTTTCTCTTTTTAAATATGATTATATAGTTAATTTTTATTTCAGTTTTCGTACTAAACGTAAACAAGGTAAACGAAATGAAAATGACAAGTGTTGTTGCTTTGACAACTAGCTGTTTTTTTTTTGTTGTTGTTTGTTTTAATTTTGTTAATATACATTTTATTTCAAGTAAGAATTTATGGTGTTAGTTTTAGTTAACTATAACAACCCAGCCTAAAACAGGCTTGATTTTCTTTCTGCAAAATATAATTTTTTCACGTCTAAAGGTAGAATATGACATGGACATCCTAACGCCGATCGTCAATCGATCTCCCAAATATGTGTTTTAGTCTCTTTTTCTTTCTTTCTTTCTTTTTTAAGCCTTTAAATAAATCATTACTGATCTAAAATCAAGTTGCGCGACCTTGACTAAAGCACGGACCCGAACGAAAGACGCATGCAAACATTCCAGATGAAGCAAACCTGAATTTCATACAATCGGTTACCGCTTTTGTAAAAGGAGCTGTATATACAGGTGTGACATCTTTAGATTTAGGTATAAAGGACTCATTCACTTCTAGAAAAAATTCAGTTTACAAAGCACTCATTTACTCTTTGGCAAAACTACCTATCGTGTTGCATATCAGCATAGCAGTCCAGTTCATCTACTGAGTTGACGTGTATAAACGAAACGCATACTGTGAAAAAACGTTTACTACCGTGCAGTCTTCAGGAACAAGGCCGCGTTTCCCAAAAGCATCATGAGCGAAGTTGGTTTTGCGGAGAACGAGCGCTCTTCCTGGCTCACGGCGCTCTTGGGAAAACGTTTGGTGAAGCTGCAGCGATTTCGAGCGTTAACTCTTTGTTGCGCGCAGCTTGCGGCGGAAATATTCCGGCGCGGCTTCATGCAGCCAATCAGCATCGACCAGGCACAGATCCCTCATGTAGCAGCGCGTGGTGTGCAAGAGCTCGTTGAAGACCACGTAGGCCGGTTTGGCCTGGAACAGGACGGACGAGGGATGGATGGACACGGTCTGATGGGTGTCCAGAGCCACGTAGCTGCCGTCCAGCTGCAGTTCGGCGGCGCTCGTGAACAAACCGTGCGCCAGACAGCGGCGGACGTTCGCCATGTCTGACAGAGACGATTCCAGCTTCATGTTCATCTGAAGAACAAAAGGACAAATTCACCAATTTGCACAAACAAACATCAGATTTACTGTATTAGATAAGTGCAGTGTTAGGATTATACTTCCAATATTAAATATTTATTTCGGTTTACCTTATAAACATCACTGTAAACATGATTTCCCCTTCTTTCGAACTACAAACTGATGAATGTGGTAATCAATATGTCGAACCAACCTCAAAACATTTAAACTTCCATTTGATCCTATTAGTTATGAGAAAAATCAATTTGTTATGACCCCAGATTGATTAAAGAGGACCTATAATGCCCTTTAGACAAGATGTGATATCAGTCTCTGGTGTCTCCAGTGAAGTTTCAGCTCAAAATCCCTCACGGATCATTTATTAGAGCTCGTCAAACACAAACACGCCATTTGTGTGTGCGTCCCTTTAAATGCAAATGAGCTGCTGCTCCAGAAGAGGGCGGAGCTTCAACAAAGCTGGAGAATCTCACGCAGACAAAATGAGGAAAGTGTTCAAACGGATGGAGAGACTCAGGAAGACGTTTCTGAACGGTTCGTGGATAAATTGACGTCGTTGCTGTGGAGTTGATCGACTCGTCACTAGCGTCACGTTCGTCTTTTTTCCTCGAATCGACCCTCGTTTGTGAAGCGGTCCGGCGTAAACTGACAACACTCGACGACAACAACTCTAAAGCGGCCCAACATGGCCCCGCCCCCTTCATTGAGTGTTCCCGGGGGCGGGGTTTATGCAAATTTTGGGGTTAGTGATGTCACTAATGCGTCGTAACTAATGTCTTGTTCTGGAGGCGGGCATATGCAAATGTATGTGTGAATAAAATGCTTTGTTTACAATGAAGAGGATGTTTCAAGCTCTTAAACTTGTTTTAATGCTACAAAAAGCTCATTTATGATTTCTCATATCTCTACCTTGATGCAGATGTCTCTCAGCTGCGCACGAACCTCCATCACCAGCCCCATGTTCCTGCTGTTCACAAAGTTCTCTCGACACCATTCCTGTTGGAAAGCACGAACATAAATGACAGAAAGGAAGCACAGAGAGAGCGGCAAATGTGATCTTACAAATTCAAGATAAATAATTGGTGAATTTACAAAAATGATGAGGAACATAAGGGATGGATTCATGCATTGTTCACTTTAAAGAAGGTACCTTGTTACCGCTGACTTTCTTATAGGCCCTGTAGATGTTGAGGAGCGTCATGTGGTCGCCCTCGCTGGACATGAACTTCTTGCGGACGGCGAGGACGTCGTCTCGGCGGGCGGGAGGGTTGTAGAGGACCGAGTCGACGGACAGGAGCGAGATGATGGTCAGGACCTCCTCGGCGCAGCAGAACTCGGGTGAGATCAGGAGAGTCTACGGACACGGAAACCATACAGAAGATCTGGGGCTTTTTGTTACATGAAATGAAAATAACATTAAATGTGTTTGTACATTTTACAAGTACAAGTTTTTTTAAATATTTGGATGAAGGAGCCTAAATGATGACTAAAACTGGGACATTTTCCAGAAATATATAGGAATACATTTATAAATAACGTGAATAATAAAATAATATAAAAATAAAAAATAATACAATTATTAATAATAAAATAAAAAAATAATTAAAAAATTAAAATACATGTACCATTACACCCCTAGAAAACAAATATAATTTAAGCATTAAAAAAAAAAAATTAGTATAATGAAAGAAAAAAATACTAAATAAAAATATAGAAAAACAAGTATAATTAAAATGAATTAAAACCTCCTCAGTGCAGTGTATATAAATATATTTATACGTAATGTGTAGGAAAAATATCATCTAAGAAAATAAGAGTCTTTTTTATTTCTAAAAGAAAATAAGTACTATTTTTTTAAAGAAAAGTATAATTTTGTGGATAAGTTGATAATAAATAAGTGTAAACAAAAATTAACTAAACATTTACTTTAACTTGATGTACTAAAATAACTAAAACGGAATTAAAAAACAAAAACTACTTTGACATTCTTTAAAATAAAATTTAAAAAAATAGTAAAAATGACAAAAACAAATTTTTTTTTAAAAATTAATCAAAATAAACAATGAGAGTAAAATATATATATATATATTTTTTACATCCAGATTAAAAAAAAGAAGTACACTTCTATAATGTACTTAAAAGTGCTCTATTTTCACGCACTTAATATGCTGAAAACGTTTCTTTGCACTTCTTAAGAGTGTACTGAAGTGCTATTTCGAGACTCCATGAATGTGAACTAAAATGTAAACTTTTAACATTTTGTGTTTATTTTGTTTTTGAGAGGAAAGCGCAGCACACCTTCATCTAAACGTCGCTCTCAGCAGCAGGACGGTGTCGGGATGTTCGTTAACGGTATATCGCTGCAAAGATATTGCCAAATCTTTTGTTTTTTTTGTACTTCTAAGCGAAGAAGAATCGCATTCAGTCAGATTCGAGTGGCTGCAGTTCCCTGAACGGCCACCGGTGTCGCTCATAACACAAGTTTCTGAATTCTACATTCAGCGCCTTTAAAGTGACAATCATAATAATAAAGACAAAAACACAAGTAAATGTTTCTTACTTTAGAGAAGCGAGGCTCTAGAGGGAAAGACGCCATTTTCTTGCCCAGCGGCGTTAAAGACACCTGCTCGTCTTTTCTGTCGACGGCCCCGAGGACGCCGAGCTGCTCCACGGCCGTCCGCAGCGACTCTGAACACATGACGCACGGGAAACATCATCCTTCACATATAAAACTGTGTATGAAAGCTGATCGTGTTATTGAAGCGACTCGTTTACTGTGATTATCATCATTAATATATTAATTATTGAAATGTAACAAATGCATCTTGATTATAGAGTGTTTAGATGAATGAAGAAGATCATTTCTGCAGTGCGTGTTATCATCAGGGTCGGGGAGTAACGAAATACAAGTAACTTAGTGACGCATTTAAAATACATAATGTGAGTGACTGTGTTTGATTTTAAATGGGTGGTAATCAGATTACAGTTCCATCTGAAAAGTGTTTTAGATTACCAAAGTGATTACTTTGAGTTTTAATGTCATTTAAACAGCGATTGGTGATTCTCTGACTCTGACCGTCTGAAAAAGACCAGTTCAGTTTCATCAACATTTTAATACTTTTAAGAGGATCATAAAAATGTTGTTATTTTTATTTAGTTCTGTCCTGAACAAGACAAAATGACTGAATTTATAAAACAACTGAACTGTCATGAGCTGATGATCCACGACTGTTTTCATGTTTTGAGAGTCATTTTATAATTCACTCGACACTGTGACTTTTTCTCACTATTGCAAGTTATAAAGTCAGAATTGGGAGATTTAAACTTGCAATACTGACTTTTTTTTCATGCAATTGTGAATTTAGTATGTGAGTTTATATCTCATAATTCTGACTTTTCTCAATATTGTCAGTTTATATCTCATAATTCTGACTTTTCTCAATATTGTCAGTTTATATCTCATAATTCTGACTTTTCTCAATATTGTGAGTTTATATCTCATAATTCTGACTTTTCTCAATATTGTCAGTTTATATCTCATAATTCTGACTTTTCTCAATATTGTGAGTTTATATCTCATAATTCTGACTTTTCTCAATATTGTCAGTTTATATCTCATAATTCTGACTTTTCTCAATATTGTGAGTTTATATCTCATAATTCTGACTTTTCTCAATATTGTCAGTTTATATCTCATCATTCTGACTTTTCTCAATATTGTGAGTTTATATCTCATAATTCTGACTTTTCTCAATATTGTGAGTTTATGTCTCATAATTCTGACTTTTCTCAATATTGTCAGTTTATATCTCATAATTCTGACTTTTCTCAATATTGTGAGTTTATGTCTCATAATTCTGACTTTTCTCAATATTGTCAGTTTATATCTCATAATTCTGACTTTTCTCAATATTGTCAGTTTATATCTCATAATTCTGACTTTTCTCAATATTGTGAGTTTATATCTCATAATTCTGACTTTTCTCAATATTGTCAGTTTATATCTCATAATTCTGACTTTTCTCAATATTGTGAGTTTATATCTCATAATTCTGACTTTTCTCAATATTGTCAGTTTATATCTCATAATTCTGACTTTTCTCAATATTGTGAGTTTATGTCTCATAATTCTGACTTTTCTCAATATTGTTAGTTTATATCTCATAATTCTGACTTTTCTCAATATTGTGAGTTTATATCTCATAATTCTGACTTTTCTCAATATTGTGAGTTTATATCTCATAATTCTGACTTTTCTCAATATTGTGAGTTTATATCTCATAATTCTGACTTTTCTCAATATTTTCAGTTTATATCTCATAATTCTGACTTTTCTCAATATTGTGAGTTTATGTCTCATAATTCTGACTTTTCTCAATATTGTCAGTTTATATCTCATAATTCTGACTTTTCTCAATATTGTGAGTTTATGTCTCATAATTCTGACTTTTCTCAATATTGTCAGTTTATATCTCATAATTCTGACTTTTCTCAATATTGTCAGTTTATATCTCATAATTCTGACTTTTCTCAATATTGTCAGTTTATATCTCATAATTCTGACTTTTCTCAATATTGTCAGTTTATATCTCATAATTCTGACTTTTCTCAATATTGTGAGTTTATATCTCATAATTCTGACTTTTCTCAATATTTTCAGTTTATATCTCATAATTCTGACTTTTCTCAATATTGTGAGTTTATGTCTCATAATTCTGACTTTTCTCAATATTGTCAGTTTATATCTCATAATTCTGACTTTTCTCAATATTGTGAGTTTATGTCTCATAATTCTGACTTTTCTCAATATTGTCAGTTTATATCTCATAATTCTGACTTTTCTCAATATTGTCAGTTTATATCTCATAATTCTGACTTTTCTCAATATTGTCAGTTTATATCTCATAATTCTGACTTTTCTCAATATTGTGAGTTTATATCTCATAATTCTGACTTTTCTCAATATTGTCAGTTTATATCTCATAATTCTGACTTTTCTCAATATTGTGAGTTTATATCTCATAATTCTGACTTTTCTCAATATTGTCAGTTTATATCTCATAATTCTGACTTTTCTCAATATTGTGAGTTTATATCTCATAATTCTGACTTTTCTCAATATTTTCAGTTTATATCTCATAATTCTGACTTTTCTCAATATTGTGAGTTTATGTCTCATAATTCTGACTTTTCTCAATATTGTCAGTTTATATCTCATAATTCTGACTTTTCTCAATATTGTGAGTTTATGTCTCATAATTCTGACTTTTCTCAATATTGTCAGTTTATATCTCATAATTCTGACTTTTCTCAATATTGTCAGTTTATATCTCATAATTCTGACTTTTCTCAATATTGTGAGTTTATGTCTCATAATTCTGACTTTTCTCAATATTGTCAGTTTATATCTCATAATTCTGACTTTTCTCAATATTGTGAGTTTATGTCTCATAATTCTGACTTTTCTCAATATTGTCAGTTTATATCTCATAATTCTGACTTTTCTCAATATTGTCAGTTTATATCTCATAATTCTGACTTTTCTCAATATTGTGAGTTTATATCTCATAATTCTGACTTTTCTCAATATTTTCAGTTTATATCTCATAATTCTGACTTTTCTCAATATTTTCAGTTTATATCTCATAATTCTGACTTTTCTCAATATTGCAAGTTATAAAGTCAGAATTGGGAGATATAAACTTGCAATACTGACTTTTTTTTCATGCAATTGTGAATTTAGTATGTCAGTTTATATCTCATAATTCTGACTTTTCTCAATATTGTCAGTTTATATCTCATAATTCTGACTTTTCTCAATATTGTCAGTTTATATCTCATAATTCTGACTTTTCTCAATATTGTGAGTTTATATCTCATAATTCTGACTTTTCTCAATATTGTCAGTTTATATCTCATAATTCTGACTTTTCTCAATATTGTGAGTTTATATCTCATAATTCTGACTTTTCTCAATATTGTCAGTTTATATCTCATAATTCTGACTTTTCTCAATATTGTGAGTTTATATCTCATAATTCTGACTTTTCTCAATATTGTCAGTTTATATCTCATCATTCTGACTTTTCTCAATATTGTGAGTTTATATCTCATAATTCTGACTTTTCTCAATATTGTGAGTTTATGTCTCATAATTCTGACTTTTCTCAATATTGTCAGTTTATATCTCATAATTCTGACTTTTCTCAATATTGTGAGTTTATGTCTCATAATTCTGACTTTTCTCAATATTGTCAGTTTATATCTCATAATTCTGACTTTTCTCAATATTGTCAGTTTATATCTCATAATTCTGACTTTTCTCAATATTGTGAGTTTATATCTCATAATTCTGACTTTTCTCAATATTGTCAGTTTATATCTCATAATTCTGACTTTTCTCAATATTGTGAGTTTATATCTCATAATTCTGACTTTTCTCAATATTGTCAGTTTATATCTCATAATTCTGACTTTTCTCAATATTGTGAGTTTATATCTCATAATTCTGACTTTTCTCAATATTTTCAGTTTATATCTCATAATTCTGACTTTTCTCAATATTGTGAGTTTATGTCTCATAATTCTGACTTTTCTCAATATTGTCAGTTTATATCTCATAATTCTGACTTTTCTCAATATTGTGAGTTTATGTCTCATAATTCTGACTTTTCTCAATATTGTTAGTTTATATCTCATAATTCTGACTTTTCTCAATATTGTGAGTTTATATCTCATAATTCTGACTTTTCTCAATATTGTGAGTTTATATCTCATAATTCTGACTTTTCTCAATATTGTCAGTTTATATCTCATAATTCTGACTTTTCTCAATATTGTGAGTTTATATCTCATAATTCTGACTTTTCTCAATATTTTCAGTTTATATCTCATAATTCTGACTTTTCTCAATATTGTGAGTTTATGTCTCATAATTCTGACTTTTCTCAATATTGTCAGTTTATATCTCATAATTCTGACTTTTCTCAATATTGTGAGTTTATGTCTCATAATTCTGACTTTTCTCAATATTGTCAGTTTATATCTCATAATTCTGACTTTTCTCAATATTGTCAGTTTATATCTCATAATTCTGACTTTTCTCAATATTGTCAGTTTATATCTCATAATTCTGACTTTTCTCAATATTGTCAGTTTATATCTCATAATTCTGACTTTTCTCAATATTGTGAGTTTATATCTCATAATTCTGACTTTTCTCAATATTTTCAGTTTATATCTCATAATTCTGACTTTTCTCAATATTGTGAGTTTATGTCTCATAATTCTGACTTTTCTCAATATTGTCAGTTTATATCTCATAATTCTGACTTTTCTCAATATTGTGAGTTTATGTCTCATAATTCTGACTTTTCTCAATATTGTCAGTTTATATCTCATAATTCTGACTTTTCTCAATATTGTCAGTTTATATCTCATAATTCTGACTTTTCTCAATATTGTCAGTTTATATCTCATAATTCTGACTTTTCTCAATATTGTGAGTTTATATCTCATAATTCTGACTTTTCTCAATATTGTCAGTTTATATCTCATAATTCTGACTTTTCTCAATATTGTGAGTTTATATCTCATAATTCTGACTTTTCTCAATATTGTGAGTTTATGTCTCATAATTCTGACTTTTCTCAATATTGTCAGTTTATATCTCATAATTCTGACTTTTCTCAATATTGTGAGTTTATGTCTCATAATTCTGACTTTTCTCAATATTGTCAGTTTATATCTCATAATTCTGACTTTTCTCAATATTGTCAGTTTATATCTCATAATTCTGACTTTTCTCAATATTGTGAGTTTATGTCTCATAATTCTGACTTTTCTCAATATTGTCAGTTTATATCTCATAATTCTGACTTTTCTCAATATTGTGAGTTTATGTCTCATAATTCTGACTTTTCTCAATATTGTCAGTTTATATCTCATAATTCTGACTTTTCTCAATATTGTCAGTTTATATCTCATAATTCTGACTTTTCTCAATATTGTGAGTTTATATCTCATAATTCTGACTTTTCTCAATATTTTCAGTTTATATCTCATAATTCTGACTTTTCTCAATATTTTCAGTTTATATCTCATAATTCTGACTTTTCTCAATATTGCAAGTTATAAAGTCAGAATTGGGAGATATAAACTTGCAATACTGACTTTTTTTTCATGCAATTGTGAATTTAGTATGTCAGTTTATATCTCATAATTCTGACTTTTCTCAATATTGTCAGTTTATATCTCATAATTCTGACTTTTCTCAATATTGTGAGTTTATATCTCATAATTCTGACTTTTCTCAATATTTTCAGTTTATATCTCATAATTCTGACTTTTCTCAATATTGTCAGTTTATATCTCATAATTCTGACTTTTCTCAATATTTTCAGTTTATATCTCATAATTCTGACTTTTCTCAATATTGTTAGTTTATATCTCATAATTCTGACTTTTCTCAATATTGTGAGTTTATGTCTCATAATTCTGACTTTTCTCAATATTGTCAGTTTATATCTCATAATTCTGACTTTTCTCAATATTGTTAGTTTATATCTCATAATTCTGACTTTTCTCAATATTGTCAGTTTATATCTCATAATTCTGACTTTTCTCAATATTGTGAGTTTATATCTCATAATTCTGACTTTTCTCAATATTTTCAGTTTATATCTCATAATTCTGACTTTTCTCAATATTTTCAGTTTATATCTCATAATTCTGACTTTTCTCAATATTTTCAGTTTATATCTCATAATTCTGACTTTTCTCAATATTTTCAGTTTATATCTCATAATTCTGACTTTTCTCAATATTGTCAGTTTATATCTCATAATTCTGACTTTTCTCAATATTTTCAGTTTATATCTCATAATTCTGACTTTTCTCAATATTGTCAGTTTATATCTCATAATTCTGACTTTTCTCAATATTTTCAGTTTATATCTCATAATTCTGACTTTTCTCAATATTGTTAGTTTATATCTCATAATTCTGACTTTTCTCAATATTGTCAGTTTATATCTCATAATTCTGACTTTTCTCAATATTGTGAGTTTATATCTCATAATTCTGACTTTTCTCAATATTTTCAGTTTATATCTCATAATTCTGACTTTTCTCAATATTTTCAGTTTATATCTCATAATTCTGACTTTTCTCAATATTTTCAGTTTATATCTCATAATTCTGACTTTTCTCAATATTGTCAGTTTATATCTCATAATTCTGACTTTTCTCAATATTGTCAGTTTATATCTCATAATTCTGACTTTTCTCAATATTGCGAGTTTATATCTCATAATTCTGACTTTTCTCAATATTGTGAGTTTATATCTCATAATTCTGACTTTTCTCAATATTGTCAGTTTATATCTCATAATTCTGACTTTTCTCAATATTGTGAGTTTATATCTCATAATTCTGACTTTTCTCAATATTTTCAGTTTATATCTCATAATTCTGACTTTTCTCAATATTTTCAGTTTATATCTCATAATTCTGACTTTTCTCAATATTGTTAGTTTATATCTCATAATTCTGACTTTTCTCAATATTGTCAGTTTATATCTCATAATTCTGACTTTTCTCAATATTGTGAGTTTATATCTCATAATTCTGACTTTTCTCAATATTGTCAGTTTATATCTCATAATTCTGACTTTTCTCAATATTGTCAGTTTATATCTCATAATTCTGACTTTTCTCAATATTGTGAGTTTATATCTCATAATTCTGACTTTTCTCAATATTTTCAGTTTATATCTCATAATTCTGACTTTTCTCAATATTTTCAGTTTATATCTCATAATTCTGACTTTTCTCAATATTTTCAGTTTATATCTCATAATTCTGACTTTTCTCAATATTGTCAGTTTATATCTCATAATTCTGACTTTTCTCAATATTTTCAGTTTATATCTCATAATTCTGACTTTTCTCAATATTTTCAGTTTATATCTCATAATTCTGACTTTTCTCAATATTGTCAGTTTATATCTCATAATTCTGACTTTTCTCAATATTGTGAGTTTATATCTCATAATTCTGACTTTTCTCAATATTTTCAGTTTATATCTCATAATTCTGACTTTTCTCAATATTGTTAGTTTATATCTCATAATTCTGACTTTTCTCAATATTGTGAGTTTATATCTCATAATTCTGACTTTTCTCAATATTGTGAGTTTATATCTCATAATTCTGACTTTTCTCAATATTGTCAGTTTATATCTCATAATTCTGACTTTTCTCAATATTGTGAGTTTATATCTCATAATTCTGACTTTTCTCAATATTGTCAGTTTATATCTCATAATTCTGACTTTTCTCAATATTGTCAGTTTATATCTCATAATTCTGACTTTTCTCAATATTGTGAGTTTATATCTCATAATTCTGACTTTTCTCAATATTTTCAGTTTATATCTCATAATTCTGACTTTTCTCAATATTTTCAGTTTATATCTCATAATTCTGACTTTTCTCAATATTTTCAGTTTATATCTCATAATTCTGACTTTTCTCAATATTGTCAGTTTATATCTCATAATTCTGACTTTTCTCAATATTTTCAGTTTATATCTCATAATTCTGACTTTTCTCAATATTTTCAGTTTATATCTCATAATTCTGACTTTTCTCAATATTGTCAGTTTATATCTCATAATTCTGACTTTTCTCAATATTGTGAGTTTATATCTCATAATTATGACTTTTCTCAATATTGCGAGTTTATATCTCATAATTCTGACTTTTCTCAATATTGTTAGTTTATATCTCATAATTCTGACTTTTCTCAATATTGTGAGTTTATATCTCATAATTCTGACTTTTCTCAATATTGTGAGTTTATATCTCATAATTCTGACTTTTCTCAATATTGTCAGTTTATATCTCATAATTCTGACTTTTCTCAATATTGTGAGTTTATATCTCATAATTCTGACTTTTCTCAATATTGTCAGTTTATATCTCATAATTCTGACTTTATAACTCACAATTGCAACTTTATATCACACAATTCTGAGGGAAAAAGTCAGAATTGTGAGATAAAAACTCTCAATGATCTTTTTTGTGTTTGTTTCACACTTATTAGTATTCCAAAGTATTCTAAAGTATTTAGATGAAGTGACTAAACTTGAGTAATGTAACGAAACACGTTACAAATGACTTTTTAAAGCATGAATTTTGTAATCTGTAGTGAAATACATTTTAAAAGTAACACACCCAGCCCTGATGATAATGATGTGTTATAGAGCTCATACCAGGTGACGGTTTAGACATGAAGTCAAAGTTGAGAACATCAGGAACTCCCAGAGCGAGCAGCTGCAGAATGACGCTGGCCAGATTACACCTACAGAGTTCATTCAGAAAATCATTACTGAACACACACACACACACACACACACACACACACACACACAGTGTGCATCGACGGGATCGTTCACACTTTACAAGTTGAACTGTTCCACATTTGACACACATTAAAAACAGGAATGCAAAAACTTTTTTTGTAGTTTTGTACAGAATATCTTTAAGAAAATAAGCATTTTAAGTATTGGTTTTTTAAAAAAAAAAAGAAAATAAATATGATTAATTAAACAGTGGTTTATTGAACAAATTGTGTCTCTCTCTTTAAAGAAGTTCAATTATAATAAACATTTTCTTAACAAAAAAAAAAAATCTCAGCTAATGTTGTAAACGTTACACAGGAAGCGCTTTCTTGAACATTACTATAATATTAAAGGTTACAATTAACAACAAAACCCACAATATTATATTCAGTTCCTGTTTATTTTTAGATATAATCCACACTCACATAAAACAACAACAACAACAACATGTAAATTGCAGGTTTTGCATTAACTTCTAAATCTATAAAATTCTTTTTGAATTCTTTTTCTACTTCAATTTATTTAAACATAAAAAAATTAAGACAATACTAACAGGTAAAGTAAATATAATTAATATTTAAGCGAAACGGTTCAAATAAGATGGTTTGGGATGATATTTTCTACATATATGTAGAAAATATCATTTAAAAAAAATTTGAAACTTTTTTTTAAAAAATAAGTATAACTGTGGCGAGCAGGGCGGGCGAGAGCCATGAGGGAACGGCGCGAGTGATAATGAGCGTAAGCTGCGCGCTACACCGGTCTCGTGTCTCTCACGGAGGAGCTCCGGAAGCATGAAAGAGGAGCGACGACAGTGAAGGACGAGAGAGGACCAGGCCTGGACTTTATGTTGCGTTTTATTTTGTTTGTGCTACTTTCATTATATTGTTTATTTATTTGATTAAAGTTACGTTCAATGTTCGCCGGTTCCTGCCTCCTTCTTCCCTGTACTTAAGAACTGCGTTACAATAACTTTTTAGGAAAATTAGTATAATTAAAGAAAAGCATGAAATTGTACTTCTTGTTAGAAAATAAGTGTCACGTTAAAAATTATATATATATATATATATATGTGTGTGTGTGTGTGTGATTATAGTATTTTTTGGAAAAAAAAATCATTTAAGAAAATAAGCGTATTTTTAAAAGAAAATAAGTCTTAATTCTTCAAAAAAAATTATTTATTTTTTAAAAACAAATAAAATAAAGTTGTTGTTTTTATCAGAATAAATATTCAAATATAATTATAAAATAAGTGTTGTATTTCTAAGAAAATAAGCATCTTTTTTCAAGACAATAAGTGGCTTTTTAGCATAATGAAAAAAAGCATAATGTTTTAGAAAATAAGCGTCATTTCATTTTTTTTAAAAATCAGTATAATTTTTTTTAGAAAAATAAATATAATTTAAAAATATTACATATATATAAATATATATTTATAACTAAGTGTAGTATTTATCATTAAGTATCATTTAAGCATCTTTTTTTTTTTTTAGAGAGAGAGAAAATAAGTATCATTTTTCTAAGAATAAAAATCTATTTTTAAAAATAAAACAATAACTATTTTTTAAAACTTATTTTCTTTAAAAATAGTATCATAAAAAAAATAAAAAACAACTATAGAGTTTTTATTAAAATATACAGTGTATAATTGAAGAAAAGCATCATTGATTCTGACAATGAAGATGCTGAAAAACAGACAAAAAGAAACCCGCAGTACCTCTGTATCTCGGGAACGGTCATGTTGGCGAGGTTGTCGAACTCGTCTTCGGTGTAGAGACGGTAACACAAACCCGCGTCTTCCCTCCCGGCCCTCCCGGCCCGCTGCCACGCCTGGGCTTTAGACACCCGCTGCACCGCCAGCACCTCCAGACCGCTGTCTGCCCCGCGGAAACACACATCAGCATCACTCCTCCACACACAAACCAACACCACTGCCTCGGACGTCGAGCGCCTCACCTGGATTGTAGCGTTTGGCTTTCACCATCCCTGTGTCAACGACGTACTTGATGCCGGAGATGGTGATGGACGTTTCCGCGATGTTTGTGGAGAGGATCACCTTCCTGGATCCCTGTAACGCACAGAACGGGGCGTGAGAAAGCGCACGTTCAGCATCACGGGTGTGGTCATGTGATGGCTGTTAGGGTCACGACCTTGGGCGCGGGGTGAAAGACCCTGAGCTGCTGGGTGGGCGGGAGCGAGGCGTACAGGGGGACGACCGTCATGGCGGCGCAGGTGTCCGGCAGGTGCTTGGATATGTCCCGACAGGTGCGCGCCAGAGCTTCGATCTCCTCCTGGCCCGTCATAAACACCAGGATATCGTGGGACGGAGGAGCTTCCTTTAGGAAAATAAATAAGAGATTGCTATAGAAAATAAGTATTGTATTTCTAAAGTAAATAACTATCATTTCTTAAAAGACATTTTTTGTAAAAGTTTTGTTATTAGTTAAAAAGAAAATAAAGACAATTTGTTAAAGATAATAAGCATATTTTCAATGGAAATAAATGTTTTATCATATTTAAAAGGAAGTACAATATTTTAAGAAAGAAAATAATAGAAAGAAAATGTGTCTTTTTTTTAAAGACAAATAAATATTGTTTTATTTTTAAAGAAATAAATAGAGTTTTCTTAAGATGATGACAATTGTTTTATAAATTTTCAAAAATAAAATGATTATAAATATTATATTATATATTTTTAAAAAAGTAAATAAATGTTTTACCATTTTGTTTTAAAAAATAAGTATAATTTTTAACTAATTTAAATATCTTTTTTTAAAGAAGTAGCGTGTTATTAATAAATTTCCTTCTTGTGAAAAAGTAAATAAGTATTTTTAATGGAAAAACAACAATATTTATATATATATAAATAATATAATAATTGTTTTTTTTTCAAGAAAATACAATAAATATTGTTTTTAAAAGACAAATAAATATTGTTTTAAGTTTTAATAAATAAAATAATACCATTTGTTAAAGAAAATAAGTATACATTTTTAAGGGAAATAACATTTTTTTTAAGAAATAAATATAATTTTAAGAAAATAAGTACAGTTTTATCATTTTGTAAAGACAAAATGTATTTTTTAAAGAAAATAAGCATATATTTTAACCCTTTAAGTATAATATTTTAAAGAAAAGATTTTTATTTTCTTAATTTTAGCCTTAATATTTAGTTTTTACACTTTCTAAAGAAAATGAATATATTTTAAATAAATAGAAAGTCATTTCTTTACAAAAATAAGCATATACATACACACAAATATATATATATAAAATTTATTTTTAAAAATGAAATAAGTATTGTTTTATAAGAAAATAAGCACCATTATTTTTAAGAAAATAAATATCCATTTTTTACACTTCAAATAAAAAACAAAAAAAACTTTGTGCGTGTGTGTGTGTGTGTTCTGACCTGGTGAATCTGAAATATAGTGACCAGCGCCGCCTGCAGATAGTCAGACTGAGGCTGTTTGGTGTAGAAGATCTGAATGGGATGCTGTCGGCCCTCCAGATACAGAACGGGTGATTTATTGAAGTACTGAGAGAACAGATCCACGTCCATGGTGGCAGACATCACAAAAACCTACGGAAAAACAGCATCCGTTCACCGACGCTCTCACTAGCAGTGCGTGCAAAGCCGCAAAAGAGCTGAAAACTCAACCTGACGTCAGTGTTTCAACCGCGGAAACACGTCAACAAAACAGCTTGGGATGTCACTTAAAGTTGATATTGTATATTTGACACCCCTAACTTGATAGCTCCGCCCCCAAATTCACAGGCACCTCCCCCTCATGAGTGGACACGCCCCTTACTGCTGATTGGCTGCAAGTGTATTGTGCTGCTCTGATCCACTTTTAACAGCATTTCTCAGAATTTGTAAAATTCCCTTCTGGAAAGGGGTCGGGAGCAGCAGCTCATTTGCATTTAAAGGGACACACACACCTTTATATTACTAGGTCCGATTCTGTCGTACCTTCAGAGGGATTTTGTTCTGTTCCATGCGTTTGCGCTGGGCGGCCTTCACCACGCCGAACAGGACATCGGTGTGTACGGTGCGCTCGTGAGCCTCGTCCAGGATCACCACCGTGTAGCGCAGTAATAACGGATCCCCTATAGCCTCTCGCAACAACATCCCGTCTGTCATGAACTTCAGCTTGGTCTCCGGCGACGTGACGTCTTCAAAGCGCACCGTGTAGCCCACCTGAGGAGCAGACATGTGATCAAACGCTGAAGAGTCAAGCTTTATTTCTGCAGAACAGACTGTCACAGACAATAACAGAATCAAACAGCAGCTCTACAAAGACAACAGTGGCATTATTCAATAATATATTGTTCAGTTTGGATGATGCAACTTTAACTTCCTCTTTCACTGAAGAACACACCAGTTTTCCCAGCTGCACTTTCTTTTCCTCGGCCACTCTTCCGGCCAGCGACACGGCAGCCACGCGGCGCGGCTGAGTGATGGCGATGATGCCCTGCCGCCCGATGCCCGCCTCGTACAGGTACTGCGGGATCTGCGTGGTTTTACCTGAGCCCGTCTCACCTGCAACAGGACAGTGTTATGTGTGCACTTCTTTTGCTGGATTAAAACATTTAAAATGATGATCCACAAATATGGTATTATTACTGTAGTACATGTACAAAATTTAATAGTCTTACCATGGTACGTGTCCAAAATGCATGGTTTTATCATGGCACGTGTCCAAAATGCATGGTTTTATCATGCTACGTGTCCAAAATGCATGGTTTTATCATGGCACGTGTCCAAAATGCATGGTTTTATCATGGCACGTGTCCAAAATGCATGGTTTTATCATGGCACGTGTCCAAAATGCATGGTTTTATCATGGCACGTGTCCAAAATGCATGGTTTTATCATGGCACGTGTCCAAAATGCATGGTTTTATCATGGCACGTGTCCAAAATGCATGGTTTTATCATGGCACGTGTCCAAAATGCATGGTTTTATCATGGCACGTGTCCAAAATGCATGGTTTTATCATGGCACGTGTCCAAAATGCATGGTTTTATCATGGCACGTGTCCAAAATGCATGGTTTTATCATGGCACGTGTCCAAAATGCATGGTTTTATCATGGCACGTGTCCAAAATGCATGGTTTTATCATGGCACGTGTCCAAAATGCATGGTTTTATCATGGTACGTGTCCAAAATGCATGGTTTTATCATGGTACGTGTCCAAAATGCATGGTTTTATCATGGTACATTTCCAAAATGCATGGTTTTATCATGGTACGTGTCCAAAATGCATGGTTTTATCATGGTACGTGTCCAAAATGCATGGTTTTATCATGGTACGTGTCCAAAATGCATGGTTTTATCATGGTACGTGTCCAAAATGCATGGTTTTATCATGGTACATTTCCAAAATGCATGGTTTTATCATGCTACGTGTCCAAAATGCATGGTTTTATCATGGTACGTGTCCAAAATGCATGGTTTTATCATGGTACATTTCCAAAATGCATGGTTTTATCATGGTACATTTCCAAAATGCATGGTTTTATCATGGTACATGTCCAAAATGCATGGTTTTATCATGGTACATTTCCAAAATGCATGGTTTTATCATGGTACGTGTCCAAAATGCATGGTTTTATCAAGGTACATTTCCAAAATGCATGGTTTTATCATGGTACGTGTCCAAAATGCATGGTTTTATCATGGTACGTGTCCAAAATGCATGGTTTTATCATGGTACGTGTCCAAAATGCATGGTTTTATCATGGTACGTGTCCAAAATGCATGGTTTTATCATGGTACGTGTCCAAAATGCATGGTTTTATCATGGTACGTGTCCAAAATGCATGGTTTTATCATGGTACGTGTCCAAAATGCATGGTTTTATCATGGTACGTGTCCAAAATGCATGGTTTTATCATGGTACGTGTCCAAAATGCATGGTTTTATCATGGTACGTGTCCAAAATGCATGGTTTTATCATGGTACGTGTCCAAAATGCATGGTTTTATCATGGTACGTGTCCAAAATGCATGGTTTTATCATGGTACGTGTCCAAAATGCATGGTTTTATCATGGTACGTGTCCAAAATGCATGGTTTTATCATGGTACGTGTCCAAAATGCATGGTTTTATCATGGTACGTGTCCAAAATGCATGGTTTTATCATGGTACGTGTCCAAAATGCATGGTTTTATCATGGTACGTGTCCAAAATGCATGGTTTTATCATGGTACGTGTCCAAAATGCATGGTTTTATCATGGTACGTGTCCAAAATGCATGGTTTTATCATGGTACGTGTCCAAAATGCATGGTTTTATCATGGTACGTGTCCAAAATGCATGGTTTTATCATGGTACGTGTCCAAAATGCATGATATTACCATGGCACGTGTCCAAAATACATGGAATTGCCATGGTAAATGCATGTTGTTACCATGGTACTTGTCCAAAATTGATGGTATTACCATGATATGTGTACAAAATGCATTGTATTACTATGGAACATGTCCGAGAAGTAGTGTATTGTCACAATAAATGTAAAACATACATAGTAGTAGCACATTACAGTTCCAAAAACAAGGCATTGCCAAAATACTGTCAGCTGAGACCGTATCATAACGGAAGTTACAGATCTTACCGATGAACACAGCATTGTGCAGCTGCCGGAGCTGGTTGATCACCTGTGTTCTGCTCGGGTAGATGGGCAGTTGTTTCCGCTGCGCGTCCACGCTGACGGGCGCGTGTCCCGCTCTGGGCAGCAGCATGCCGGGCTTCTTATCCAGGCGGAAGAAGGGAGAGCCCGGCTTAAATCTCTTCGCCGGAGGAGGGTCGGGGTCGTGGGGCATGATCCGCAGGAGACGCGCAGCAATGTGAATCCGTCTCGCTCACCGAGAAGGGCTAATCGCGTTCATAAATAAAGACGGACAGCAGAGGAATCTCGCACTGCAGTTGTTTACATCATCCGCTCGCTCATGTGGCTCACAGACTGCTGGCGCGCGCAGATGACGTCACTGCACCGCATGGCGCTAATTATTTAGTTTCGCTTTTATTTGCTTTCTTATTTGTTTTTATTGTATTTTACATGTTTTCATCGTTAACTTTTACCCCTGACATTGTTTTTCGTTTGTTTCTGTAATTGTTCTTCAAGCAGTAATTAAATTAAATTAAATTAAACTTAATACCAGGCTTTAAGCGAAAGAGGGGAATTTTTTTATTTATGTTTTAAATAATTTTACGTCATGTCGAATTATTTAATTCAAGCTCTATCTCGCTTCTAGTGTCTTTGGAAAGCGCACGTCACTACTTCAGTGTGACAGACGTGTGTATTGACCAATCAGCGCGCAGATACGCTATCCCGCGCCATTCTGATTGGATGATCTACTGGTACTAATATTGTGCCGCTTCCTACAACTGTCTCTTTCATCCGCGCGACCCTGCCGTGAGGTGAGGCGGAGTGCGGCCTTGCGCTGCATTTTGAATTTTTAAGCAATACACATGATCGTTCGAGCTGTAAATATATGATAAATGTGTTAAGAATCAATGGAGATATAATTCTGACGCGATATGTGTATAATAATAGTCGTTTGAAGAAAAGATTAGCATTAGCCTGTTAGCTTAGGCCTTTGCGCCATGTGAGATGAGACGAAATGTTTTTATATTTGATGATTTTCTCATAGATTGTTGTATTTTTTTGTTATATATAAACTCGGGGCTCCAGTCTGTACCTAAAACGGTTACATTTGCTACAAAAAAATATTAATTTTCGAGTTATAGTGTTGTCGGCTAGCATGCACGTTCTGCTCCTGCATAACGAGACAACTACTTATATTTTATATATTCGTATATAAATATATGCCAACTGATTCTTTATGAAATAATGCTGATCAATTTTGTCAAAGCTTACTTTATATTATTGCGTTAATGTCATGTTGAATGAGCCGCAATAGAAAATAAGACTTTACAAAATAAGAGTCCTGCTGTATTTCAGCCGGTTTTATTAAAGTATATCTTTTGTTTGTTTGTTATTTGGTTACATAAGTCAAATTTTATACTTTCATGTTTCTATATTATTTCTTTCGAAGTAAACTTGTCTCTTCAGAAAGGAAAGATTAGCATTTGATGCATTAATCAACGTAAATATTTTTCTAGTATTATGATTGTTTACAGTAAATTGAAGCATTAAAGCGTTCTCATTGCTTGAATTTAATACTGAAATAAAAAATGACACAAAAATAAAACAATTATCAATATGATGAAAATTGAAATCAGGAAAAATAAAATCTTATTCAGAATATTAACAATATTAGTATTCAGTGAGACTCATTTACCAGAAAAATCATAAGATGAAAATGCAAAAACCCGAGGGGCGATGTATAAACGAAACAAGATGACGAAAAGTGATTTTAAAAATATTAAGTTCATTGTGTGAGGCTCTTAAAATTATTTGCCACCTATTTCCCCCCTATAGGAGCCATTGGCTCATTAATTGTGCTTTTTTTTTTGCTCGAGTCCTGATATATAACAGCAGGTCATCTACAGATCAGCTGCGTCAGTGCTGATTGGTCGTTCCCCCTGCTGAAATAAAACTGTTTCCTACTATCCCTGTGCGTTTGCATCCCACAGCTCACAGGGACGCTTGGTCTCAGACATATTTTACTAAATTACGGGCAGAAGATCAAATAATAGTGCTTTAACTGCCATGAAATAATTAGCTATAAATGTTTCCTAACATGGCTTGAGGTGATTTGGGTGTGAGATTCAACCCGCTGCACTTTAGCTCTTTCGTTTTATACAAATAGTATTCCTGTCTAAAAGGCTTGCTTTCTGTTTTGCAGATTTATATTTCAACCTTGTCTTTAAACCGGCTGTTTACCGATCCTTGGAAGCACTGCAAAGATGCCCAGGGAAGACAGGGCCACGTGGAAGTCCAACTATTTTCTGAAGATCATCGTAAGTTCTCAACCCTAGCTGAAATAAAAACCGTTTCCTAGTTGGCATCCCTCAGCTTGGTATTTTATAATCGTGACTCCCGTCAGCTCAAGTCCTTTCTGACGTGTTTTTCTCCATGTGTGCAGCAACTGCTGGATGACTTCCCAAAGTGCTTCATCGTGGGCGCAGACAATGTCGGCTCCAAGCAGATGCAGACCATCCGTCTGTCCCTGCGGGGCAAGGCCGTCGTGCTCATGGGCAAAAACACCATGATGCGTAAAGCCATCCGTGGCCACCTGGAGAACAACCCGTCTCTGGAGAGGTGCGTGTCGCTCTGGGCACAAGGATGATCTGTGGTAGAGAAATTTAGGGTGTTTAAAGTTGTGACGCCTCATTGAGAAAACACCCTAAATCTCATGGATTTTATCCTCAAAGTGAAAAGAGCGATTTAAATAAAACAGCTTGTGAACGATGTCACTTAAAGGTGCAGTGAGCCATTTCTCAAAAACGCTGTTGATATTTTATATTTGACACCCCTAACTTGATAGCTCCGCCCCCAAATTTACAGGCACCTCCCCCTCATGAGTGAGATTTAAAATAGAAGATTTAAATAAAATTACTGACTTTTTATAAAAAACATTTTTAGACATTTAGGATCTCTTATAAACGAGGCCCAGAGTTTCTGAAGTCTGTATAAATTATAGTTGTGCTTTAAACGTACATTTTATTGGCTATAAATTGCTCAAGTCTGCAATCTCTATTTAAATGATGAATCGCCTTCAATGTTGCAGTGATGGAGGAAATGCTTTCAAAGCTTCAAATCTATTGCTTTGCAATACGATTCCCTGTTTCGAAGCGCTATAAAAGCCACATGCTGCTGGTCAGAACTGTGTAAGTGCAACGAACTCTCCAAACATGCATAAAAACACTCTTTCCCAATGTTTTAAAGTAAAATTTACCAAATGGAATCAACTAATCATCTGAAAACATTAAATATCAAGTGTCTGTATGATGTGTTCATCAATTTTCAGGGCTTGTTTTGGTTTGGTCCATGAATGGCTCTGCCAAACGGGCCAATAAGAGACTATTAATCCTTTTAGTTGTATTAATTTCTCTTTAAAATGTATAAAACTGATCCGATTTCAAAGCGTCATGAAGCAATGTTTCAATCACTTCGATACAAAGTCAGTTCTGAAATTTTAAAAACGTGGCGGTGCTGTTGAGCAGATTCGTAAACGCCTGATTGGTCCTTATGTTGATGCACTCTCAGCATACATGTCTGTGATTGGCTACAACGCTCGAAAGCGGGCGTCTATCAGCGGATGTATCTGAGGCCGTTAACACAATGGCCAACCAGGTGCTTACGAATCAGCTCGACGGCGCTCAAAGCGTCCCATTTATAACATTTACTATATTGATGTGCCAATTGACTAAACCTTTTAATCCAACATTAATACATTACAGATCTGTACATGTATGCAGGATAAGTTACAGACCGGCTGTTGCAGTGCCGGTTTGTCGTTCCCCCTGCACAAATAAACATGTTTCCTACTATCCCTGTGCGTCTGCATCCCACGGCTCACAGGGACGCTTGGTCTCAGACATCCCGTATCTGTCGTCTTAAAGAATTCCAGGTGAATTTGGTTCATTTCCGGTGTTTTTTTGCAGGCTGCTTCCCCACATCCGTGGGAACGTGGGCTTCGTCTTCACAAAGGAGGATCTGACTGAGGTCAGGGACCTGCTGCTGGCCAACAAAGTGAGTGTCACGGATTAACGGCGGAACATTCAGGGTTTAAACGCGTCTCTTTTGATCTAACGCTGTCATCTCTGACCGCAGGTGCCCGCTGCTGCCCGCGCCGGTGCCATCGCCCCCTGTGAGGTGACCGTTCCGGCACAGAACACCGGGCTGGGTCCTGAGAAGACCTCCTTCTTCCAGGCTTTGGGAATCACCACCAAGATCTCCAGAGGAACCATTGAAATCTTGGTGAGTGGGATTTTTGGTAAAAAGATTGTGCCACATTGCTGCGGTTATAAATCCATCCGTGTGTTTCCAAATACACGTTTCCTGTACCAATTTCGGTACTCGATGTGTGTTAGTTAAAGGAACGGATGGCTTTCTGACCTGCCGTATCCTGAGATCTACAACTACCTCATCACTCCGGACTCTTTAAAAGCCTGAAGGGGTAAAAAAAATGGACAATCTATTTTTGTGATGAATATTCAACTTTGTAGTCTTCCAGCTAAAACCCGTTTCGTCGTCATTGGAAGGGTGATTGGGTAACGTAATGGACCCTAGCTGTCCTCGTTTGTAGCCATCACTGGTTATTGACATCATAAATGTCCATCTTATCCCGTTTAATCTCAATTTTGGGATTAACTTTCATGTCATTTTAAGGTAACAATTAAACACAGATGGTTATCTTTTGTCTTTTATCCCAGTGTTCCTGTTTTGTGTTGGTTGGCACGTTTTATCGCAGTGAACCGTTGCGGTGGAAATTCACCCATGTGATTTAAAGTCAGGCCACTCCATTGTAAAATTATCAAACCAACTTTACTGAAAATCGAAATTCAGGGTAGTCTCTTTTCAGAGAACTACAAAGCGAACTCCACAAAACCGTATTTATCCAGTCAAATCATACATATTCATTTTTCAGCCTAATAAAGACTTTCAAAATTGATTGGATAAACAAATGAGTAAATTATCATAAAGCCAACCTACTTCCTTTTACCATATAAGTACAAATTCCAATCCATCGACATTCCATAATAGTTATCCGCTTATAATGTATGTAAATAATTATTAAAGGCACCTAAACCCCAAACTTCTTCCCAGCGAACTGACCTTAAATGCAAGAGAAAAGTCATTATCCTTAAGTCATTGTTCGGGAGAAACTATTTGCTAACCTTGCAACGTATAAGGTAAATGGTAACCCATTTCCTTAGCCATAAAACTAACAGATACGGGTAGTCGTGGCCTAGTGGTCAGGGAGTCAGTCTTGTGATCTGACCTGACCCCTAATTGCTAAAAAAAAACAGATAACGCATCCCTTCAGGATCTGACCCCTACATATGTGGGTTAACCTCCACTGGGTACAAATCTTCAGCAAACTTTCAATTCATCTCCTCACATTCTTAAACCATCAACACTCTTTTGAAAACATCACAAACAACAAAAAAACAAAATATGCTAGTGGTTACACGCATGTCACCAATCCAATTTCATCTTTCTCATGATTTAAAGATTTATGAAACCCATATAAGATTAACAAAGATTCATCATGTGTAAACAACAACATTGATTAGATGTGCAGAAAAGAATATTTTCCCTTGCTCCGTCGATCGTGATCCTTGGAATACTCTAAAATTATTTCCCCCTTGCTTTCCTCTGCCTGTTCTGGCATCTTGGAGCACACCAGCTGTCCACCATGTTCACCATGTTGAAACTGTTCGCACCACCATCGATACCAGCGCTCTCCTGGTGGCCTGAGCTAAATCCATGTTTACAATTGGACTTGTCTTTTAAAAATGCTAATGATCTGACTGACCTGTTTCCCGCAGAGTGACGTTCAACTGATCAAACCTGGAGACAAGGTGGGCGCCAGCGAGGCCACGCTGCTCAACATGCTGAACATCTCGCCCTTCTCTTACGGGCTGATCATCCAGCAGGTGTATGATAACGGCAGCGTCTACAACCCAGAGGTGCTGGACATCACCCAAGAAGCCCTGCACAAGAGGTTCCTGGAGGTCAGTGGAGTTGAACTCGCTTTACCTCGGCTGTATTTGTTAAAAATGCAGGATAAGTTACGGACCGGCTGTTGCAGTGCCGGTTTGTCGTTCCCCCTGCGCACATAAACGTGTTTCCTACTATCCCTGTGCGTCTGCATCCCACGGCTCACAGGGACGCTTGGTCTCGCACATTTTTATATTTAAAAAAATGTATAATGTGGGACGTTTTACAGAATTGGATTGGGAAAAGTCGTCTTGCACTAATGTTGTATTTTTGCAAATTTTATAATATCCAACATACACTTTTAGTAATTGTGCAGTTAAATTCTCATCGTATTTTCAGAATGTTTTGGGATATTTTTTCCTCAAATTTGTCACTGCTGAAACACTAATTTAATAGGAAGGGTTACATTGACCTATTAAGATTGTTTACATGCATTTTTTTTTTTTAAAGTTTTCAGAGATCAATCAATAATTACGATTGTAGCGCCATTCGTTGGCATTTGAGAATTGTATTTTGTTTCAATCGTTTAACTTTATGCCTGTCCAACTTCATTCCAAAGTTACAGATTCATTGGTTTGAATAAACATTGATTCAAACTCTATAATAATAACATCTTGGATGATTAATTCAATGCACTTTATTTTTAGCGATCGCATTACAGGATTTTAATGCCATACTAAAACTTAATTCCTCCCAATAAATGATTGTACTCCCTTTTGTCTCTACCAAAACATGACATTTCAATCGTGACCGTTTCGGTAATGACGAGTTCAGCTCAAAGATGCCAATCATCGCACGATTGGCTTGCACAGTTCTGAACGCTCGTACACGCACACAATCGCACTTTTATGGAATAAAACCCCAAACAAATTTGCTTAATTGCAAAAAAGGTAGTAATGTTTGAGACATCTGAATAAATTGAGCTCAAAATCTGGATCAAAAATGTAGACGTGTTAAATCCAATGTTTCGGTTGTGACATGAAAATGCGTATTTTTTCTTTTGTTTAAAGACATTTTTAAATGCAACAATGGATGCAAAAAAAAAAAGCGAAATAATTTAAGGGTTCGGCACCGCCACCTCCCAATAAATGATGATTTTTTACTGATATTTTAAATATTATTGTGGTATTCAATAGATAATAGGATCAAATTTGAATACTTAAATGCTTTTTAATTGTGTGTTTTGGTTGTGGGACGGCAGTTTGCACCAATTCTGTAGAATGGCCCACTTATCCTTCAGGCCTGGAAAGCACTTCGGTCTACAGCTTGTTCGTTTTTCTTCTCTTTCAGGGTGTGAGGAACATCGCCAGTGTGTGTCTACAGATCGGCTACCCCACCATCGCCTCCATCCCTCACTCCGTCATCAATGGATACAAGAGGGTCCTGGCTGTCGCTGTTGAAACCGACTACTCCTTCCCCTTGGCCGAGAAGGTAAAGCTCCGTTCTGTTTGCCGCGATTCCCCGCAGGTTAGGTTACATGACGGCTGCTCGGTGTCGTTCTGTCGATCCATCCTGCACACAGCGATGTGGGTCCACCCGTCCGAGTGTCTGCGTCGGGTCTTTTTGCCCCGGCAGGCAGGGACGCTTGGGCTGACAACATTTAAGATGTTTTGTTTTTTTTTCTTCTTCACTTATCTGAAGCAAGTCTGACTTGTAATGTCCGTTTGCTTCACAGGTGAAGGCCTTCCTGGCTGATCCCACCGCTTTCGCTGTCGCAGCTCCCGTTGCTTCCGCCGTGGTGGAGAAATCCGCAGCTCCTGCTGCCAAAGAGGAGGCGCCCAAGGAGGAGTCGGAGGAGTCCGATGAAGACATGGGCTTCGGCCTGTTCGATTAAACCGCTGAAGGAACATCCGTGTCAGTTTAACTCCAATAAAACATCTGGAAACAACAGCTTGAGTCTTTGATGTGATGTAAATCTTGCTATAAAGTCCTTTTTTGAACATTTAGTCTTCAAATGCGCAGGTAGCTTTATAAATGAGTTCTTAAGGAATAGTTCACCTAAATTGAATTAATAGTGCCAACATTTCAGGATTGGTTTTACTTGATTCAGAAAGAAGTCAAAACGCAATCCCCGGATGCTGATGAAGTATTGCACCATCTAAATGAGTTGTGTAACAGTAACTCATTAATTAAACCAATGTTTTCCTGTTAAATATTTTTTGCTATACAGCCGAATGACATTTCTATGCTTCACCGGTTGTATTTTCTAAACTAACTATATATATTTAGGCCAATATTTATTTTAAATTCCCATTTGGTTGATGAGCTACTGATAATTACATAGTTGTCATAGAAAATGAAATTTAATGCAGTTTCTAAGGAGTCTGAAATAACCATTAAGGGGGTGGAAAAAAATTCTGGATAATTTATTACTGCTTTTAAGGAAACCAAATCAAACCCCTGAATCAGATTTAATTAAGACTGAACGTGTTGAGCTTTAAACATTAAAACATGCAAAAAAACATTTTAAACAGAAATCAAATGGAAACCTCTGATAATCTAATGTCATTTTGCAGAAGAAAAAAAAACATTTGTTTTAAAATCATTAATGTACAGTGTTACTTTGGAAAGAAATGCGTTACAATATTGCGTTACCACCATAAAAAGTAACTTATTGCGTTACTTTTTAAGGAAAGTAATGTGTTATGTTCAGGGTCAGGGAGTAACGAAACACAAGTAACTTAGTTTCGTATTTAAAATAGAAGATTTGAGTGACTGTATTTGATTTGAAATGGCTGGTAATCAGATTCCAGTTCCATCTGAAAAGTGTTTTAGATTACCAAAGTGATTACTTTGAGTTTTAATGTCATTTAAACAGCGATTGCTGATTCTCTGACCGTCCAAAGCTACATTTCTACACATAAATTTCATTCCCCTTGCAGAATATGGAGCATTTTAATCATTTTAATGAAATAAGAGGGATCATGAAAATTATATTTTTATTTATTACTGTCCTGAATCAGCTATTTCACATTACAGATGACTGAATTCATAAAAATTGGCCCATTCAAAAGTTTGCATATCCTTGAATCTCAACTGATGGCTGTTTTCATGTTTTGCGATACAGGAAAAAGGTGAAAAAAGAAAAAAAAAGATAATTGTGAATTATTATCTCACAGTTCTGACTTTTTTCCCTGCAATTGGGAGATATATAGTCAGAAATGTGTGATGATAACTTGATATTCAGATGTTTTTTTTCTTGAAAAAAATTGCGGATTCATATCTCACAATCCTGGCATTTTTCCTCACAATTCAGACTTTTTTTTTCTGGAAAATTGCGAGGTTATATCTCATTTCTGACTGAGATTTTTTTCTCAAAATTGAATTCAGAATTCTGACTTCTTTTCTTTCAATTCTGACATTTTGTCTCAAAATTGAGAGTTTATAACTCAAAATTGCAACTTTATATCACGGAATTCTGGGGGGGAAAAGTCAGAATTGTGAGATAAAAACTTTTTTGTGTTTGTTTCACACTTATTAGTATTCCAAAGTATTCTAAAGTATTTAGATGAAGTGACTAAACTTGAGTAATGTAACGAAATACGTTACAAATGACTTTTTAAAGCATGTATTTTGTAATCTGTAGTGAAACACATTTTAAAAGTAACACACCCAGCCCTGACTATGTTACACATACATAAATAAATGGGATGAAGTAACTTGTGTTACTTATTTGAAAAAGTAACTCAGACATTACATTGTAAATAGTAATGTGTTGCTTTACTAGTTACTTGAAAAAAGTAATCGGATGACTTGTAATGTAAGCAGATCAGTTTAGTCCATATTCAGATTCTAGATCTTTTTTGCTCAGTGACCGCTCGAATCTGCTCCACCAGCTTCGTTCTGTTGTTTATGATGTTTTTCCCAGCGACCTTCACGAGGTCAGCGATCATCTCAGCGCTGTATGAAAGTTGAAAGGTCTTAAATTTGTTCCTCCAGGCCTCAATATCACCTGATGAAACATTAACACACTTGAATCAGAACACGGTTGATATTACAGTTTTACTGTAAGACTTTAACTTGCCTCCACAGTTGACCACATTAAACAGAGGGATGTGGATCACGGTCGGAGCTTTTTTGCCTTTGAACACATAGAAGTCCTTCGGTTTCTTTACGTCTTCACTGGGAACGTTGATCTCAGGGAAAGGGATGTTTCGTTTCTTGCACATCTTGGCAGTTTCCGTCACTGTCTGCCGTGGAAAAGCATCACAATTGCTCTCATTTCTTAAAATTACTCACATGTTCTTATGAGGGAGACGGTAGAGAATTAGATATAATACCATGAAAGGATCACCAGCACTGAAATCCAGGGAAATGATGAGGTCGATGTGTCTCTCTTTTCTCAGGACTGAGAAGTAGGGCGAGTTGAGCAACATCCCGGCGTCTTCAAAGTCTCTCGTCTCACTTTCCAGAAGAGTGGAGTGCACCGCTTCATCTGAGGGATCACAGCCTTATTATATTATTCATTATGAAATTCCAGTTTGCAGGTCTGTTCTTACCTGTCATATTGTGGAGGAAGTTATAATTCCTGCCCCAAATCCACTGACTCATGCATTGAATAATGCAAGCCAAAGCATCTGTAAAACAAATATTAATTCAGTTCTTCAGTTCGTATAGGCTGAATAAATTTTAACGAAATAAGAGGGATCATGAAATTTATATTTTTTTTTATTAACTGTCCTGAATCAGCTATTTCACATAACAGATGACTGAATTCATAAAAATTGCCCATTCAAACGTTTGCATATCCTTGAATCTTACAGGAAAAAGGTAAAAAAAAAAAAGATAATTGTGAATTATTATCTCACAGTTCTGACTTTTTTTCCCTGCAATTGCGAGATATATAGTCAAAAATGCGTGATGATAACTTGATATTCAGATTTTTTTTCTTTGTCTCACAATCCTGGCATTTTTCCTCACAATTCAGACTTTTTTTTCTGAAAAATTGAGAGTTTATATCTCAGAACTCAGACTTCTTTTCTTTCAATTCTGACATTTTGTCTCAAAATTGAGAGTTTATAACTCACAATTGCAACTTTATATCACGGAATTCTGAGGGGGAAAAAAGTCAGAATTGTGAGATAAAAACTTTTTTGTGTTTGTTTCACACTTATTAGTATTCCAAAGTATTCTAAAGTATTTAGATGAAGTGACTAAACTTGAGTAATGTAACGAAATACGTTACAAATGACTTTTTTTTTATTACTTTATTCATGCATTTAATAATGCAAGCCAAAGCATCTGTGAAACAAATATTAATTTAGTTCTTCAGTTCGAATAGGCTGAATAAATAGTTCTTTTGGCCCTCTAGCAATAAAACTACGAGTTACTCGCGGAGGAACATTGTTTTGATCATCGCGTGAGTTGTGCTTCGGTTCCTGCGCGCACTGCAAATGTCACTAAAGACATCAAAACTCCCTCAAAAATAATGAAAGAAATGAGCAGGAAAGACTCGTTGAAATCGATTGTTTTAAAAATTTAAAATTGCTATTCTGTCACAAAAGAGTTTGAATGAAATTTAAAGTGACGCATGTTCACATGTTGACCACACGATGTCGCCATTACACCATGAGAGCATCGTGTTTTGTTTTTTTTGTGTGTGTGTAAATAATGGTAAAATAGAATAAAAATGACATAAAATCGTGGTGAAAACAGCTGACGAAAAGCAAAAACGAAGGTAACATTACATGAGCTTAATGTTTAATGCTAAAGTTTGTGTTTATGGTTATATTCACTGGAGTCAGGATGCGCCGAAATCTTGGAAGTGGCGTAAAAAGGCGCGTTCACGCGACAAATGGCCATTATTTCCTAGAAGGAGCTGGGAAAAATCCAAAGTCTGGATTGCTGCATAAGCAGGCCTATAGGCAAATACTCAAAGCTGGTTTATAGAGATCGTCACCAACATAAAGTTCGTTTTCTGAACTTGTGCAAATGTGCTGCAATGCAAACTATGTTGATTCGTGTTTTATTACAGGTTCTGACGCTGTTCGGTTGCGAACTCGTTTCGTTGCAATGTTCATTTGATGTGGATTTAAGATATTATTACACCTTTTAATGCATATTTTAGCCTGAATTTCTTTCATTTATTTGTGGATAGACATAAAATGCAAGAATGAAGTTTCACGCAAAATCCACTCTTTGAATTTTGGCATAGTTTTGAGTTCTTATCGAGAGCAATGTTGGTTTTTGACTACGATACATAAATCTTAAGGTGTACATGATATAGAAAAGTGGATTATGGATGGATATTAGAAACACTTCAACCTACCAAATGGCCAGAAACGAATCCTATCACCCAATTTTTTGACTACATCCATGCTGTATTCCCTCATATTCAATCGTTCGGTTTTTTTATCAGCAGTTTTCACTCTTTTCATAAGACTTTTGCCTCCAGAGAGGTCTGTGAAAAGACAGGACATGTACATTAGTGAGTTCTTCTATGTGTATGCATGTTTCAAGCGAAAATACACCGTAATACATTTTTTAAAAAATTACATTTAGTCATTAACCGATGCTTTTACATGAAGCCACTTACAAATGACAAATTTTACATGCAGATAGTATGTGAAATATGGCATTTTATAGAGTTTTTCATATTTCAAAAGGACAATAAAGGCCCGTTCACACCAAGGACTAATGATAACTATTTTAGTGTTCACATCGTCTACACCAAGGCACAACATCGTCAAAAATCAATTCTGTCATCCTGAAGTTGTTCTAAACCTGTGTGAATTTCTTTATTCCGCTGAACATAGTAAGATATTTTGAAGAATGCCTGTAACCAAACAGTTGACGGAATATTCTTTTTTTTTACTACTATGGAAGTCCATCGGCTGCTATTTACCCATAATCTTTAAAATATCTTCTTTTATGTACAAAATAAAGAAACGAATACAGGTTTGTGTTAGAGTCTGTCTGTTTCCCCTGTCATGTGATCCTTGTGTGACCCAGTTTTCCTTCCCTGTCTTCATTTGTTCATTATCGTCAGCTGTTCGTCATTATTAGTTATGTCTTTCACCTGTGTGCTTGTCATTAGTGTCTCTATTTATACCCTTGTGTTTCCTTCACTCTTGGTCGGTTATTGTTCATATGTAGACGTGTTTTGCAGTTCCGTTTAATCCTGGTTTTTCCTCATCTTCGTGCGTTCTTGGAACAAACACGTTCCGTTACAGTTTGGACCAAACTGTCTGCGCGTCAATCACAGAATTGTCATTTATGGGTGAACTATGCCTTTAAAATAATTCATGTGACTTCAGTGGTTTAGCCTCAATTTTATGAAGCGACACGAGTGCTTTGTGCAAAGAAAAAACCCCCAGAATTTAGCACTTTATTTACAAAATATTAATCTTCATATTAATATTAATATTTTTAGGTGAACTAACACTTGCTGCAGTTTTGTTATTGTCTGCTATAAAGGGAACCTAAAATGCCCTTTTCACCAGATGTAATATCAGTCTCTGGTGTCTCCAGTGAAGTTTCAGCTCAAAATCCCCCACGGATCATTTATTAGAGCTTGTCAAACACAAACACGCCATTTGTGTGTGTGTCCCTTTAAATGCAAATGAGCTGCTGCTCCAGAAGAGGGCGGAGCTTCAACAAAGCTGGAGAATCTCACGCAGACAAAATGAGGAAAGTGTTCAAACGGATGGAGAGACTCAGGAAGACGTTTCTGAACGGTTCGTGGATAAATTGATGTCGTTGCTGTGGAGTTGATCGACTCGTTGCTAGCATGTTTTTTTTTTTCTTCTCCATAAATAGATCTTGTGCTAGAGCTTCTGCAAGGGCTTTTCGGTGATGGAAATCCATTGAAACTTCCACATAGTCGTGGAGAGCGCTGTTCATGGTTGCATAGCAACGAGAGACGCCACAAGAGCGCAAGCTCCCGAACGCTTGCAAAAGAAGGTGTGGTGTGGATTTAGAGCGATTTTTAGAACTATATATTTATCGTTAAAGATATCGTCTTTGGTGTGAACGGGCCTTAACAGCAGGTTCTCACTAACTTGAATAAGGTGACAACATGACCGATCGGCGGCTTGTTACCGTTTATTGTTGTCCTGATGGATTCATCAAGATCAGAAGGATCTTTTCCAGTCAAGACAGAGAGATTCATGTCCACCAGGTTCATGAGCACCTGGTAACATTCATCTATCGCTGGATCTTGTCCGCTCTCTGATGTAGGGAGCGGTAAAGAGTCTTCCGGCCTGAGATGGATTCCCGCCACAAATTCTTCTTCCGACTCTTTTCCCCTTTCTCTCGCCAGTGCTTCCTGACTCCTCTCATTCTGTTCTATACATATACACATGTATATAAAAATTACATTTTCAGCATCATGACTCCAGTCTTCATGATTTCTGAAGGATCATGTGACCCTGAAGACTGGAGTCATGATGCTGAAAATTCAGCTTTGATCGCCGGATATAAATTACATTTTACGATATATTCATATGGAAAACAGCTATTTTAAATGGTAATAATATTTCACATTTTTACCGTTTTTGCTATATTTTTGATCAAATAAATGCATCCTTGGGGAGTAGAAGAGACTAAATGCAAGCCTAAGAAATGCTTTACCTTTCTTCATTTCCTCAAGGACTGTTTCCTTTTGTTGAAAGAATTCTGAAAAACAAAGAAGCAAAAAAAAAAATCAATTGGATGGTAATGAAATAACTGTTAAATTTCAGCCAAATTCAGTCCTCAGAACCTTTTATCTTTTGCCAGAGGAGTTTCTTCAAATCCACTTCATCCGCTAAAACGCTGCCGCATAGAGCTGCAGAAACACAGAGAATTTCAGCAAACAAGTTTACAGTGGACACAGGTGCAAAATAACACCCTCACAAATAATATAAATAGCATATATTTTTTACACAATAAGACCTGAGATCAGTGATGTACAGTACAGTGTACAATGTAGAATATACACCGATCAGGCATAACATTACGACCACCTTCCTAATATTGTGTTGGTCACGCTTTTGCTGCCAAAACAGCCCTGACCCGTCGAGACATGACTCCTGAAGGTGTCCTGTGGGATCTGCACCAAGAAGTTCGCAGCAGATCCTTTAAGTTGCGAGGTGGAGCATCTGTCCGACTCCTGTTGCTCTGCGCAGGGCTCGAACGCGGGTCTCCGGCGTTGGAGTCGGATGCTTTAACGAGGAGGCTAAAGGCTGGAGCATCTCAGGATCAGAGGAGTGAGGTTTACTCGCACAGCAACTCCTGGCTGGCCTCCCTGGATTGGACTTGTTAGTTCAGCACATCCCACAGATGCTTGATTGGATTGAGATCTGGAGAATTTGGACCAACACCTCAAACTGTGCTCCTCAAATCATTCCTGAACCATTTCTGCCTTGTGTCAGGAGCATTATCCTGCTGAAAGAGGCCACCAGGGAATACCGTTTCCATGAAAGGGTGAACATGGTCTGCAACGATGCTCAGGTAGGTGGTTCTCGTCAAAGTAACATCCACATGGACGGCAGGACCCAACGATTCCCAGCAGAACATTGCCCAAAGCATCACTGCCTCCGCAGGCTCGTCTTCTTCCCATAGTGCATCCTGGTGCCATGTGTTTCCCAAGGAAAAAGACGCAAACGCACCCGACCATCCATCTGATGTAAAAGAAAACGTGATTCATCAGCCCTTCCATTGCTCCACGGTCCAGTTCTGATGCTCACGTGTCTCGGCGGTGGACAGGGCTCATCATGGACACCCTGACTGGTCTCTGCAGCTCCATACGCAACAAACTGATGCTCTGTGTGTTCTGACACCTTTCTATCAGAACTTCTTGAGCAGTTTGAGCTCCAGGAGCTCGTCAGTTGGATCGGGCCACACGGGCCAGCCGTCGATGAGCCTCGTCCGGCCATGACCCTGTCTCCGGTTCACCACCGTTCCTTCCTCGGACCTCTTTTGATAGATTCTGACCACTGCAGACCGGGAACATCCACAAGAGGTGAAGATGCTCTGACCCGGTCGTCTAACCATCACACCTTGTCAAACTCTCAAATCTTTACACTTGCCCATTTTTCCTGCTTCTAACATCAACTTTTAGGACAAAATGTTCACTTGCTGCCTAATACAGTAATACAGCGCCATCGCCCCCTAGTGGTCCAGGAAAGATGACCTAAACTAGGCAAGCTCTTAATCCGCACCGGATTGGGGGGGGGCGGGGGGGAGTCGACGTCAGTGTGTTTTAATAACGAAAAAATGGATCATATCATTGCATTTGTGTTTGAATAATTAGTTTTTGACTTGAAACAGTTGCATATCAAACTTAAATTTAGTTTATCCTTCCTATTTTGTTGTTTTCGGGGGTGGGATTCTGTTAGGTGGTTCTCAGAAAAAAATTGGAAGATAAAGTGATCCTTGGGCTGAAAAAGTTTGAGAAACACTGGCCTTATATATATCCCACCACTAACCGAGCATCAGTGTGATTCACTTCACTTCTCAGTGGTCATAATGTTATGCCTGATCGGTGTAAGTTAATAATCTGTAACAGAGTTTGTCACCTTGCAGGTACAGCATGTCAAATTCATCCTGCTGCTTCTTCTTAGAGCCTTTGTGAAACCGACTGCCGAAGTCGGAGGTGTCCACAAACGCTCCAGTGAGGGAATAACCGGCTTCATGAGGAGTGATCTCGAACCAGGGGTCTGCAGACAGAAACACGCTCATATAACAGCTCAAACACACACATTATCTCTGTCTCTCTTTCAGACAAACACGGACCTCCTTCCTGGCGCTGTTTGGAGTGCTTGTCGATCACGGTGTAGATGGGAAACGGGTCTCTGCCATCTTTACTCTGCTGGTCCCACTGCTCTGTGAGTGTGTTTTCGTCGATCTATTGAGAACGCAGTATTTGCAGCGTCATGTTATTGTAGAGACCAGTGACAACTACATTCAATTCCTTCAATAGCCAACAAGTTATAAAACTTGTGCAACATTTTCTCAGCAATGTTCTCTTGCCACAGACCCTCAAATATCTTTAAATGTACTTTATAAGAGAATTTTACTGAGCAAATTTCATCATTTCATTCATGCTTGAGATGAGAAAAGTATGACTTTGAAATGTTCAGACCTTGAAGTGCAAAAGTCATTTTGGAGATTTTACTTTAAACATCAGTTTTATCTCTGCGATGTTTGTTCGAATGAGTGAATATGCTTTACACTGTCAGATTTATGAACAAATGACTCTTATGAACTGATTCTTTCAGTGAGCCAAAACCCACAGCTCATCTGTGCAGCCCAGTTCACGAACAAATGACTCTTGTGAACTGATTCTTTCAGTGAGCCAAAACCCACAGCTCATCTGTGCAGCCCAGTTCACGAACAAATGACTCTTGTGAACTGATTCTTTCAGTGAGTCAAAACCCACAGCTCATCTGTGCAGCCCAGTTCACGAACAAATGACTCTTGTGAACTGATTCTTTCAGTGAGTCAAAACCCACAGCTCATCTGTGCAGCCCAGTTCACGAACAAATGACTCTTGTGAACTGATTCTTTCAGTGAGTCAAAGCCCACAGCTCATCTGTGCAGCCCAGTTCACGAACAAATGACTCTTGTGAACTGATTCTTTCAGTGAGTCAAAACCCACAGCTCATCTGTGCAGCCCAGTTCACGAACAAATGACTCTTGTGAACTGATTCTTTCAGTGAGTCAAAGCCCACAGCTCATCTGTGCAGCCCAGTTCACGAACAAATGACTCTTGTGAACTGATTCTTTCAGTGAGTCAAAGCCCACAGCTCATCTGTGCAGCCCAGTTCACGAACAAATGACTCTTGTGAACTGATTCTTTCAGTGAGTCAAAGCCCACAGCTCATCTGTGCAGCCCAGTTCACGAACAAATGACTCTTGTGAACTGATTCTTTCAGTGAGTCAAAGCCCACAGCTCATCTGTGCAGCCCAGTTCACGAACAAATGACTCTTGTGAACTGATTCTTTCAGTGAGTCAAAGCCCACAGCTCATCTGTGCAGCCCAGTTCACGAACAAATGACTCTTGTGAACTGATTCTTTCAGTGAGTCAAAGCCCACAGCTCATCTGTGCAGCCCAGTTCACGAACAAATGACTCTTGTGAACTGATTCTTTCAGTGAGTCAAAGCCCACAGCTCATCTGTGCAGCCCAGTTCACGAACAAATGACTCTTGTGAACTGATTCTTTCAGTGAGTCAAAGCCCACAGCTCATCTGTGCAGCCCAGTTCACGAACAAATGACTCTTGTGAACTGATTCTTTCAGTGAGTCAAAGCCCACAGCTCATCTGTGCAGCCCAGTTCACGAACAAATGACTCTTGTGAACTGATTCTTTCAGTGAGTCAAAGCCCACAGCTCATCTGTGCAGCCCAGTTCACGAACAAATGACTCTTGTGAACTGATTCTTTCAGTGAGTCAAAACCCACAGCTCATCTGTGCAGCCCAGTTCACGAACAAATGACTCTTGTGAACTGATTCTTTCAGTGAGTCAAAACCCACAGCTCATCTGTGCAGCCCAGTTCACGAACAAATGACTCTTGTGAACTGATTCTTTCAGTGAGTCAAAGCCCACAGCTCATCTGTGCAGCCCAGTTCACGAACAAATGACTCTTGTGAACTGATTCTTTCAGTGAGTCAAAGCCCACAGCTCATCTGTGCAGCCCAGTTCACGAACAAATGACTCTTGTGAACTGATTCTTTCAGTGAGTCAAAACCCACAGCTCATCTGTGCAGCCCAGTTCACGAACAAATGACTCTTGTGAACTGATTCTTTCAGTGAGTCAAAACCCACAGCTCATCTGTGCAGCCCAGTTCACGAACAAATGACTCTTGTGAACTGATTCTTTCAGTGAGTCAAAGCCCACAGCTCATCTGTGCAGCCCAGTTCACGAACAAATGACTCTTGTGAACTGATTCTTTCAGTGAGTCAAAGCCCACAGCTCATCTGTGCAGCCCAGTTCACGAACAAATGACTCTTGTGAACTGATTCTTTCAGTGAGTCAAAACCCACAGCTCATCTGTGCAGCCCAGTTCACGAACAAATGACTCTTGTGAACTGATTCTTTCAGTGAGTCAAAGCCCACAGCTCATCTGTGCAGCCCAGTTCACGAACAAATGACTCTTGTGAATCGGTTCTTTTCATTGAGTCAAAAAACACACAGATCAAATCACTCTATTGTGAAGCGGGTCTTTGTAGTGAGCCAAAAATGCACAGAGCAACATGTGCATAGACCAATTCATGAACAAATGACTCTTATGATCTGGTTCTTTTTAGTGAGTCAAAACACAGCGCAACCTGTGTAGCCCGATTCAATGGAGCGCTTTTGAATCACTGAATCAAATTCTGATCACTAAGTAAACAACAAGATATCAATAACATTTTCTCGGTAAAAATGCTACTTTTCCATGAGTAGGTTTTTTGGGGGATTTTTTCACACGGATCTACGAACTAGAACTACGGAGCATACTGGGGGGGTTTTTTCCCAATGAATTCGGCAAAGAAATCCATTCTCATCCAGATAAGATATCTGATTGCGGTATACTACTATTTCTAACGTTTCTCCACATTTATTTTGACCTTTGTGAAATACTGTATTAAGCATTTTCTCATTTTCTCATCAAGAAGATTCCAATCATGGCGTTAGGTAAGAATATATTCAAAAACGTTGTAATGTTTAAACAAAAACTCGATCTTACTTCCAGTGAAACCGACAGACGCGTTGCTTTGAAACTAAAAGTGTGTGAAAAGTGAAAAGCTCAAATTTGACTTGATTTTATTAGTGCTCAATATTATACATATAGTTAATTAATCACATATCGATGGATTAATTATTCAAATCACGTTCTTTGTCTCACCTTTCAATGTATTAATTTTGTGTAATTACATTTACAACAACTTGTCTTCTCTATGTAGTAGCAAAGACTTGAAAAACACAAGACGCGTCACTCATATTGTTTTGAATGAGAGAACGTGCAATGCACAAAATGGTAGAATAAGTCCCGCCTTCTAAATAAGAGCCAATCGCTGACTGGTGAAGTGATGCATCACTGCAGCAGCCGTTAGAAGCTCCGGTTCCTATAGAAACAGTCAGACGTACTTCCTGTAGAGACGTACATGCGTATACTTAGCTTGATCCAGCCTGAAAAATACAATTTTCTGTTGGAGTGTTCGAAATAAAATTTATGAAACAGTTGTTTTCAGATTTCATTGGTGATTTCAAATATGAAATTTGCTTTGGAGAATTTGATGTTTCCCCATTCAAAGAGATATTTGTGCTTGCATGACCAACAGGCGTTTCAAAGATGACCACCGAGTGAAATGACTCACCTTAAAGGGACTTTAGTAGTAGTCTCAGAGATTAGAATCAGTGCATATGTTATTTGTTTTTATTTATATATATATATTTTTTTTAATGAAAGATGATTATTTTGTGGTTTCTCTAAGGGAATGCAACTGTTTTGCATATTAATGGATTTAGATGTCTATGTTGGGCCATAAATCCACAAGAAATGCATAATTGCTTGCTTTGGTGTTGTCAATCTTCATAGGGTCATGATAAATAAACTATTTACAGACCTCTTTCACATATTCCGTGATAAGCATCGCTGCCCAGACGTCAGTCAAACTGAAGTGGTCTTTCCCATAGTAATATTTCTTGAGTTTAGCAAAAGCATCTTCCCAGCTGACTCTAGGACCACTGAGTCTCTGGATGATCTTGTCTTTCACCGTCTCTAGTTTGGTGGACCAGTCTGATTCCTGATACAAGGAGGCCATGCACCTTCAGAGGAACAACATATGCTCTCATTTATGACATTAAACCCATCTGTGTAAGTGTATGAGAGTGAGAGTGTGTGAGAGTGATTTGAAAGTTAGTGTGAATGTGAGAGTGAGTGTGAGAGTTAGTGTGAGAGTAAGATTGAGTGTGAGAGTTAGTGTGAGTGTGAGAGTGAATGTGAGAGTTAGTGTGAGTGAGAGTGAATGTGAGTGTGAGAGTGAATGTGAGTGTGAGAGTGAGAGTGAATGTGAGAGTGAGAGTTAGTGTGAGGGTAAGTGTGAGTGTGAGTGTGAGCGTAAGAGTGAGTGTGAGAGTAAGAGTGAGTGTGAGAGTTAGTGTGAGTGTGAGAGTGAGTGTGAGAGTTGGTGTGAGTGAGAGTGAGTGTGAGAGTGATTGTGAGTGTGAGAGTGAATGTGAGTGTGAGAGTTAGTGTGAGTGTAAGTGTGAGAGTGAGTGTGAGAGTGAATGTGAGAGATAGTGTGAGAGTGAGTGTGAGAGTGAATGTGAGAGTGAGTGTGAGAGTTAGTGTGAGTGTAAGTGTGAGTGTGAGAGTTACTGTGAGTGTGAGAGTGAGTGTGGGAGTGAGTGTGAGAGTGAATGTGAGAGATAGTGTGAGTGTGAGAGTGAGTGTGAGAGTGAGTGTGAGAGTGAGAGTGAGTGTGAGAGTGAGTGTGAGAGTGAATGTGAGAGAAGGTGTGAGTATGAGAGTGTGTGTGAGTTATTGTGAGTGTGAGAGTGAGAGTGAATGTGAATGTGAGAGTGAGTGTGAGAGTTAGTGTGAGTGTAAGTGTAAGTGTGAGAGTGAGTGTGAGTCTAAGAGTGATTGTGAGAGTGTGAGTGAGTGTGAGAGTGAATGTGAGAGATAGTGTGAGTGTGAGAGTGAATGTGAGAGAAAGTCTGAGTATGAGAGTGTGTGAGAGTGATTGTGAGAGTGAATGTGAGAGAAAGTGTGAGTATGAGAGTGTGTGAGAGTGATTGTGAGAGTGAGTGTGAGTGTGAGAGTGAATGTGAGAGAAGGTGTGAGTATGAGAGTGTGTGAGAGTGATTGTGAGTGTGAGAGTGAGCGTGAATGTGAGAGTGAGTGTGAGAGTTAGTGTGAGTGTAAGTGTGAGAGTGAGTGTGAGAGTGAGTGTGAGTCTAAGAGTGATTGTGAGAGTGTGAGTGAGTGTGAGAGTGAATGTAAGAGATAGTGTGAGTGTGAGAGTGATTGTGAGTGTAAGTGTGAGTGTAAGTGTGAGAGTGAATGTGTGAGTGAGTGTGTGAGTGAGTGTGAGAGTGAGTGTGAGTGTGAGAGTGAATGTGAGAGTGTGAGAGTGAATGTGAGAGAAGGTGTGAGTATGAGAGTGTGTGAGAGTGATTGTGAGTGTGAGAGTGAGCGTGAATGTGAATGTGAGAGTGAGTGTGAGAGTTAGTGTGAGTGTAAGTGTGAGAATGAGTGTGAGAGTGAGTGTGAGTCTAAGAGTGATTGTGAGAGTGTGAGTGAGTGTAAGAGTGAATGTAAGAGATAGTGTGAGTGTGAGAGTGATTGTGAGTGAGTGTAAGTGTGAGAGTGAGTGTGAGTGTGAGAGTGAATGTGAGAGAAGGTGTGAGTATGAGAGTGTGTGAGAGTGATTGTGAGTGTGAGAGTGAGCGTGAATGTGAGAGTGAGTGTGAGAGTTAGTGTGAGTGTAAGTGTGAGAGTGAGTGTGAGAGTGAGTGTGAGTCTAAGAGTGATTGTGAGAGTTATTAGTGAGTGTGAGAGTGAATGTAAGAGATAGTGTGAGTGTGAGAGTGATTGTGAGTGAGTGTGAGTGTAAGAGTGATTGTGAGTGTGAGAGTGAGAGAGAGTGTGTGTGTTTTCTCAGGGTTTGTACCAGGTGGATCCAGAGACTCCGCTCAGATAAAGAATGCAGTCCAGAAGACCCGTTTTCTGGAGCTGAACGAGGGATCCCAGCAATCCCACCATGGCTCTTTCTCCTCCTCCAGAACCCAGTAAGGCAATGTTTGGCACCTCATTCTGAAACACACACATCACTTAAATCCACCTTATTTTTAATGTAAAATCGAAATTGATGTTCATCGGCCACAGCCCTTTTCCCAGGTCATCCCAGACATATGAAGTATACAACAAGTTTTACCCGACTGCAGTTTATCTGAAGCTTCTTCAGGCTTTGCAGAACAGATTTTTTCCTTCCGGCTACAAACTCCTCCTCGCTCTTATTCAGAGAGGGTTCGATTCGCACCTTACCGCTGCAGAGACAGACATAACAGTCCTGAATTTAACTGATTTGATATTTGGATATTGAATATTCATGGTATATTTATGGTTTATTTTGAACAGTTATTCTCATAGTTATCCAGTTTGTTGTAGACTTTAATTGTGTAAGTAATAGGACTAAACTTATTTTAATGCTTCCATGAATCTGAGCAGGATTACATACCTTTCCTGAGGTTCGGATGCGCTCATCTATAAAACAATACAGTCCACGTGCAAGTCAGTTTCTGTTATTTGAGCTTTTATATATATATATATATATATATATATACACACACACACACACACTGTATAAATAATATAGCTGTTTATTTCAGGCATCATACAAACTTACATCCTTATAAATCAGATAAATATAAATTTTGGCTTTAAAATAGACTTATAGATTATATTAAAATGATTTAAAGTTTGTTCCAAATATACAGTTATTTATACTACATTTAAAGAACATTACACTGATTTTCAGTGTAATTTTTCAGTTCAGTTTTCAGTTGTCATTCAAGCGGCCCTTAAATTAATTTCTACAAAGGAAATGATTCAATTATTCAATATTTTAGCTCGATAAGTAATATTTTCTTAGAGCTGCTGTAAAGCAAAAACGATCTCTGTCCATGAACTTTCCTTATTTTCACTCTGAAGCTGCTTTGAAACAATCTGTATTGACTAAAGCACTATATAAATGAAGATGACTTGAATCCCACTAATCATTTTTCACTATGATTGTTATTCATGCACTTTTGATGTGCAGCTCACTGCTGTTTACAGAAATCAATTCATAATGCCATGAAACTTTTCAACTGCCTTGCTATTGCTGAAAATACATTATTTACCTTAAGCTTTAAAATATATACTTACTATTCCTGTAAAGTCTTCACCAACACCACAGCACCTGTTATCTTGTCAACCTGAGAGAAGATGCTCTTATACGGATCTGAAATTACACTGCAAGTCCAGACACAATCATGAGGGTGAGGTTAGGAATGAGAAATTACACAATCATTCACAGGGACCAGGAAAGTTTTGATATTTCCTTGTAATTAAGTATGCAAACTCACATCACCTTTTATTTTAGTTTTTGGGGCAGGCAACAGGTTGATCTGATCGAACATGTTTATATAAGGCCGGAGTTCGGGAGTAACGAAATACAAGTAACTTAGTGACGTATTTGAAATACAAGATTTGAGTGACTGTATTTCATTTTAAATGGGTGGTAATCAGATTACAGTTCCATCTGAAAAGTGTTTTAGATTACCAAAGTGATTACTTTGAGTTTTAATGTCATTTAAACAGTGATTGGTGATTCTCTGACTCTGACCGTCTGAAAAAGACCAGTTCAGTTTCACCAACATTTTATATCTCATAATTCTGACTTTTCTCAATATTGTGAGTTTATATCTCATAATTCTGATTTTTCTCAATATTGTGAGTTTATATCTCATAATTCTGACTTTTCTCAATATTGTGAGTTTATATCTCATAATTCTGACTTTATAACTCACAATTACAACTTTATTTCACACAATTCTGAGGGAAAAAGTCAGAATTGTGAGATAAAAACTCTCAATGATCTTTTTTGTGTTTGTTTCACACTTATTAGTATTCCAAAGTATTCTAAAGTATTTAGATTAAGTGACTAAACTTGAGTAATGTAACGAAACACGTTACAAATGACTTTTTAAAACATGTATTTTCTAATCTGCAGTGAAATACATTTTAAAAGTAACCCACCCAGCCCAGTATAAGGCTCTTTTTGCTGAGAAAAGGCTTCAGACACATTAGCAGGGATATTAAATTAATCATGTGTGATATTTTCATTTATGTCGGTTTCTTATTAACATGATCAATTAACTAAAACATTTCATACACTGGGATAACCTACCAAATGCTGAGTTGGCAAAGCTTCTTCTTAGGGATGTTCTAGAAAGACGAAAGCGACTCAGAATACTAACAAAGACGCTTATTGACGAGGACCAAATGCATGAAACAAACAAGGATCTAAACAAGGGGAAATTACTAATTAGACAACTCAGGAAAAACGACGTCGAACTATAAGGAATACAACACAGCAGTCATGTGACGGCAAGCAGATGCACCAACAATATGAAGAACACACTCGCTAAAATTAAAAGTTATTACTTTCTTACTCGTATTATTATACGAGTTTCCCATAGAAAACCATTATGCATTGAGTTATTTTGGTATCAGTATACACCTTAATAATAAAACATGCATGTACAGGCAAGCAAATAAACCCAGAATATCATGGTTTTCCCATTATAAAGAACGCGTTTAACCTGAAATTTAGTGCATTGCTTTCATATTCTAGGCTCATCTGCTTCCCTTCATTCATGATCAGGTGTATGAATTTGATCTTTTCATATCAATACATCGAGTCACGTTAAGCATTCAATCGCTTTCACCTCAAAGGTTCTCTCAAAAAACGCATTCATTGGTTCCATGTTGTAACGCGCTGCGTTAACGAGTGCAGGAAGCAAGGCAGGACGGAAGGTTAAAGTATTTATTAAACAAGACAGGATACAGGACAGGTAGAACGAGCCACGTAACTTTAAGGACGAACAAGGACAGGACTGACACAGAGGGAATTTATACAGAGTGGCACAAGAGGATAATGAGGATAACACAGGTGAATGACATGACTAATTAACGGGCACAGGTGAAGACGATGAACTAATAATGATGATAACAAAGAGCACATGACTAAACTGACAGGACCAAAACAACTGAACATGTGACAGATCGACATGAAAACAAGGAACATGTGACAGGGACAGGACCGGGGAACAGGAGAAACAGATAAACAGACAGACAGAAAACAGGCATGATTATGACATTACCGGGAGGGGGGGCGGGCACCCTGGAGGCCGTGGTCAGGTTCAGGTGGCCTCCAGGGTGTCTCCAGAACTTCCAGGAGGTCAGGTGGCCATGGAGGAGTCCAGGGCAGGGTCCTGGCGGGTGCCAGGAGGTCAGGCGGCCAAGGTGGAGTCCGGGGCATGGCCCTGGCAGGTGCCAGGAGGTCAGGAGGCCATGGTGGAGTCCAGGGCATGGCCTCCTTCCCTCTGGCTGCCGCAGGCAGAGATACTGGGCGCCCCCCCAAAATTTTCAGGGGGGAAATACCCCGTTTCGGTGGGCCGGATGGCACCGGCTCTGGCGGTGGAAGGTCTGGGAGGTCAGGGAGCCCAGGAGGCTCTGGCGGGTCAGGGAGCCCAGGATGCTCTGGCGGGTCAGGGAGCCCAGGAGGCTCTGGCGGGTCAGGGAGCCCAGGAGGCTCTGGCGGGTCAGGGAGCCCAGGAGGCTCTGGCGGGTCAGGGAGCCCAGGAGGCTCTGGCGGGTCAGGGAGCCCAGGAGGCTCTGGCGGGTCAGGGAGCCCAGGAGGCTCGGGGAGGTTAGGCAGCAGTAGGTCTGGGAGCTCCGGGTCTGGGAGCTCAGGTGGAGGAAGGTCCGGGAGCTCAGGTGCTGGGAGCTCAGGGTCTGGGAGCTCAGGCGGAGGAAGGTCCGGGAGCTCAGGTTCTGGGAGCTCAGGGTCTGGGAGCTCAGGCGGAGGAAGGTCTGGGAGCTCAGGTTCTGGGAGCTCAGGGGGCTCTGGCCAGTTTGGGAGCTCGGGCCGGTCTGGGAGCTCGGGCCAGTCTGGGAGCTCAGAGAAGTCTGGGAGCTCAGAGAAGTCTGGGAGCTCTGGCCAGGTTGGGAGCTCGCGCCAGTCTGGGAGCTCAGAGAAGTCTGGGAGCTCTGACCGTTCTGGGAAGGCGAGCGCAGGGGACGGCTCAGGGAAGGCGAGCGCAGGGGACGGCTCAGGGAAGGCGAGCGCAGGGGACGGCTCAGGGAAGGCGAGCGCAGGGGACGGCTCAGGGAAGGCGAGCGCAGGGGACGGCTCAGGGAAGGCGAGCGCAGGGGACGGCTCAGGGAAGGCGAGCGCAGGGGACGGCTCAGGGAAGGCGAGCGCAGGGGACGGCTCAGGGAAGGCGAGCGCAGGGGACGGCTCAGGGAAGGCGAGCGCAGGGGAAGGCTCAGGGAAGGCGAGCGCAGGGGAAGGCTCAGGGCTGATGAGAGTAGGAGACGGCTCAGGGAAGGCGAGCGCTGGAGACGGCTCAGGGAAGGCGAGCGCAGGGGAAGGCTCAGGGAAGGCGAGCGCAGGGGAAGGCTCAGGGCTGATGAGAGTAGGAGACGGCTCAGGGAAGGCGAGCGCAGGGGACGGCTCAGGGAAGGCGAGCGCAGGGGAAGGCTCAGGGAAGGCGAGCGCAGGGGAAGGCTCAGGGAAGGCGAGCGCAGGGGAAGGCTCAGGGCTGATGAGAGTAGGAGACGGCTCAGGGAAGGCGAGCGCTGGAGACGGCTCACGGGCGGCGAGCGCTGGAGACGGCTCGCGGTGCGCTGGCGCGGGCTCGCGGTGCTCTGGAGCGGGCTCGCGGTGCGCTGGAGCGGGCTCGCGGTGCGCTGGAGCGGGCTCGCGGTGCGCTGGAGCGGGCTCGCGGTGCGCTGGAGCGGGCTCGCGGTGCGCTGGAGCGGGCTCGGGGTGCGCTGGAGCGGGCTCGTGGTGCGGACCGAGGGGTTCCGGCATTTCCTCGGCATTGACGGAGGACGGGCAGGATGGACTGACCGGACATGCGCCGCTGAAGAGATATGCGGGGGTAGTCGGCGCGAGGTGGACTGGCGGAGCGGGTGTGTTGGATGGGGCCGAACGCGGAACACATTCTTCAACCTCGAACCCAGAGCAGTTCAACTCTAGGACCAAATTAATCAAATCAACTAGAGAAGAACCGCTCATGGGCGCGTCAGGGCGAACGGTGCCCGCGTCCAGTCCCATCCAAAACACCGCATTAAGTGAGGCATCCGGCCAGCCCACCTGATGGGAGAGCTCGACAAACTCCCCCACATACCTCTCCAGCAGACGCCCCCGCTGCCGGATACCCCACAGACGAGTTTCTGCCTCGTGGGTCCACATTGAAGAAACTGAGGCAGATCGTTGTTCCTTAATTAGGAGGTTCGTCCTTCTGTAACGCGCTGCGTTAACGAGTGCAGGAAGCAAGGCAGGACGGAAGGTTAAAGTATTTATTAAACAAGACAGGATACAGGACAGGTAGAACGAGCCACGTAACTTTAAGGACGAACAAGGACAGGACTGACACAGAGGGAATTTATACAGAGTGGCACAAGAGGATAATGAGGATAACACAGGTGAATGACATGACTAATTAATGGGCACAGGTGAAGACGATGAACTAATAATGATGATAACAAAGAGCACATGACTAAACTGACAGGACCAAAACAACTGAACATGTGACAGATCGACATGAAAACAAGGAACATGTGACAGGGACAGGACCGGGGAACAGGAGAAACAGATAAACAGACAGACAGAAAACATTGTTAGTTTTTGTGCAGCATCAGATTTTAACGTTTTAAAGAGTTAAAATCCTGATTTTTAAAAAAAAAATTAGTAGTTTTGATCAGGACTGAGGTTGATTAATAGATTTAAGCAAAAAAATGTGAAAAAAATATTGATCTGATACATTTTTAAAGCAGTTAAAAGTCGTGGGTCGTGAATTTGCCCACAGAGTTCTGTTGAGTTTTTGAACATTTTCAAAGCATTTTCCCAAAATATGTGTCAAAATAAGATTTGTCACCAAAAATCATTCCATTCGCTGAAACACGGAGAAAGTTACGGCCAAATTAAGACTCAAAAATTCCCCATAGTGGATGAAAACATCCCGAACGGCACATAGGGGTTAATAATTTTGCCTGTGTAAATGCCAACTTCATAAAATTTGGTACAAGTGTGTATTTTTATTGGAATTTTATGATTTCACCTCAATTTCCATTAATAAATCTATTTTACACCAGTAACACAAAATAGTTCCTCTCAGCACCTCAAGGACAAAAACGTCCCCATTGAAACCCATTAAAACTGCAATTTTTATTCCCAGGACCATTTAACTATAAAATGATGCAGTCTTTGTTGTTGGCGAGTCTTTAAAATTTAAATTTGTTCTATTTTGTTTTACCAGATGGTGCTATTTTCTCAGGTTTGGCCTATAAAGCAAATACTCGCTTTACTCCTGTTTTCTGCTTCTATTGTAGAGCCAATTGCACAAATTTTATGCAGCTATATTTATGTGGATGTCAGAGTGTGGTTTATATGTGTGTATTAAAACATGTGTGTAATATTTGAAAGAGAAAAACTAGCGTACTGGAAATGACAAATCCACTGTGTGAACCAGCGGAGCTTCGTTGGCATCTAATGGGGACATTTTGGTACTTTACCCAAACAAAATCTTACTGAAAGTTAATTTTTTTTTTTGACATATCAACCTCAAATTTGGAACACAACTTTGTCTTTGATTTTCTAGCAGTTTTAGAGTTTCATAAAGTATATATATTTATATAAATAATGTACATAAATCATTTTCATCAACTTAAACCTCTATAAATTTCACTTTTTTTAACTTCAAGAATAATCTCCCAAGGGTTTTCTTTAAAATTAGCACGTTGTGCTGCTCATGTTACGCTCTGGAATGAAACGGGAGAAAGTGATGATGTGATGAGAACATTTACTCGCATGGAGAAACTCTCACGATATTGTTTGAGAAAGCGAGTCGACGCTGGCAATCGATCTCAGACTGACGGTTCAATTCTTGTCAAAATAAAAGTTCCCTGTTCCATTTCCGCCTCTTTCAACCACAAACGTCACAACAAAATTACTTTGTATATTAAACACAATATTGAAACAAAATGAAACTATAATCAATGACCCTTTTAACCCTAGGATTATTCCGGTTAGTCAAATCTAGCCTAAACCATGAACAGGGCTGGGTGTGTTACTTTTAAAATGTATTTCACTACAGATTACAAAATACATGCTTTAAAAAGTCATTTGTAATGTATTTCGTTACATTACTCAAGTTTAGTCACTTCATCTAAATACTTTAGAATACTTTGGAATACTAATAAGTGTAAAACAAACACAAAAAAGGTCATTGTGAGTTTTTATCTCACAATTCTGACTTTTTCCCTCAGAATTGAGTGAAATAAAGTTGTAATTGTGAGTTATAAAGTCAGAATTATGAGATATAAACGCACAATATTGAGAAAAGTCAGAATTATGAGATATAAACTCACATACTAAATTCACAATTGCAAGAAAAAAAGTCAGTATTGCAAGTCTATATCTCCCAATTCTGACTTTATAACTTGCAATTGTGAGTTTAAATCTCACAATTCTGAGAAAAAGAAGTCAGAATTGTGAAACACAAACTCACAATTGTGAGGGAAAAAAACAAATTGTGAGAAAAAGTTGCAGTGACGAGTGAATTATAAAATGACTCTCAAAACATGAAAACAGTGGAAAACATGAAACTGAACTCGTCTTTTTCAGACGGTCAGAGTCAGAGAATCACCAATCGCTGTTTAAATGACATTAAAACTCAAAGTAATCACTTTGGTAATCTAAAACACTTTTCAGATGGAACTGGAATCTGATTACCACCCATTTAAAATCAAACACACTCACTCACATTTTGTATTTCAAATGCGTCACTAAGTTACTTGTATTTCGTTACTCCCCGACCCTGACCATGAAATACTCACCCGGCCGCGGGTCGAAGTTCTCCAGGGATGACGTAGAAGACTACCTCGCGTTCGTTCTTTATCGAGGCTTCAGTTGTAGTTATAAGTAAAGTCTCACGGAAAGGCATCGTAACATAAAAAAAACTTTTTTTTTCGTTTACAACAATGTCCTTCTACGATGATGCAGGCTTTTTTTTCTCACACTTTTTATTTTTCCCAAATTTCAATTTTAACTTCATCGATTTGATCATGCTCTTTGCTGATGTGATCTAATTTTGTTGGCGTAGCGTCTGGATGTCCTTCCTCTTCACTTCACTTACATCTTCTCTGAAGTCTTCGTCTGGCTCACCTCCGCTCGAGGTTGCAACATTGTTAACCTTTGTGATTGGTTACAAAAATCAAACTCAAAACCCAAACTTTCTCAACTGTTTCTTAATCATCTTATCTTCTTACACTCAAAGGAAGTATTGCGGTTACTTAATTTCATTCAAGCAAACGTGGCCTTAACTTGAAAGCAAATTAAGCAAGCAAATAGCACTGAAACGAGTATTTCGCAATAGCAATCTCAATATCCAAAACACACTCTTCTTGCTATTTCCTAGTTCAATCAATAACATTTATCAATCTTTCATTTTGATCAAAATTTTTCCCTTTTTTGGCTTTTTTTAGCACTATATCCCTTAACATTAGATTTTTGGGGCAAATTGGGGCAAATTATACTCGGCTTAACAACGGTAAGGTACTGTAAAAAAATAAAAAATTGTGATGCATCAGTTATTTTATACTGGGATGGTCCTATGTCCTCTCTCTTTGGATATCTGTCCAAGTGAGGACAAATAAAGGTTAAGGATTTGGTTAGGATTTGGCTCTATAGCAAGTCCTTGACCGCCTGGAGTTCCTGGAGCATTGCCTCTTCCACACATTTCAAGCAATGCCTCTATAAAACATCCCATTTTCTTTTAAAATGCTTAGGATTTTCTACATTACACATTCAACTCCTCGTACAGTGTTGTTAATACACACTACATTACGACTTTACTTGGAAATTTTAAGGCAATTGTTTTCCTCACTTTTTCTAAGTAAAGTAGAGTATTAATGATTAGTTGGTGTAACTGAACACAATTTGTAGAGACAACTTGCTAATCAAGTATAGTTAAGTACTGTTGACTTAAAATCATTGTGTGAGTTAACTTTCTATTACTAGGAAAATATTAGGAAACCGATTGCTTTAAAAAAACTAAGTGAAATAGGAGTCGTATGTTGTACCGACAAAAGCCGAGTGAGTAAAGTCGACTTACACGGGAGTTCTAGTGACTAAAAAAGAACTGTAGAATGTACTTGAACATTTACTTTAAATAAAATTTGTTACCATTGTTGTGTTTAGAATGCAGAAGTCTGTGTGACACAAGTGTAGTCAATCACTAAATACTGTCACAAATTTAGAAGAATTGTATCAACCCACTTAAAAGCTTCACCAACTGTTTATACGTGCTATTATTAACTTAATAAATGATCATTATATGGAATAAAATTCGAAAGTCACATCATTCATAAGTTAAACACATATTTTAATAATGCATATAATATTCATACATATTATATATATATATATATATATATATATATATATATATGAACTGTGATTGCATCACTGCATCAAAACAGAACATAAATGAACTGACAAGAATATAAATGAAGTGCCCAAGCAAAGGAAACAACGTCCAAAATAAAACATTTTAGGAAAATCAGTGTCATTTTTTGAAGTCAGCTTCTGAAATGTTTCAGTTGAATTGACAATTGAACATTTAAGATGACTTTGGCAAATCAGTGAATGCAAACAGAGACAGAAAACTGCAGAAGAGGAGGAAATGAGGGAAAAGTCCCTCATTAAGAAAATTAAGAAAAGCCCCGCCTCAACTTTTTTTTTTTTTTTTTTTTTTTTTTTTTTGCTTGACAAAGTGATACTCAAACCAATCAATTAATCCTTACTTGGGGTTTAGGAGTAAAACAAGACATAGAATGTGAATATACAGATTACTAGAGTTTTGCAATTAAGTAAAGTGAACTAAAAAGTATGAGTTAAAATCACTATTGGATTTTACAGTGTAGAAGTATTTTTAGAATTCACTACATTATTATTGCTTGACACGTTTTCATTTTAAATCACAGTAAATTGTACAATTTTCTTTTTTCTTGTCCTATATACAGCCACTCCCATTATATGTGTAGCATAATTACCCCTATAATTACATAAAAACGTTTATTCATATTCTAAATAACATTTCTTGGTAACACTTTATTTTACAGTGTCATTGTTACACGTGTTACTTATATTTTCATATAGTAAAAACTAGAAATTATGCTTAATTAGATACATTTAACCCTATAAGTAAGTACATGTAGTTAATTGACATTACTCAGTTTTTAAATGTATAATACCTTCAAATAAAGTGTAACCCATTTCTTCTCTATTTCTATCCAACATTTGTTCCTCTGTGCCAGAACTTCTAATTCTTTGGAGCCCCAAAAAACATCATGTATTCCTCTGTTCCCAACATTGCATTTACATCCTATTATTAGACATTTAAAGCGATCCATTTCCATTGCATCCGTCTACTGTTAATACAATGTTTTGATGTCTGAGTTTTACATGTTTGATAGCATTCATGTTTTTCTCTAGGACCTTCATTTTCTATTTTTCTTATTCGAGTAATGTTAAATATTGTTATATTATTATATATTTTCCATAATATTTTCCGTTTTTTTCCATTGTGTAATTTCCTATTGTGACCATGTTCACTGTTTCTGGACATTTCTTCCAAAGTAGATTTTTTTGCAGTTTAGTACTTTCAGATTTGCTACAGTACAATTTGCAACTTCATGTACTAAGAGGACAACGTTTCATATTTAAAATATGGTAATGTTTTAAAGAAGTTTAATCGATAAATAGCGTCTAGTGTGTCTTTAATGTGTCGCTCCTCGATCATCTCTTCATACTAGTTCATTTACAGCATCAAATAAACATGAATGAACATCAGAAGGAATGTTGTTTCAACCACGTTCATCTACTGACTCCCCTGACCGCTTTGACGGACGGCGGATTCAGGGTTCTGATTGGTCAGATCGCCTGTCAATCAAACTGTTTGCGAAGGAATCAGCTGTTAAAAATCATAATCTGGGCATCCCAGATCAAAAAAAAGTAAAAAATGTTATTTTAAAAATGTAATAAAGACATGGTTGCATTTTTTCCCATCCGGCCCTCAACCTAAAATGAGTTTAACACCCCTGCTGTACGACATCCTGACATCCAGGTATAGTCAGTATTGCGCCGCTGTCTTAATCATTGTCATTATCTAGGCACACACTTGCCGCATTTCCTCGAGTGATTACAAAACCCCGAGCGTAATGCCACGCACACACCCTTGCCCTTCCCAGAACCAGTCATTCTCCTCTTTCCATGATGTCACGGATGCACTCGTTGGATATCATCCTTTTCAAGTCCGTCCACAACAGGTATCCGCCGGATTTCCCGTTCTTTGAGTCATCATTATTATCTTTAGCTCGGGATTCTTTATTCTGTGTTCCTGGCGTATGACACCCTTTATTGCTCCTTGTACTGACTGCTCTTTATTTTTGGTTTCATTTAAGATCCTTTTTGCACTTTGGTTGATCTTTAGCTGGATCGTCGCACCATATACACTCTCCAAAACATCCACATGTTACACAGTTTCCTCCAACAAACACACTTTAAGCTCATAGCACTGCCTATTTTCCCATTTAAGCACAGTAATACATGTGTTTTAATCACTTTGTGTTGATTTGATTATTAATGATCAGCTATTAGGGCTGGGTGGGTTACTTTTAAAATGTATTTCACTACAGATTACAAAATACACGCTTTAAGAAGTCATTTGTAACGTATTTCGTTACATTACTCAAGTTTAGTCACTTCATCTAAATACTTTAGAATACTTTGGAATACTAATAAGTGTGAAACAAACACAAAAAAGATCATTGAGAGTTTTTATCTCACAATTCTGACTTTTTCCCTCAGAATTGAGTGATATAAAGTTGCAATCGTGAGTTATTAAAACATGTATTTTCTAATCTGCAGTTTTAAAAAATATATAGTTGTAATTGTGAGTTATAAAGTGAGATATAAACTCAATATTGAGAAAAGTCAGAATTATGAGATATAAACTCACAATATTGAGAAAAGTCAGAATTATGAGATATAAACTCACAATATTGAGAAAAGTCAGAATTATGAGATATAAACTCACATACTAAATTCACAATTGCAAGAAAAAGTCAGTATTGCAAGTTTATTTCTCCCAATTCTGACTTTATAACTTGCAATTGTGAGTTTAAATCTCGCAATTCTGAGAAAAAGAAGTCAGAATTGTGAAACACAAACTCACAATTGTGAGGGAAAAAACTAATTGTGAGAAAAAGTCACAGTGTCGAGTGAATTATAAAATGACTCAAAACATGAAAACAGTGGAAAACATGAAACTGAACTCGTCTTTTTCAGACGGTCAGAGTCAGAGAATCAGCAATCGCTGTTTAAATGACATTAAAACTCAAAGTAATCACTTTGGTAATCTAAAACACTTTTCAGATGGAACTGGAAATCTGATTACCACCCATTTAAAATGAAAGTTACTCAAATTATGTATTTTAAATGCGTAACTAAGTTACTTGTATTTCGTTACTCCCCGACCCTGTCAGCTATTTATTGCTTAATGAAATTCAAGCATGAAGGAACATATTAAAACTTTTATTGACACAAATCACATTTTGCAAAAAAAAAAAAAAAGTAATAATGCTGATTAATGCTCAGTGATGATTTATTGTATATTCAGTTCAGTCACAGTGTTGAATCTTGTCGTGCCATTCCCTGGAGCCATTTAGCCTTAGTGACCGCACGAATCTGCTCCACCAGCTTCATTCTGTTGTTTATGATGTTTTTCCCAGCGACCTTCACGAGGTCAGCGATCATCTCAGCGCTGTAAGGACCTTGAAAAGTCGTATATTTGTTCCTCCAGGCCTCAATTTTAGCTGAAGAAACATTAACACACTTAAATCAGAGCACGGTTGATATTACAGTTTTAACTGTAACGATCGTGAGCTGAAGAGCCCATTAGATCCACTAGGGGGCGCTTCACCATGGACTATTCACTACACACTTCACCTCCGGAATCCAATTCCCACAATGCATCACATACACACACTTCATTTACCATAAGCCTTCATGCCTGGACTGATTGCACACACACCTGTCATGAATCACTGTCACTATTTAACCCTTGTGTTGTGTTCCGGGTCAACTCGACCCGTTTAAATTTTCTAGTTGTTGGAAATACTGTTGATATTTTGTGACTTTTTCTCATTTATCATCATGCAAAGTTTCAACATGCTGGTGTTTTTTGACACGTACAAACAAAATAACTGTTACGTTCGTGATGTTCACCGGGTCAATTTGACCCGCATATTTTAACGCTCTAAAGCAACTGACCCGAAATAATAACATTTCTTGGTTATATTTTGTTGTTTTATTTTTTTACTACCTTATGAAGCTAAAAAATGAGGTTTTCCACACTTATTTCAACACGGAAAAATGTTTTAAGCAGCAGCATGTGTGTGAAGTTCTGATCCAGAAAACACACACTTGCTCGTCATGTCAGAAGAAACTTCTTGACTTCATGAAAACGGCCAACTTAGGAAAAGTACATATTTTCATTATACAGCGACATTTAATCGTTCAGTTATGATGTTCTAAGAACAAAAAACATGTATTTATTGTATTTAAAAATGTACCGTTTATTTTTTAGATTTTGTCAAAACAAATCAGTTTTAAAAAATAGTTAAAAACATTTTCATTAATCTTATCTTCAGATTTTTGGATATTTTTTGGAATATTTGACAAATGTTGATATTAAAAGTTTACAGTTTGTCTCTGAATCTTTGTTGTTTTTCATAGTGTGATTTTTGAGGAATTGTATTGAATCCAATTAGGGTCAGTTTGACCAATTTTTACACAGAAATCGAACAGCGCATAAGGGTTAAGCACCCGCACACACACACACTATTGCGAAGTCTTGATTAGCTAATCACTGTCATTTCTGAGCGTTTTCCGTGTCTTGTTTTCCCAGTCTTGTTTTCTTTCTGTCTGTTCCGTTTATTGATTGTTTGCTGCCTACCTTGTTGGACTTACTGCTCTGGATTATTGGACTGTTGTTTACCTGCCGCCTGCCTATGACCCACCCGCCTGTGAACTGTTAATGATTCTCCCTTATCTCCGACATCCCTGTTTGCTACCGTTTATCCCTGCCTGTTACACCATTCTGTGCTTCATTAAAGCCTGCAAGTGGATCTCATTCGCTGACAATAACTTGCCTCCACAGTTGACCACATTAAAGAGAGGGATGTGGATCACGGTCGGAGCGTTTGGGCCTTTGAACACATAGAAGTCCTTCGGTCTCTCTGAGAGTTCACTGGCTATGTTGACCTCAGGGAAAGGGATGTTTAGTTTCTTGCAGCTCTGAGCAGCTTCCTTCACCGTCTGCGGTAGAAAAAAAAGCATTAAGAAGCATCAAAATGTTAGATATTTCAGCAGACATTGAAGTTGGTATTCGCTCGGATCTTCTCCCTAACGTTATGCACTTCCAGGGGGTTCGTGTCCCAGCCAAGAAACTGCCAATGGAGTGTTTTTGAATTAATCTTTTTCTATGATTAAACTGATTTAATCGGATTTATTGCACACCTTCCAGCCAATCAGAATCGAGTATTCAGACTATGATATAAAACAGATTGTACAACAGTTCCAGGCATGTGATATTCTACCAGTTTCGCCACTGGAACCGTTTCACCGTTTGATTCACTCATTCTCACAGCGAGCGTCATGGCGGTCGAGCAAACCCAACGCATTTTAATAGACCCAACTGTTTAACAGAAAGTAGTTTTTTTAAACATCGTTTCAACCCTTCCAGTCAAATTTAGTGCTGCAAACATTAATGACAAAGTTAATGAGAAAATAGCACCATCTGGTAAAACAAAATAGTACAAATTAAAATTTTCAAGACTTGCCAACAACAAAGACTGGATCATTTTATAGTATTCCTGGGAATAAAAACTGTAGTTTTAATGGGTTTCAATGGGGACGTTTTTATCCTTGAGGTGCTGAGAGGAACTATTTTGTGTTACTGGTGTAAAATAGATTTATTAATGGAAATTAGGGTGAAATCATAAAATTCCAATAAAAATACACACTTGTACCAAGTTTTATGGAGTTGGCATTTACACAGGCAAAATTATTAAATAATTTAAATAAATGTCCATAAGGACGGGCAAGGGTTAATCTCAATGATGCCAAATGACCGTGGTATAAGCGGTATAATCCATGGCTAACTGTGCATTAAATGATTTAAACGCACTCCACGTGAGGTTCTTCGCCTTCATGTTGTGCATTAAAATCATATACCACAAAAAAAGATGTTTTTATCTGTTAAAAATGACGCAGCATTTGTAATTCTGTCAATGTTTTTAAAATTCTGTCACTATAAATGTAAACTTTTTGTGTTTCACAGAAGAACGAAAGTCATTCAGGTTTGGAATAACATAAGGGCGTAATACCGTGAAAGGATCTTCACCATCACTGAAATCCAGGGAAATGATGAGGTCGATGTCTCTCTCTTTTCTCAGCACTGAGAAGTAGGGCGAGTTGAGCAACAGCCCGGCGTCTATATGGTCTCTCGTCTCACTTTCCAGAAGAGCGGCGGGCACCGCTTCATCTAAAAGTGTTGGGGTGAGAGGTCACAGTGTGAAACGAGTCTGTTTGTTGTTCATATTGACGTGCAAGTGAACAGCAGGTCCGTTCTCACCTGTCATGTTGTGAAGGAAGTTGTGATTCCTGCCCCAGATCCACTGAACCACACACCTACAAATGCTCATGCAAACATCTGTACAACAAATACAGTAAATGATGCTTATCAAGAACATTTTCATAGACGTGACTGCATGATTCATGACAGGATCTATGTACGCTCACCTAAAGGATTATTAGGAACACCATAATAATACTGTGTTTGACCCGCTTTCGCCTTCAGAACCGCCTTAATTCTACGTGGCATTGATTCAACAAGGTGCTGAAAGCATTCTTTAGAAATGTCGGCCCATATTGATAGGAGAGCATCTTGCAGTTGATGGAGATTTGTGGGATGAACATCTAGGACACGAAGCTCCCGTTCCACCACATCCCAAAGATGCTCTATTGGGTTGGCTGCCATTTTAGTTCAGTGAACTCATTGTCATGTTCAAGAAACCAGTTTGAAATGATTCGAGCTTTGTGACGTGGTGCATTATCTTGCTGGAAGTAGCCATCAGAGGATGGGGACATGGTGGTCATGAAGGGATGGACATGGTCAGAAACAATGCTCAGGTTGGCCGTGGCATTTAAACGATGCCCAATTGGCACTAATGCACCTAAAGTGTGCCAAGAAAACACCCCCACACCATTACACCACCACCACCAGCCTGCACAGTGGTATCCATGTTCTCATTCTGTTTACGCCAAATTCTGACTCAACCATCTGAATGTCTCAACAGAAATCGAGACTCTTCAGACCAGGCGACATTTTTCCAGTCTTCAACGGTCCAATTTTGATGAGCTCGTGCAAATTGTAGCCTCTTTTTAGTCTACTACTACCACGACTACTTTTTAGGGGTAGTCGTGGCCTAATGGTGAGGGAGTTGGGCTTGTAATCAGAAGGTTGCGGGTTCGATTCCCACGCCGGCAGGAATTGAAGGTGGGAATTGTGAATAAACAACACTCTCTCCACCTTCAATACCATGACTAAAGTGCCCTTGAGCAAGGCACCTAACCCCCAATTGCTCCCCGGGCGCTGTCGCAATAGCTGCCCACTGCTCCGGGTGTGTGTTCACTGTGTGTGTATGTGTGTGTGTTCACTACTCACTGCTGTGTGTGTGTGCACTTGGGATGGGTTAAATGCAGAGCACCAATTTCGAGTATGGGTCACCATACTTGACAACACGTCACGACTTTCACTTTTCCTATTTGTAGTGGAGATGAGTGTGGTGAGATCTTCTGCTGTTGTAGCCCATCCGCCTCAAGGTTGTGCGTGTTGTGGCTTCACAAATGCTTTGCTGCAGACCGAGTGGTTATTTCAGTCAAAGTTGCTCTTCTATCAGCTTGAATCCGTCGGCTCATTCTCCTCTGACCTCCAGCATCAACAAGGCATTTTCTCCCACAGGACTGCCGCATACCGGATGTTTTTCCCTTTTCACACCATTCTTTGTAAACTATAGAAATGGTTGTGCGTGAAAATCCCAGTAACTGAGCGGATTGTGAAATACTCAGACCGGACCGTCTGGCGCTCAAAATGGCTTAAATCGCCTTTCTTTCCCATTCTGACATTCAGTTTGGAGTTCAGGAGATTGTCTTGACCAGGACCACAGCCCTAAATGCATTGAAGCAACTGCCATGTGATTGGTTGATTAGATAATTGCATTAATGAGAAATTGAACAGGTGTTCCTAATAATCCTTTAGGTGAGTGTACATTAATGTTGTTATTAATGTTTTGTAGCTTTAAAGAACTAGAGAATAAAAAAATCTTTAAATCATTATGGATACAGTGTACAGAACATCTCAGTCGCAGCTACTAAAAATAGCAAAAGTCCAGTGGTTTATGGCTGTAAGATCATAAGTGAAGTACTTTACATGCATCATGCTGGTCATCTACACTCTCCGTTACAGTTTTTTAAAATACATATATATATAGGCTTCAGCATCCCTACATAGGAAATAGAGACAGTTCAACCTACCAAATGGCCAGAAATTGAACCGACCACTCAAAAAGTTGCATACATCCATGGTGTACTTCTCCATGTACAGTTTTGCTGCTTTTTTATCAGCAATTTTTTCAGCATTCAGTTTTTCCACTTGAAAAATTTGCTGACTTTTACCTCCAGAGAGGTCTGTGAAAACACAGGCACACGTACGTTAGAGAGCGGCTCTTATTCTAGTTTGTCTACAAGTTTAATATAAAATTAATGACTTTTTTTTGTCAAAACATTGGTTTGATTGATATTATTGAATGTTACTTATGATTTTATTTTCATAATTGTTTTACTATTTGCGACCCTCGACCACAAAATCAGTCATAAGTCGCATGAGTAGATTTGTAGCAATAGATGGGTCAAGATTATCGATTTTTCTTCCAAAAATCAGTAGGATATTAAGTAAAGTTCATGTTCCATGAAGATATTTTGTAAATGTCCTACTGTAAATATACCAAAAAAATTTTTTTGTAAATAATACGCATTGCTAAGGACTACTTTAAAGGTGATTTTCTCAAAATTTAGATTTTTTTTGCACCCTCAGATTCCAGATTTTCAAATAGTTGTATCTCGAACAAATATATTTATATATATATATCAATGGGTTATTCAGCTTTTTAGATGAAGTATAAATCTCAATATCAAAAAAATTGACCCTTATGACTGGTTTTGTGGAGCAGGGTCACATTTAAAATGAGCTGAAAAGACATTAAATTTGTTGCTGTTGAAAATAAGAACTTAAGGTAAGTTGCCTGGTTAAATAAAGGATAGTAAAATGGACATTTTTATCCTAAACCACTTACAAATGATACTTTTAAATGCAGATATTATGAGAAATATGGCTTTTATATTTAAAAATATAAAAGGTATACTTAAATCAGTGTGTGACAACATGCCCCACTGTGGGCAGGCGTATTTAATTTGATGTAAAAATGAGGCTGTTAGGGACGGACATACATTGCAATATAGGTGTCAATCGTTCAACTGACAAAACGTTGAAAGTACGTTTTTCACCAAACTAGAAACTCCGGAAAGGCAGAATGTCTTTCACATCCTTGTTTTCATTGCGTCAAATCAAATCTGGTTTATACGCTCACTGTGAACAGACTCTTTTTCATGGGCAGTAATGGTGGAAATGTTTACCTGTCAGCTTTGTTCTGATGTCTTTATCAAAAGCAGACGGATCAGCGCTTTTCAACACCGCGAGATTCATGTTCACAAGGTTCAAGAGCACCTGGTGACATTCATCCACAGGTGGGGAGTTCGGATCTTTGGGAGGAAGCACACATTAAACACACATGAAGCCACTGCAAAAATGTCTTGATGTTTTTCACCATCTGATTTTTCATGTTCACACTGTGAAAACTAAAGGTGCCTCGTATGATTGTGTTCTCACGGAACAATCTTTTTGAGATATATATTTAAAGTGCATAATAGCATATTTGAGCCACCTTTGGTCTTTGCAGTCTTCGTGTAACGATCATCAGCTGAAGTTCCCGTGGGAACCACTAGAGGGCACTTCACCTTGGACTTTCACACACACACACACATGCACATTCACTCCCGGACTTCACTTCCCACAATGCACTACACACCTGCTCACTCATTTCAGACAGACTACATTTCCCAGAAGCCCTGCACCCAATCACTGATCACCTCACCAGCTGCAGCTCATTATCTGCACCATATAAGCACACTACACCAATACATCCAGACGAGGTCTTGTTATTTCCCTGTGAGTAGCATTTCTGAGCGTTTATCCCTGTCTTGTGTTCCGGTTGTTACCCTGCCTGCCTTTTGACCATTGCTGTGTTTTACTGGACTGTGATTGTATCCTGACTATCTCGACTTCTAGTCCGTCTAACGACCACGATTCTGCCTGTCCTGTTTGCTGTTGTTTTGACCACTACCTCTGTCAATGAAGCCTGCATTTGGATCCCACTCCGTTGACCCGTCATTACACCTCTCGCTCGCTTTCAAAACGCTTTCAAATTCAAACACTGATCATTGTAGCCAATCACAGACAAATCCGATGAGTGCATGAACACAACGGCCAATCAGAGGTGTTTACGAATCCGCTCAGCGGCGCTCAAAGCGTCTCATTTTTAAAATTTCAGTACCAAAGTCGGTCTTTTTGACAACTCTAGCTTGGCCATGAAAGATCAACAAATTTTAATACATTGAACAGTAAATAAATACAATAAAATTCTTTACCTTGCCTCATTTTCTCACATTTCTTTTTTATTTCAGGTAGTAAAAGAGCTGAAAACGAAATCAAGTGGAACCATGAGTTCACATGATGTAATGAAATAACTTGAAGCAGAATTAAAAGTACATTTGTACCTTTTATCCATTTCCAGATCTCCTCTTCATCAGCTAAAACGCTGCTACACAGAGCTGCAGAAAACACACAATGACACGTTACACTTCATTTTAGGCTGTAATTTATGTCAAATCAATGTAATGTGTATTAGAAAGTTGATATTACAAATAATATAAACTCTCCTCTGTTACCTTGCAGGTACAGCATGTCAAATTCATCCTGCTGCTTCTTCTTATGGCCATTGTGAAACTGACTGCCGAAGTCGGAGGTGTCCACAAACGCTCCAGTGAGGGAATAACCGGCTTCATGAGGAGTGATCTCGAACCAGGGGTCTGCAGACAGAAACACGCTCATATAACAGCTCAAACACACACACATTATCTCTGTCTCTTTCAGGTAAACACGGACCTCCTTCCTGGCGCTGTTTGCAGAGCTTATCGATCGCGGTGTAGATGGGAAACGGGTCTTTTCTATGCTGGTCCCACTGCTCTGTGAGTGTGTGTTCATCTATCTGAGGAGAGAAATTGTTTTTACAGCATCATGTTGTCGGACAATCACAAAACAGTTTTGAGTGATGACATTTACTCAACATTTAAAGTAAGTTATAGCTTTAAAGTGATAGTTCACTCTAAAATGAAAATTAAGTCATCATTTACTCTCCCTGCTGTTGTTCTAATGCCGTTTGCCCTTTTTTGGACCACAAAAGGAGAATTTTTAAAGTGTTCGGCTCGTGCTCGTGCATATGATGGCAGTGAATAGTGACCGGCATCAAACTTTTTAAAAAGATGCAAAAGTTTCACGGAATGATCCCATACGACATATTCCAAGTGTTCAGGGGGTTTATGATGGGGTTTGGTGAAAAACAAACAAAAATTTTACAAAAATCCTGCGGTTGGTCGTCTGATTCTGTGATTCGGTGTAACATTCCCGTTGAAAGAGTGAATTTCAGCTAATTTTGATATTATCTGCATAACAGCTGCATGTACGTGTCCTACAGTATCTAACAGAGGATGGCAGATAGAGTAGTTGTTGCTCATAATGTTAAACAAAACAAACAAAAATCTCCCACACTTGGAGGCCTGATATAAATACACATTTCACATTTTTAAGACTGATTATGACCACCTCTTCCAATATAAAGATCATAAATCATGAGTTGTATTATGAATAGTTACAGACCTCTTTCACATTTGTTGAGACAAGCATCACTGCCCAGACGTCAGTCAAACTGAAGAAGTCTTTCCCATAGTAATATTTCTTCAGTTTGGAAACTGCATCTATCCAGCTGACTCCAGAACCGCTGAGTCTCTGGATGATCTTGTCTTTCACCGTCTCTAGTTTGGTGGACCAGTCTGGTTCCTGATATAAGGAGGCCATGCACCTTCAGAGGAACAACATATGCTCTCATTTATGACATTCAACCCATCTGTGTAAGTGTATGAGAGTGAGAGTGTGTGAGAGTGAGAGTGAGTGTGAGAGTGAGTGTGAGAGTGAGTGTGAGAGTGAGTGTGAGTGTGAGTGTGAGCGTGAGAGTGAGTGTGAGCGTGAGAGAGTGTCAGAGTGAGAGTGAGTGTGAGCATGAGTGTGAGAGTGAGTGTGAGTGTGAGTGTGAGAGTGAGTGTGGGTGTGAGCGTGAGTGTGAGAGTGAGTGTGAGAGTGAGTGTGAGAGAGAGTGTGAGAGTGAGTGTGAGCATGAGTGTGAGCGTGAGAGTGAGTGTGAGCGTGAGAGTGAGTGTGGGCGTGAGAGTGAGTGTGAGAGAGAGTGTAAGAGTGAGTGTGAGAGAGTGTCAGAGTGAGAGTGAGTGTGAGAGAGTGAGTGTGAGAGAGTGTGAGAGAGTGTGAGAGAGTGTGAGAGTGAGTGTGACAGAGTGTCAGAGTGAGTGTGAGAGAGTGAGAGTGAGTGTGAGAGTTAGTGTGAGAGTGAGTGTGAGCGTGAGAGTGAGTGTGAGTGTGAGAGTGAGTGTGAGTGAGTGAGTGTGAGAGAGTGTGAGAGTGAGTGTGAGAGAGTGAGAGTGAGTGTGAGCGTGAGTGTGAGAGTGAGTGTGAGAGAGTGTCAGAGTGAGTGTGAGAGTGAGTGTGAGTGTGAGAGATAGTGTGAGAGTGAGTGTGAGCGTGAGTGTGAGAGTGAGTGTGAGAGAGAGTGTGAGAGTGAATGTGAGAGAGTGTCAGAGTGAGAGTGAGAGAGTGAGCGTGAGTGTGAGAGTCAGTGTGAGAGTGAGAGTGTTTTCTCAGGGTTTGTACCAGGTGGATCCAGAGACTCCGCTCAGATAAAGAATGCAGTCCAGAAGACCTGTTTTCTGGAGCTGAACCAGGGATCCCAGCAATCCCACCATGGCTCTTTCTCCTCCTCCAGAACCCAGTAAGGCAATGTTTGGCACCTCACCCTGAAACACAAAGCATGAGTCATTTTCACAATCTAGAGCAGGGATATATCAAGTCAGATAAATGAAGTATAACATAGAATGATTTACCTGGCCAAACTGTATCTGCAGCTTCTTCAGGCTTTGTAGAACGACTTTTCTCCTTTGGACCACAAAATCCTCCTCGTTTTTATTCAGAGAGTGTTCAATTCTCACCTCACCACTGCAGAGACAGACAGACAGACCAGTGCTGAATTTAACATGACTAATTTCATATATTTACCAAAAAATTCTACATTTCAATACAGTTTATTCTGTAGAAGAAGTTATTGTCAGAATGTTATAGACTTAATGTAATGAAGTGCACAGCTTCCATCATCAAAAGAATCTGAGCAGAATTACCTTTCCTTGGGTTTAGATGCACTCATCTGTAAAACAGAACGCACAAAATTGATAATTGATTGTAAAAAAAATTGTAAAATCTTATTTGAAAACTCTCTCTCTCTCTCTCTCTCTCTCTCTCTCTATATATATATATATATATAGAGAGAGAGAGAGAGAGAGAGAGAGAGAGAGAGAGAAAGTCCTAATTATTGCATCAAGATTGTAGCAGTAAGTTTCAAACATGTAATTATTTATAGTATATTTAAATAACATTGTACAGATTTTGTTGCATGGAAAATGTAAAACTTTATCACACTCACATATAAATTCCCAAAAATCATTTTTCACCCTGATACTGATTGTGTGTTTATTTATACATTTTTGGCATTGTTATTTGTCATGAAAAAATGCTAGATTAATTAAACTATTCCATTAATTCATGTTGCCACATGCTAATTATAATGATATTTAATTGCCCTGCTTTTGTTAAAAAGAGATTATTTACATAAAGATTTTAAAGATATACTTACTATTCCTGTAAATCCTGTGTCTTCACTAATAACAAGACAGAAGCCGTTGTGTCTCTGATCAGCAGAAGATGTTCTTTTATAGGGCTTTGAAAATAAACTTCAAGTCCAGACTTGATCATGAGGGGCGGAGGTGATGAACGTTAAGTTATATAATCATATGCATAATACAGGAAACATATGGTTTGGATTGATTGGTATTTTTCTCTTAGAAAAGGGGAAAGGCTTCATGCACGTTGACTCTTCTGTCAATGTGCATGAAGCCTTTCCCCTTTTCTAAGAGAGTAAATTGTTGCACAAGGAAAATCTTGCATGTTAAATTAAACACGTACTGTGGGTTTTTTTTCTTTCCATTTTTTACCATTCTTTACATTATTATTTACAGCCACATTGATTTTCCACTGTGAATTTGATTTAAGTGAATAGACTGTCAAAAAAAAAAAAGACGCATTGGGATTGGCATTAACAGATATTCTAAAGTCTATTGGAGTTAGACAGCACGTGTCAGGACCCACTCATTGTCGTAATCATACTCTAGATCTAATATTGTCACATGGAATCGATATTGATGCCGTTGAAATTCTGCAGCAGAGCGATGACGGCTCAGATCATTATCTAGTCTCATGCGTGCTACATTTAACCAAGGACGCAAAACGGTCTCTCTGCCACAAATATGGTAGAACTATCACTTCTACCACTAAAAATTGCTTTATAATTAATCTTTCTGATCAGTTTCATCGTCTTAGCAAACCAGACAACTTAGAAGAACTCGATGTTGCAACAGAAACTATTGACGCTCTCTTTTCCAACACTCTAGACTCTGTTGCTCACTCTCGCTTAAAAAAGATTAAGGATATTAGTCCAACACCGTGGTATAACGAGCCCTTAAGAGAGCAGCCAGAAAAATGGAGCGCAGCTGAAAGAATTTTTTCATATTTCATGGAGAGAGAAAATGATAGAAAGATGTACAGAAAGGCCTTAAAAACAGCTAGATCTGCTTATTTTTCAGATCTTTTAGAAGAAAATAAACACAACCCTAAGTATTTATTTGATACAGTGGCTAAACTAACGAGAAATACAGCCTCAACTTCTGATGTTTCCAAACAGCACAGCAGTAATGACTTTACTTTACTTGCAAGATTGACAACATTAGAGAGAAAATTATAGCCATGCAACTGTCTACTACAGTATCACATCAGACAGTATTAGTTTTGTAGTATCCCTGAGGAAAAATTACAGTTATTCGCTGCTATAGGAAAGGAAGAATTGTCTAAACTTGTTAAATCATCAAAATCAACAACATGTATGTTAGACTCTATACCTATACTGTTACTCCATCCTCGACAGTTAAAGATCTGGGTGTTATATTAGACAGCCACTTGTCCTTTGAAAATCATATTTCATATGTTACAAAAACAGCCTTTTTCCACCTCATAAACATGGCTAAGATACGGAATATGTTATCTATTTCTGATGCCGAAAATTAATTCATGCTTTCATGACATCTCAACTAGATTACTGTAATGCATTATTTGCTGGTTGTCCTGCTTCCTCAATAAACAAGCTACAATTAGTACAAAATGCAGCTGCTAGAGTTCTTACCAGGTCAAAAATATGATCATATAACACCAATTTGATCATCTCTACACTGGTTACCCATTAAGTACCGTATCGATTTTAAAGTATTGCTAATAACCTATAAGGCTCTAAATGGTTTCGCTCCTGTGTACTTAACCGATCTTCTATTGCCCTGCAACCCGTCACGCTCTTTAAGATCACAAAACTCGGGACTTCTGGTTGTACCTAGGATAGCTAAGTCCACTAAAGGAGGGAGAGCGTTTTCACATTTGGCTCCGAAACTCTGGAATAGCCTTCCTGATAATGTTAGGGGCGCAGACTCTCTCACCCTGTTTAAATCTAGATTAAAGACGCACCTCTTTAGCCAAGCATTCACATAATGATCTCATATCAGATCAATCGCTCATTATGACTATCTTTGCTTAAAGTTATGAACAGCAGCTACGCTAATTATTCTCCTTTTGCTTGTCTGTTCTTCCGCGGGACATCTGCCCCGAGGTGACTAGAGAGCACATCAGCTCCAGTCCGGATCCAGCCTCTTCAGAAGACCTCAGATGACCATCACCTGTGAAGAGACGGCGCCAGTTCCTGTGAGGACTTCAAGAAGATGCAATCATCTGGATCAACATGCACATTGCCCAATTTCTATATCCTAATTATTGTTAATGTAATTCATTTTCCAGGAGCTCTTTGCTTCTACCGTCAGTTAAACTGCTGACTCTGATTGTAAATTAATTACCTAAATTATATTATTTGCTAACTGCATTCTTTAAATTGTAATGTTGACATCCATTCTCTGTAAAGCTTTGAACTTTTGAACTTTGGACTTTTCTGTCAGAAATACTAAAAAAGGCAGTATCATCGCAACTGTGTTCCTACTTGGAAAGAAATGGTATTTGTGAGGATTTCCAGTCAGGATTTAGACCGTACCATAGTACTGAGACTGCTCTCATTAGAGTTACAAATGATTTGCTCTTATCATCAGATCGTGGTTGTATCTCTCTATTAGTGTTACTAGACCTCAGTGCTATTTGACAGAGGGCCGGCCCAGCAGATTATATTAGTTAAGTTATATTAACTAATATAAAATTACATATGAAACTCAATACACAAAAAGTAAAGGTTACCAGGGTTGGGGAGTAACAAAATACAAGTAACTTAGTTACGTATTTAAAATACTACATTTGAGTCACTGTATTTCATTACAGTTACATTTTAAATGGGTGGTAATCAGATTCCAGTTCCATCTGAAAAGTGTTTTAGATTACCAAAGTGATTACTTTGAGTTTTAATGTCATTTAAACAGCGATTGGTGATTCTCTGACTCTGACCGTCTGAAAAAGACCAGTTCAGTTTCATGTTTTCCACTGTTTTCATGTTTTTTGATACGTTTTATAATTGTAAAAAAGGTCACTGCAACTTTTTCTCACTATTAGTTTTTTTCCCTCACAATTGTGAGTTATAAAGTCAGAATTGGGAGATATAAACTTGCAATACTGACTTTTTCTTGCAATTGAATATTTAGTATGTGAGTTTATATCTCATAATTCTGACTTTTCTCAATATTGTGAGTTTATATCTCATAATTCTGACTTTTCTCAATATTGTCAGTTTATATCTCATAATTCTGACTTTTCTCAATATTGTGAGTTTATATCTCATAATTCTGACTTTTCTCAATATTGTCAGTTTATATCTCATAATTCTGACTTTTCTCAATATTGTGAGTTTATATCTCATAATTCTGACTTTTCTCAATATTGTCAGTTTATATCTCATAATTCTGACTTTTCTCAATATTGTCAGTTTATATCTCATAATTCTGACTTTTCTCAATATCGTCAGTTTATATCTCATAATTCTGACTTTTCTCAATATTGTCAGTTTATATCTCATAATTCTGACTTTTCTCAATATTGTCAGTTTATATCTCATAATTCTGACTTTTCTCAATATTGTCAGTTTATATCTCATAATTCTGACTTTTCTCAATATTGTGAGTTTATATCTCATAATTCTGACTTTTCTCAATATTGTGAGTTTATATCTCAAAATTCTGACTTTTCTCAATATTGTCAGTTTATATCTCATAATTCTGACTTTTCTCAATATTGTCAGTTTATATCTCATAATTCTGACTTTTCTCAATATTGTCAGTTTATATCTCATAATTCTGACTTTATAACTCACAATTGCAACTTTATATCACTCAATTCTGAGGGAAAAAGTCAGAATTGTGAGATAAAAACTCTCAATGATCTTTTTTGTGTTTGTTTCACACTTATTAGTATTCCAAAGTATTCTAAAGTATTTAGATGAAGTGACTAAACTTGAGTAATGTAACAAAATACGTTACAAATGGCTTTTTAAAGCATGTATTTTGTAATCTGTAGTGAAATACATTTTAAAAGTAACCCACCCAGCCCTGAGGGTTACCTACCTTATTCAGTTTCAGGGACAACAATGTTGTTAATCACCCTTTTTTGCCAGCACGATGAAGTTTGGTGTCAGTTTAGTTGTGGCCATTCTCAGGACCAATCTCAGGAGTTCATCAGTTATCTGGGATCTGTGGCGTGCTTTATTGATGTTCATCACACTGAACGTCTGCTCACACATGTAGGCAGAGCCAAACAACACTGGCATCTTCTGTCAGATGTTTGGAAACTTGGTTTCGTTTAGTGAAGCACAAAACTTATTCCCTCTCAGGGAGTCGAACTTCTCCTTTAAGACAGAGTCACACTGCAAATCTTTCAGTTTCATTTGCCTCTCCTGCTGAAGCTGAAGTAACTTCGATTTTTTCAAAATCAGAGAATCGACAGCAAAATTCACTTTTTTCGACAGAAGTGGGCCCTTATTGAAACATATGTGCTTGAAAGAAATAGCTTTAATATATATTAATGTTTGAACCATGCAGATAATGTGGGACTTTTGTATTCATTTTTTATTTATTTATTAATTTACTTTTCATTATTAATACTGTAAGTAATTGTAACGAGCGTCAGCTGAAGTGCCCGTTAGATCCTCTAGAGACTTAACAGATATGAGTGACAGGTTTAATTCATCTATCTTTGAATATCTTGATATTGATTAAACTTCTTAATTTTCTGGTCTAGTTGAAGAAACTGCTCCCCATTTATTTTGTGATTGTAGCAACTGTTTTGTGGTTAATTTCAGTTCTTATATTTTCAACCCTAATGTGACCCAGTTTTATCCTTAAAGATATTTTTTTTATTATTATAAAAACCCAAAATCGCAATCTCTATTTTATATGCAAACATTTTCATCCACAAGCAAAAGTGAATTAAATCTTCTGTTTCCCTCTTTTTCTTGAATTTAAGAATTCGTTTCATTCATCAGGCTTATAATATATATACATATATATATATATACATATATAATGCATTATGATGAATTATTCAGATATTTAACCTTATCATTGTGCTTTTTGTGCCCTGCATTTAATCTCATATTATGATGTACACAAATCAATTTTTGTCTTTTTTGTTTATGATTGTTTATTGTTAAAGATGCAACCATGGTATTTTCCCTGATCTTGTATGTAATTATAAGTTCTGCAATAGATAATAATAAAAAGACATGAGTCACAGCTGCACTAACACCTCACAGCATCAGTAACTCAACCCTACCTAGTACGGTTTTCCTCTGCTGCTTGAAGATCCTGTCTTTGGAGAAGAATGTTGATTTTGTACTCAGAAAATGCAAGTATTACTACTAAAAATAAGATTACCCCAGAATGAATTGCATTGCTATCCCACCCCAACACTTATGCACAATAATAATAATAATGATAAATGCTGCCCAATACTTCATTATATCACGTCTTACTGAAAATGATGTTTTGGTAAAACAAGCAAAATGTCATTTGTTTTGTCACATGACATGCATGAACACACACAGGACAAGTGCAGTCAAGGGGAATACATCTCAATTTTCAGTCAAGCAATGATTTAAAGCATGATTTAATAAAATAATTATATTTTATTTACTGACAACAACAGGAAACAAATGAGTGAAAGAATGCATAAAAGTAAGCACAATAAATAAATACATATACAAGTCAACAACACATGAAACAAAGCTTTATTCAGATTAACTAATAATAATCAAATAATAATAATAATAAAAATAATAGCTGAGCCAATTCTGCAGCTTTATTTTGATGAAGAAGCTGATCACCGTGAACATCTTCACCTGTCTTTGCCGTCGATCATGTCCCTCATTGCTGCTCTTCTCAATGGGGACATAACTGATCCAGAGGATGAGGAAGACCATGATGATGGACCCGAACCCCACAACCTTGAAGCAAAAGTGGGAGAAGATGTGCGGCTGCCGCTGTGTCTGCTCCAAACATTCTCCAAGAACATGACTACCTGTTAAAAAAAACATTTAAAGATTAAAACATTTTACAATCCATGTCAGCATTCCGTTTCTTGCCATTTTTCATGCAAATTTTTGATGTAGTTAGACTGCTTTTGTGGTGTAGTGGGCTGAACCACTGAAATGATAAGCAGAAGTTTGCTGGTTCGATCTCTCTCACCAGTGACTCGTGTTAACTGACTTCTTATGTAACCCCTCTACCCAAGTCCTACTCGACCCGCTCTGAGCGGGTCTCGAACCCCGGTCTTCCGGCATGGGAGTCGGACGCTCCAACAAGGAGCGTCTGTCGCTAGAGCATCTCTTGAGGTCAGAGGAGTGAGGTTTACTCGCATAGCAACTACTAGCTGGCCTCCGCCTCAAACCTCATTCCCATCCGGGTCACGGCACCAATGTAACCCCTCTACCCAGGTCCTACTCGAGCCGCTCTGAGCGGGTCTCGAACCCCGGTCTTCTGGCATGGGAGTCGTACGCTCCGTTACATTATACAAAACAAATGTTTTTTTTCATTTATCAACATTACAAACGGTTAAATAAAACAGATAACTAATGTCGAGTTACTTGTACATTTGTTTATTTATATTACTTACATTCATGTAATGTAAGCCGTGTTGAATTCTACATAATAGCACACACTCAGATGTCTATTTCATCTGCAATACTTATTGAATATTTCCCTGTCAGATGTTAAATAAACATTTAGTAAGCGTGTTTATGATGTCTATGGTTCAGAAGTTACTAGAGCTCCTGTTAACTGTACGGTCTGATCTTCTGTCCTTGTCTAAAGAAATAATTACACACACACACATCATGCTTAATGTTTTATTATCAAGGTGAACACATGAAATTCATCAGTATCTGTAAAATTCACCCACATAAATGAGTTTCACAGCACTAACACTGTTTCAGCTTTGATCGCCTCGGTAAACACGTGATAAACGGGGCGTTGACATTTAAGTCTACTTTCATTTTATGATTGTCAGCTTTGTTGCATTACATTCACTTCACCAGGAGATGGTACTGCAATTCCTCTCCGAATGAAGCTTCGAGTAATGAACCATTTTCGACAGAAAGCATTAATGCTTCGAAACGCTTCATTTGGCCATCGCTAGTCACGTGTGCTCTTTGTTTGTGTTTTTTCCCGCCACTCGTTTTTCATCATTGTCTTCACCTGTGTGTAATTAATTAGTGTTGTTTGCTCCCATGTGTGCCTTGTATTTTGTCTTTTTCGTTCATTGTTTATTTTCGGTACCATTATGTCTTGTGTGGATCATTCTGGTTATTTCTCCTGTTTATTATTCTTATTAAACCTTTTATTTTCCTTTGAATGTCTGTCGTTGTGCTCTTCCTTTACCCACACTGAGCATGTAAACATGAGAAATAGCTTATTCAGGACACTAACATGAGATTTTTATTGTTAACATTATTAAAATGTTGCATATTCTGCAAGGGTATGAAACTTCTGAACAGAAATGAAGCTTTTTGGAGAATCATCAATTGTTGTTTACATTTTACATTAATGTTTAAATGACATTAAAATTCAAAGTAATCACAATGGTCATCTGAAATACTTTTCAGATGTAACTGTAATCTGATTACCACCCATTTAAAATGTTACTGTAATTAAATAGTTTTGTATTTTAAATACGTAAGTTACTCCCCAACCGTTTCTACAAAACCTTAAACAAGTTCAGGTCGTTATTGGAAATGAGATGAGGTGTGGAGGTGATGAATGTTGAGTTATATAATCATAGACCTCTTCCAAGATACTGTAAAGTTCTGACTTTCTCTTAGAAAAAGCGAAAGCCTTCATGCACGTTGTTTATTTAAACACGTGATTTTATTTTCATCATTTTTTTAAAACATTCTTTACATTATTATCTACTGCCACATTTATTTCCCAGTGTTATTTTGATTTAAACTAAAATGAGTCAAGCTAACGAGGTTCCAGGGAGTGCCTGAACTGATCAAACGAACACCTTGAACTTAATTAAAGACGTGACGTAATGGATCAGAGATGAACGGCGGCGTGCCAGAGTTTCCCGCGGAAACCGACCAGTACCTGTTAGTATAAAAACGCAAAAGTTGCTGCAAAGTTTACCGCTGTGAGTCGAGCTAAGGTAAGGTGATAGCTTTGAACTTGATCAAAACTTGTTTTTGGCTTGTTTTAAAGCCTAAAAATTGTGGTTAAATACACGGTTGAACGAATAAAATTAGTCGAAGTGTAAGAAATTAGAAATTTAAGAGCGTTTAAGTTCCCGGGGTTTAATTGTTAAAGATGTGCAAATTCACATTTAATGTGTAGTTTTCAATAGTGCTTTTGCTTGGGTTTTGTTTTATTGTTACTGGACGGTTAGTGTTTCAAATTTAACCAATAATTTCACTATATAATTATTTATAATTAAGACTTGGCTAACGAATCTGAGGGCGTTTTTGCGACAGTTTGATCAGTGTCTCTCGAATGAACAAACGTTTCGTCTACAAAAACCGCCACAAAATGAACTAAAATAATCCATTTTGATTATCTGAGCTGCTTTAATGCTCAAATGTCTAATTATCATTCCACGATAATAGGATATCATGGATATTTGTTTGTAGCTTAATCTCCGGAATCTTGTCTTAAATCGCTTCAAATATGGAGGGTAAAATTTAAAGGAAAATTTGGTGTTTCAACATCAAATAAAATAAGTGAAGGAGTTCAAGTTCTCTATGTAGCATAATTTTATATATCGAAGTTGTGGCTCCGATATAAATGCAAGTTATCTATTTTTATAAACAAATTTATATGCGTGGATTTTTATTTCTTTTAAATCTTCACTTGTATGTTAGCCTGAAAATAATGAAAATAATCGTTTTTATATTAATTTCTGTCTTGATGTATATTATATCCAATATTTTTTTGTATGTTCTTTAAAAGTTGCATCTCAAAGCGCTTAAATAGTTTACTATACTTTAGGTATAAATATGCATTGTTTACATATTACAATATATCTTTTCAATTGAGTGTTTAGTGGTTATCTATGCCATGAATTTAATTCTAGTAAATTTTAATAACTGTATTTAATAATCTAATGCCAATAATTTGTAAGTGTTCAGTGACCTAACCACCATGAGAACATTAATGTTGACTTCATTCTTTTATAGATGAGTGCGTCCAAACTCCAGGAAAGGTAATTCTGCTCAGATTTCTAACATGGCAGCTTCATAATATCAGCTATAAGTTCTGAACTGCTTTATTTGCACAATCAACATCCACTACAAACTGGATAATTCTCAGAATTAGACTTATTCTGTATTTATTTAGCCTTGACGGTGAATCAAAATGGCAGTATGTGATTGTGTCTCTGCAGTCGTGAGGTGCGAATCGAACACTCTCTGAATAAGAGTGAGGAGGAGTTTGTAGTCAAGCGGCGAAAAGCTGTTCTACAAAGCCTGCAGAAGCTGCAGATCAACTGCAGTGAGGTACATTTATACACCACTTCAAGACTCTGCAGCGCCTTCTTACAAATTGTCATAACGGACAAACGTTTGCAAAGTCAAAACTGAGTGTGTTTCAGGATGAGATGCCAAACATTGCCTTACTGGGTTCTGGAGGAGGAGAAAGAGCCATGGTGGGATTGCTGGGATCCCTGGTTCAGCTCCAGAAAACGGGTCTTCTGGACTGCATTCTTTATCTGAGCGGAATCTCTGGATCCACCTGGTACAAACCCTGAGACCTCTCTCCCTCTCTTCCTCTCTCCCTCGCTCCCTCCCATCCGGGTCACGGCACCAATGTAACCCCTCTACCCAGGTCCTACTCGACCCAGGTCTCACTCTCACTCTCTCACTCCCATCCGGGTCACGGCACCAATGTAACCCCTCTACCCAGGTCCTACTCGACCCAGGTCTCACTCTCTCACTCTCTCACTCTCCATCTCGGGTCACGGCACCAATGTAACCCCTCTACCCAGGTCCTACTCGACCCAGGTCTCACTCTCTCACTCTCTCACTCTCTCACTCTCTCACTCTCTCACTCTCTCACTCTCTCACTCTCTCACTCCCATCCGGGTCATGGCACCAATGTAACCCCTCTACCCAGGTCCTACTTGACCCAGGTCTCTCACTTGAATGTCATAAATGAGCGCATGTGTTGTTCCTCTGAAGGTGCATGGCCTCCTTATATCAGGAATCAGACTGGTCCACCAAACTAGAGACGGTGAAAGACAAGATCATCCATAGACTCAGCGGTTCTGGAGTCAGCTGGGAAGATGCTTTTGCTAAACTGAATAAATATTACAATGGGAAAGACTACTTCAGTTTGACTGACGTCTGGGCGGTGATTCTTGTCACAGAATATGTGAAAGAGGTCTGTATCACACGATGTATGATCTTAAGGCACTCATTCAGTTTTTAGTAGGCCATGTAATGAGATTGTCATAATTATGACTTTGCATCTCATTTGTATTGAGAAGCTTTCTCATAGTGACTAGTGAAGCAAACCATAATGGCACACTAGCGACATCAGCTGGTCAACATGGTGTAAATTCTAGAACATGCCAATAATTAAACAATTGGATATTGATTAGAAATATTAGCTCTTTGAGCTTCTACAAAGAGCAGCCGTTCCTAGCAGGAGGTTTTTGTTTGAGACTGAATTTCCTCTGATCGATGACGGCTGCGAGTGTTTTCGTCTTCAGATTGACGAGCACACGCTCACCGATCACTGGGACCAGGAGAGTAAAGACCCGTTTCCCATCTACGCGGTGATCGACAAGCACTCCAAACAGCGCCACGAGGGAGGTCTGTGTTTGTCTGAAAGAGACGGAGATAATGTGTGTTTGAGCTGTTATATGAGCCTGTTTCTGTCTGCAGACCCCTGGTTCGAGATCACTCCTTACGAAGCCGGTTATTCCCTCACTGGAGCGTTTGTGGACACCTCCGACTTCGGCAGTCGGTTTGACAATGGCCATAAGGTCAAGGACCAGCCTGAAATTGACATGCTGTACCTGCAAGGTGACAACTGTTTTAAAGGAGCGCTTATTAATATTTATCAACTTAAAGATTCTCTTATAAGCCGTACATGTATATTGATCAGGTTTGTCAACTGAAATATATAAATATTAAAATCATTCGGAAAGATTTCAACACATTGAGGTGATGAACCTTCTCATTACAGAGTGATTTAAAGGAAAGATCACTTTTTGATAAACTGACTGTTCGTATTATACACTTCTAATCTTGTTCTGCAGCTCTGTGCGGCAGCGCCGTCGCCGATGACGTCGAGAACCAGAAATTCCTCTTGGAACGAATAAACGGTGCGACTTCATTTGTTCTCAAGATTAAGTTCCGCTTAAAGCGGTCAGTCCCATGATCTTTAACTTCATTTGACCCTCCAGAGTACTTCCACCATTCCCTGCTTCAAAAAGATCCAGTGATGTTTGAGGATATGAGTAAAGGTGAGGCATATTTATTTATTGACCTGTTGATCTACCTTTTTGTTGAGTGATCCGTTCGTACCTGTAATAGTCTTTCTGAAATCCCTTAAGTGTTACTAGCAATGCCTGAGCTCTGAACGTTTGTTCAATGGGTTTTCTCCAGAAGATGAATATCACCTGGTGCTCAAGGATCTCGTCAACATGAACCTCTACGTTTTGCACGGCAAGGATGCGTCCGCTCTCGACGAATCGATCCGAGCAAAGCTGAACGGTGAGATTTGTGCTAGAACACGCCTTTAATGACTTGGATGACCTTAAATATGGATGCAAAAACTAGAAGATCATGAACCCGTCTCTTCACAGAGCTCACTGGAGAAGAGCAGGAGCTGGTGTTTCCAAAGAGGAAACTGAGTCTTTCTGATAGAGACTCCGCAAAACAGTATATGAACCAATACACTATGGATGTGTGTCATCATTTGAGTCAATCCCCCACTTTCCTGGAATTTACGGGTAAATGCAAAGTTAATCTGTATAATGGTCCTAATTTGATTTTCAAGCCAGATTAATGCGCAAACCAAAATGTGCTTTAAGGTTGCATAAAGAGTCCTTTAGCACCAACAATAGAGGTTTTTATCAGACCGATGGCACAGAAGAACCTTTTAGACCTGCTGAAGAAACGTCAACTAAAACATACAGAATATAAAACGACATCTGAGCCTTTTGAGTCATTAACAGAATTTAAGAATCGCTGTGTTTTACAGGTATTTGGACAAAGACTCTAACGTGCATAAGTCGGTGGATCTGGGGCAGGAATTACGGCTTTCTTCACAACATGAAAGGTTGGAACAGGAACTCGACTGGACTGTGAGGAAACCATAAACCCATTGAATAACTCTGTATTGTAACGCTGTGATCCCGCAGATGAAGCGCTGCCTGCTGCTCTACTGAAAAGCGAGACGAGAGACTATGAAGACGCCGGGGTGTTGCTCAACTCACCCTTCTTCTCGGTCCTGAGAAAAGAGAGGAACGTCGACCTCATCATTTCCCTGGATTTCAGTGACGACGATCGGGATTATTTCAAGGTATTATATGCACAGAATTCACTCAAGAATCCTAGATGATCCATTCCATTTAAATGAACTTGTTTAAAAACAGGAGATTTTTAAATTAACTTCTTGCTGCTTTTTCCCCTCTTAAGACCGTCATAATGACCACAAGTTCACAATCTAAAACCCATTAACCAGTAATCACAAGTGCGGTATGTCTTTAATGGTCTTGTTTTATCTTCTCTTTTTAAATGGTTATTCATTAGTTCCTCACTTGATCGTATTTCCCTTGTTTACTCTGTATTTAAACCCTCAGTTTTCTGTTCCTGTTGTCTTAGATTTATTTATTTTGCAGGGTTGGGCAAGTAATGAAGTGCATGTTACTTAGTTGCGCATTTAAAATACAAGATTTGAGTAACTAACGGGTGGTAATCAAATTAGTTGCGTCTGAGAAGTAGCCTAGATTACCCAAAGGGATTTACTCTGAATTTTAATGTCATTTAAACATTGTGAACCACAATTGATGATTCTCTGACAGTCTGAAAAAGCTTCATTTCTGTTCAGAAGTATTGAAGATATTTCAAATTGAGATTTCTTGCGGAATATGCAACATCTTAATTTTAACTAAATGAGAGGGATAAAAATTACAGGTTTGTCACTTCACATAATGGATGTTTGCATAAAACGCTCCAAAACGAAATGACTGGATTTATAAAAATGTACATATAGAATCTTTACTGTCCTGTCATTACTTGATGATCCACAACTAATGTATTTCTTTTTTACTCTTTGAGCAATTGTGAGTTTGCATCTTATTTTTCTCGGAAACCCAAGATTTAAACTTTCATTTTATGAAGTCCAAATTAGATTTACACAATTGTAAGTTATGAAGTCAGAATTTCAGGATTTAAACTTTTTCTTTTTCTTTCTTTTTTTTTTTTTTTTTTTTTTTTCTTGCAATTCTGACTTTTCTCAATATTGTGAGTTTATAGCTCATAATTCTGATTTTATAACTCTCAATTGCAACGTTATCATGCAAACTTTTCAAAAAAGTCATGCATTTCAAAAGTAACTAACTATCCAGCCAGCCCTGTTTGTGACTCAACTAAGATGACTGAAAGTATCATTTTAAACCCGATAAAAGGGCCATTTTAAAAGCACGTTGGTTGTCATTTAACCATATGCCTAAAGCGTGCCATCCGTTGGCTTTCTCATTAAGCTCATCCTGAACTTCAGTGAATAACTACTTGAATTGAAACGCTCTAACCTTAGATGTCAAACGATATTGTGCTGCTTTTTCCACTGCAGACGGTGAAGGACGCTGCCGAGATGTGCAGGAAACGAAACATCCCGTTCCCTGAGGTCAATATTCCCAGTGAAGACGTAAAGAAACCGAAGGACTTCTATGTGTTTAAAGGCCCAAACGCTCCGACCGTGATCCACATCCCTCTCTTTAATGTGGTCAACTGTGGAGGCAAGTTAAAGTCTGAGTTATTTTTTTTTTTTTTTTTTTTTTTTTTTTTTTTTTCCCTTCGCCTTCAAAAGTATACTTCATTTGAGTCATATGTGTTCAAGCGTCTGCATACGCTGTTTTGAGATCTTGCCACGAGTTACAAACCATGAAAACATCAGAGTTGCTTTCAAACCTCTTCCCACAGTCTCTCGTCTATATAGGCCTCCGTTGTTGCAGTAGCTCGCATGAGTTCCCGTCTGTTCTGTTTATGCAGTTTTTCTACCTTGTGACTCCACACCGGTTGCCACCTTGTGGATAAACTAATTACTGCACAACTGAATGTTCAAGTCTCTTGTGAAGACCATTCACAGCACACTGATCCTTGCATACTCCTAAAAACTGAAGTATACTTTAGGCTTTACAGTAGTCTTGAATTAACTGTGTTCTGATTTTAGTGTTTTTGTTTTGTTTTTTTCAGATAAAATTCAGACCTACCACAAAAAATATCAGGTTTTGCAAGGTCCTTACAGCGCTGAGATGATGATGGATCTTATGGAGGTCGCTGGAAGAAACATCACAAACAACACAGACAATCTGCTGGAGCAGATTCGCATGGCCATAAAACACAAGTGAATTGGTGTGCAGCGTTTTGACATGAGGCAGCAAAGTCCTCACGGTTTTTTTCAAACGTAAATTCATGTTCCACGTAACGCTGACACATTTGACACATGACATGCACATGAGAAAGAAGCGGGATTTAGTCTGAACAGAGCAAGAGGCCAGTCATTGTCTGTTTAATGTTAATAAACGGCTGATCATTAACCATCAAATCCACCATAACAGACTGACTTACAACTGTGATTGCTGATTGTTCCACTTTGATCTGTTCCAATGAATTAATAAACCGTTGTCTAAATATTTTTGTCCTGGTCATTTGTCAAACCACGAATGCTCATCCTGGATGCTGATTGGACGATCCAGAGCTCCAGTGTACAACCTCATGATAACCCTGTGTAACTTTTTCAAGTGTTTGACCTACAGGATTTGTCAATCACTTCCTTTCCAAAGAATCTTCTCATAATGACAGCTGTTATAGCCAAGCATATTTTCCAAAGTAATTATCAGATCTGAGCACTTTCATTTGAATTCTAACAAGTTTAAAACGCTCCCCATCTGCTACTGGTTGAACAAACTGGTAGCCTTGCCCCATTGGCTGAATCAGGCTGCATACAAAGTTGCACACTATAGTAGGCAAAAAACAGTATTCCAAAAGCGTATCTGAATTCACAGTACTCAGAGTTGGTAATAGTACATGGATGGCTACTACTTCCAGCTGAAGTTTGTGTATGTTGGACACTACTATCCCATGAGCTCATGGTAAAGGATTTGTGAAAGCCAGTAAAGCGACATGGCTGACTCTGGTAGGTCATGGGATAATGACATGGCGAATATAGCATTTATACTATATAGCCACAGTATTCAAATGGCGGTGCAGTTCCATCCATTACTAGTTAACTCTAATGAGCACAGAGTTTTGATTAGGCTGTTCAATGTTTTAGTAGTTTGAGGCCTTTTATGGCCATACACGTATATAAAAATGTTAATACCATGAATGGAACTTCATAGTCGTGAAGTGCCTGTGCGATTTCGGTGGGAGAAATGAAGCTTTAAGTTTGATTGACAGGCGGTCTGACCAATCATAACCCCGAATCCGCCATTTTGTGGGTCAAAGCGGTCAGGGGAGTTAGTAGATTAACGTTGGTGAACTTGAATCACGTTTTGAAACAACATTCCTTCTGATGTTCATTCATGTTTATTTGATGCTGTAAATGAACTAGTATGAAGAGATGATCGAGGAGCGACAGCGACACATTAAACACACACTAGACGCTATTTATTGTTCACACTTCTTTAAAACATTACAATATTTTAAATATGAAACTGTTTCATATCAAAAGTATCGTTTCGTCTTGTCTGTCCGCATTGTCAGTGTCCTCTTTGCTCCTAGATGTATTTTCACTTCGTGAGAACATGATGTGTGGCGTGAGAGCGCATGACTTGTCGGACATAGCGACAGTAACTAAAGAGGGCGGGTCTTTGCAAAGAAAAATGCATCGCAGAGCAAAGTTTCAAATTTCAAAAATAATTTTTTAAAGCAGTTGAATGAATAAATAGCGTCTAGTGTGGTGACAGATCGCTGTCGCTCCTTGATCGTCTCTTCATACTAGTTCATTTATAGCATCAAATAAACATGAATGAACATCAGAAGGAATGTTGTTTCAAGCAACGTTAATCTACAACCGTATTTTCCGGACTATAAGCCGCAACTTTTTTCCCGCTTAAACAAAGACGCGGCTAATATATGGATTTTTCCTAATATATGGATTGTTTCAAGACGTGGAAAGACGCACAATTTTTCAAGTTCAAGTTCACCAACGTTAATCTACTAACTCCCCTGACCGCTTTGATGGACAAAATGGCGAATTCGGGGTTATGATTGGTCAGATCGCCTGTCAATCAAACTGGGTCAATCGCTACACAAAAGGATTCAGTTTCGAATCCCTCGAAACAACACGCGCTGCTGGTCCAAAACGGTGTAAATGCAACGAAAACTCAGCCATGCAAGTGCAAATGTTTTATTGAAAGTGTTTTATTAAATATATTGCGTTTACAAATCGCTTTAAACGACAACAGTGCCGTGAGAAATGAAATCAAAACTACAATAAAAATGTCCCCTCCCGGTCACCGTACATAAAACATGACATTTTTCGTCATGATTTCGACTTTTCATCTCATAATTTCAATGTAGTACGTCTATGTCAAATTTTTAAAACATTTTATGTCATAATTATATTTTTTTTATTTTTTATTTTTTTTAAATATTGACAGTTTTCCTGTGTGGCGGAAATGGCGTCTCTCTTCTCCCTCACAGACACGCACGCACACGCGCGCGCGCGGATCATCTGATGACGTGGTGCCGTTCGCTCAGCTGCGCGAGAGGATGGCGGACCAGAACAGGCAAATCAAGCTCGCTGCGGCCAAGAAAAAGGTACATTTAGGTCATTTCACATGGCCTTTCATTCTCTTTGTGACAAAAGTCATCCGTCAAGCGTAGCTGAATCGCGTCCGAGCGAATGCGTTCCATCTGTCATGTTGACATTCCACGTCTACCGGCCTCTCCGCGGGCCCGCATCCGGCTGCCAGCGCTCTCTGGACGGGCGCGGCTCTCAGGAAAGCTCGGGGATTGAGCTGAGATAAAGCCTGAATATGAACTCGCTAGAGTTTGTCTCTCTACTCGCGTTTATAACCTGTCAGAACTGTGTTAAAAGTGCCTGAAGGTGATTGTCAGTGTAACTTGGCATGCTAATGTTGTTAGCCTCAGTGTCTTGGCGTCAGTTAAAGAACTAAAAACAACAACAACTATGAATTGAATGTTGTTAAAAACTCATTGAACCAGCCAGCTGACTAGATTTAGTGACAGCTCTAATTGAAAGTGCTGGTGTGATTGTCTTTGTGAACCGTAAAAGTGCTTAACTAATAAATTTAACTGGATTTAGACTCACTTTTGAGTGCCGTTTGAGGTTGAATTGATCAAATCTGTGGTTATTAGTGTTTGTGTGCAGTGAGTGCACTTGAATGTGCTGCCTAGGTAGGCACACTAGGTCAAGTCAGCTGTATTTCTATAGTGCTTTATACCATACAGATTGCTTCATAGCAGCTCCACTGAAAATAAGAGACTCAATAATGCAAACTTCATCAAGTAAGAGACCGTAGTGTCCTAATTAGTCAGCTTAAGTCAAATGTTCTCACCGGTACAGTCAAATTACTGAATATTAAGTGTCATATATATATATACGCCACAGGAACAGCTGCTGTCTGTGGGCTGGAACGCCAACAACACGTCTTGGAAAAAAATCAACTTTGGAATTTAAAGTTGTTGCTGTGTCATACGAGAGCCGATTTAGACCCATTCGTCCCATGACAGCTGAATCACAAATCTGACCTACTAGAGCGAGTGTGTGTTCGATCTCCATATCGCGGGAGTGGACGGCAGCTTCTTCACGGACAGAATGTGCAGTTTTGCTCTTCGTCATGTCTGACGTATCTGTATCTGATTTTGTTATCTTGATTTAGTTGAGTCTGTTTAACCTGTGGCAGAATGAGGACAGATTATTGACTCGTTTTTTTCAGTGGCACTAGTGAATTGAGCCTTCGCAAAGACCCGCCCCCCTTTAGTTACTGTTGCTATGCGCTCTCACGCCACACATCATGTTCTCACGCAGTGAAAAATACATCGCGGAGCAAAGAGACTCTGACAACGTATGAAACGGCTTCATATCATAATGTTTTAAAGCAGTTTAATCAATAAACAGCGTCTAGTGTGCGTTTAATGTGTCGCTGTAGCTCATCTCTTCATATTAGTTCATTTATAGCATCAAATAAACATGAACGAACATCAGAAGGAAAGTTGTGTCAACCAATGTTCATCTACTGACTCCCCTGACCGCTTTGATGACAAAATGTCAGATTCGGGGTTATGATTGGTCAGATCGCCTGTCAATCAAACTGCCAATTGATGGTTGGTTTAGTTAAACAGCTGCAGTCATAATTCCACTGAACAAAATTTAGGTGGAAACAATTTTCACTTTGTAATTAAGAGTGAAATTTATTTACAATTTCAAAGAAATGTTGAATTAAAGTAGAAATGAGCTAATAATTTTTACAGTGTAATGTCTGATTGTCATTGCATTTATATAGAACAATATCAAAGAAATAATATTTATATTTTACTTTATTTAAGCTATATTTCAGCTAACAGATTTTTTAAAAATATTTTTAGTTTTAAAGCGGTGGTTGATTATGATTTGACTTTTGTAACTTCAGTTAGTGTGTAACGTCGCTGTTTGAGCAGAAACAACATCTGTGAAGTTACGACGCTCAAAGTTCAAGGAAAAGAGAGATTTTCTTTTACAGAAATCGCTTTTTAAAAGCTGCTAGGGACTACATTGAGCTTCTTCCTGTGTTAGTGACATCACAGATCTAAAATTTACATAAACCCCGCCCCCGAGAGCACTCAACAAAGTGGGCGGGGCCTTGTTGGGCTGCTCTAGAGAAGAGGAAGAGTTGTTGTCGTCGAGTGTTGTCAGTTTACGCCGGACCGCTTCACAAACGAGGGTCGATTCGAGGAAAAAAGACGAACGTGACGCTAGTGACGAGTCGATCGACTCCACAGCAACGACATCAATTTATCCACCAACCGTTCAGAAACGTCTTCCTGAGTCTCTCCATCCGTTTGAACACTTTCCTCATTTTGTCTGCGTGAGATTCTCCAGCTTTGTTGAAGCTCCGCCCTCTTCTGGAGCAGCAGCTCATTTGCATTTAAAGGGACACACACACAAATGGCGTGTTTGTGTTTGACAAGCCCTAATAAATGATCCGTGAGGGATTTTGAGCTGAAACTTCACTGGAGACACCAGAGACCGATATTACATCTGGTGAAAGGGGCGTAATAGGCTAACTATAATAACTCTGGCTTGGATCTCCACTTTTAGGAAGCTTTACAGTCTTTTGTTGTGAAATTATTCCTGTCATATCTCTGCACACATGTATGACTGATCCTGTAGCTTTTATATGATGAATATTTGATATACAAGTCTTTGTTTAACGTTCCTGCGCTTTCGTTTTGCAGCTGAAGGAGTTTCAACAGAAGACGATCCCATCCACAGGAAGCGCTGGACCAAAGAAGAAGAGGAAAGTGAAAGGAGGCGATCAGACGGACGCACCCGCTGACAGACGCTCTCCAGATAATGTGAGTCCGGAGCGTGATCGATCCACACTGCGTGAAATCAGTGCTTCGCCCGCCAGATGCGATCGAATGTTGACACTGTCTTTGTTGGGAGTTGGTTGTCTTTTGATCGATCAGTTAGTGGTATTTTCCCTCGGCAGAAATCAATCCTCGTTTCAGGAACTGTTTGAAGATCTAATCAGTTTTTATGTGTAATGAATTATATTTCCTCTTCACCGTTTTTAGGGATCGTTTTACGGTTTTTATACAGTTAGTCATGTTTGCGCTGACACAGAACAGATTGTTTCAAAGCAACTTTACAGTAATAAACAGGAAAATAACAATTTGATGATGCAAACAGAATTTAATTCTACTGTAAAGCTGCTCTAAAAAGTAAATTACAGAGATTAAGATTAATTACAGAGAGTCTGATCCAGGGTTATTACTGTTAACAAAAACTATAAAAAATTTTTTAAGGATAATAAATCTGAAAAAAAAATGAAATTTACATATTTGAATTAAAAAACAAACAAAACCAAAATTAGAAATGGCACCTTGGCAACTAACTTATCAGCTGGAAATAAATAAAACTAGAACTTGAACACATTTTTGTTATTGCATGATTAACATTTTGTTAATAATAGATCTGGAAAAACATAAAATAAATTTTAGTGTTGTTAATGGTTTAGGCTGAAGCAGTAAAATTTCTGAAAATAATTAACTAAAACTGAACTAAAACCTACAATCAAATTAATTAAAAGCAGTACAGTGAAATATAAGTAAATAATAATAATAATTAAAAAAAAATATATATATATAATTGTTTTACCGATTTTAATTAAATTAATTCTTTTATTACATTTATATTATATATATATATATTACACACACATTCTTTTTTTAATTAATTTAATTAAATATATTGATCGACTGAATGTATTGATGTAGCCATTTAAATTGTCTATAATGACTAAAGTATTAAATTAATATATTTAACGTAATTAAGTGAACAGCTGTACAATAAAATATAAATATTTGAAAATAAATCAAATTTGTTGCACTGATTTTAAATATTTTACTTAAATTAATTTCATTTCATTAAATAAAAATATATTTATGTATATAACAACATATTTCACATATATATATATATATATATATTAATTGAATATATTAATATAATCCTTTTAATTATCTTTAATGACTAAGTATTGAATTATTAAATTAATATATTTAATAAAATGCGTTCGCTTTACAGAAACTGTATACATGGTATTGTTTTGTATATTTTCTTTAAAAATCTTTCTCCCTAATATATTATATTCTCAGGTTTTTTTCACACCACATTTCTTGATAGAAAATAGTAAATTATATAAATATTTTTTATTATGTGTATCCCCTCAATTCAATGATTCAGTTCTGTTCGTTGTTGCATTAAGGAAAAACATTTCATCACATGTATAAATAAGAACTTTGAAAAACAAAAATATGAATTGCTAAAATGAAAAGCAAAAATATTAAGATATCATTATAAATCGGTCTGTCAGATCTGGTTCATGCACTGCTAACCCTTCATCTAGTCTTTCCTGCTTCCTTTATCACTTTCTTACTACTACTTCCTCCTCTCTCAACCCTTCTCCTTTATCGTCTGCCTCTCCTTCCCCTGTAGATTGAGAATATTCTCAAAGTTATGGTGTCTGATCTTAGTCTGACTAATGGAGTGTCTCAGCCTCCATTCGTCAACATCAGTCAGGTGAGCGTCTCGCTGTCCCTCCTCTCCTCCCGTTGGCTTTTCTCCCTCCTTTTGCCCTTTGAGTTCGCTCCTCTGTGTTCCCTCGCATGCTGTGAGATCATCTCATCAACATTAGTCAACATTTCTCGACTCATGTTGTCATTGTGAACGATTCATCTGATCTAAAGGAGTAAATGTTCCATCATATGCCGTTTTATGTTGACTTTAATGC
>CM074283.1:30885733-30915733 GCA_037194245.1 Opsariichthys bidens
AACGAAAATGAACACTCACTTTTTTTGTTTTAAAGTTAAATGTTGATCGTGTTTGTTCTGCGTTTTCAGACGAAGCATTCTCAGGAGCTTTCTGATCAACTACAGAAGGTAAGCAGCCGGCAGTGCTGCTCATTCATCATTTTTCTTTTTTAATGAGTGACTCCTCTGATTGATTGTGTGTTATTTCTTCTCCTCAGGAGCGGAAAGAGTTCGAGCTGAAGTTCAGTAAGGAGCAGGGAGCGATTCGTGAACAGCTACAGGTGAGCAGATGTTGTACATACTGTAGTTATGTCTGATTCGCTAATGAATAAAAGGATGAGCGTGTTGGAGCAGTCATTTCTTCAAACTGCTCTTGCATATCTGCCGCTTTTGCTGGTAGTGTGGCACAAATATAATCTGGATCGCGTCACACTACATCGCATAAAAAACATCAATCCCTGCAGGACAAATAATCATCGATTAAATAAATCAAAAACACTGAATAGACTAAAAATAAAAATAACCTGCTGAAGTGAAGAAACATCAACTGAATGCAGATGTGTGAAAACATGATCGCAGTCTGATGGAGTAAAAATGCAGAAAAAGTAATAATTACCATTGTATGCATGGTTTTTGATAACATTTTAAGTATGGCTTGAATCTTGTATTAATCTTATTTATGAAATTTGCCTCTAAATGGGATTTTAACCCTGATGTGCCGTTCGGGATGTTTTCATCCACTGTGGGGAATTTTTGAGTCTTAATTTGGCCGTAACTTTCTCCGTGTTTCAGCGAATGGAATGATTTTTGGTGACAAATCTTATTTTGACACATATTTTGGGAAAATGCTTTGAAAAACTCAACAGAACTCTGTGGGCGAATTCACCACCCACGACTTTTAACTGCTTTAAAAATGTATCGGATAAATATTTTTAAATCTTAAATCTATGAATCAACCTCAGTCCTGATCAAAACTACTGAATTAAAAAAAATAAAATCAGGATTTTTAACTCTTTAATTGCCAAATTCATAAATGATGTCACTGATTTGGGAAAAAACGTGTCAAAGATTCGAAACAACATTGTTAGTTTTTGTGCAGCATCAGATTTTAACGTTTTAAAGAGTTAAAATCCTGATTTTTTTTTTTTTTTTTTTAATTAGTAGTTTTGATCAGGACCGAGGCTGATTAATAGATTTAAGCAAAAAAAGATATTTATCTGATACATTTTTTAACAGTTAACGAGCATAACGAAAGGGTCGTGAATTTGAACAATGCACAAGGGTTAAGAAAGGAAAACAAATTTTGACAAACATTTTTTTTTTTTTTTTTTTAATCAAGAATCTGATTTGAGTTTATAAAAACTAATTTTAATTTTTGGGAGTTTACTTAAAAAAAAAAAAAAAAAAAAATTTTTGTTATTGACAGCAGATCTCTTTTACATTAGTAACAAGTGATGAAATTCCACCTGACAAATGAAAACATCCTCGAAATGATGTGGAATGCTAATTTAACTCGACTTAATCAGGGTTTTTCCACTCTACTCATGTCAATCCAAATTAAATGCAATTATCTTTTCATGCAATAAAAAAAATAATCACTTTCAGGTCAAATCTTAAAACTCTAAAGTCTGATTTGAAAATGTAGTAATAAAATGAATAAAGTGAGAAAGAGTCTATTATTTTCCATGCACACTATCCCTGTCATTACATTTAAATATGTTTGTCACTTTACAATGTGTAGTTACTATATATTTTTCATGCTATTATATACAGAAAGCTGGCAAAGATTGCTGCCATTATAATCATTGAAGCTACAAAAACTCCCGTTACACTCCATGCAATGAATCTCTTATTGACATACTGTGTTGGTTATAGTGAAAGGATTTGCAGAACTGAACAGAAACGTCCGCAATTTTGCGAATTAAGCACATTCTGACTTAACTTGAACACATCTGATTGGCTGTTGATGTGTCTGTGATTGGCTATAAGCAGGTGCCAGTACTGCAGAACATTAAAATCATCAAAAAAATCTTTGGCGGGACAAAAAGATTAATTTTGACGACTGCCAAAATATTTTCAATGCTGTTGTACAAACGTGACGTTTTGTGTGTTTAATGGTACATGTCCACTTTCAGGTTCACATTCAGACCATCGGCATCCTGGTGTCTGAGAAATCCGAGCTACAGACGGCCCTGTCTTACACACAGCAGGCAGCACGACAGAAGACAGGTGTGTGTGTGTGTGTGTGTGTGTGTGTGAAATGACGCACTCTAAGGAAATTTTAATTCTGAAGTGAACTAATCTTTTAACATGTTTTGTGAGAATGAATCTGATAATTCACTCTCCTCCACGTCATCCAAGATGTTCATGTCTTTCTTTCTTCAGTCGAAAATAAATAAAGGTTTTTGAGGAGTTGTTCTCCATATAGTGGACTTCACTGGGGTTCAACGGGTCCAAATGTCAGTTTCATTGCAGCTTCAAAGATTCTACTTGATCCCAGACGAGGAATAAGAGTCTGATCTAGAGAAACCATCGCACATTTTATAAACCGTCAACCCGTTGACCGTTAACGAAATACAAGTAACTTGGTGACGTATTTGAAATACAAAATGTGAGTCACTGTATTTCATTACAGTTCCATCTGAAAAGTGTTTTAGATTACCAAAGTGATTACTTTGAGTTTTAATGTCATTTAAACAGCGATTGGTGATTCTCTGACTCTGACCGTCTGAAAAAGACGAGTTCAGTTTCATGTTTTCCACTGTTTTCATGTTTTGAGAGTCATTTTATAATTCACTCGTCACTGGGACTTTTTCTCACAATTGTGAGTTTCAAAATTCTGACTTCGTTTTCTCAGAATTGCGAGATTTAAACTCACAATTGCAAGTTATAAAGTCAGAATTGGGAGATTTAAACTTGCAATACTGACTTTTTCTTGCATTTGTGGATTTAGTGTGTGAGTTTATATCTCATAATTCTGACTTTTCTCAATATTGTGAGTTTATATCTCATAATTCTGACTTTTCTCAATATTGTGAGTTTATATCTCATAATTCTGACTTTTCTCAATATTGTGAGTTTATATCTCATAATTCTGACTTTTCTCAATATTTTGAGTTTATATCTCATAATTCTGACTTTTCTCAATATTGTGAGTTTATATCTCATAATTCTGACTTTTCTCAATATTGCGAGTTTATATCTCATAATTCTGACTTTTCTCAATATTGTCAGTTTATATCTCATAATTCTGACTTTTCTCAATATTTTGAGTTTATATCTCATAATTCTGACTTTTCTCAATATTGTCAGTTTATATCTCATAATTCTGACTTTTCTCAATATTGTCAGTTTATATCTCATAATTCTGACTTTTCTCAATATTGTCAGCTTATATCTCATAATTCTGACTTTTCTCAATATTTTGAGTTTATATCTCATAATTCTGACTTTTCTCAATATTGTGAGTTTATATCTCATAATTCTGACTTTTCTCAATATTGTGAGTTTATATCTCATAATTCTGACTTTTCTCAATATTGTGAGTTTATATCTCATAATTCTGACTTTTCTCAATATTTTGAGTTTATATCTCATAATTCTGACTTTTCTCAATATTGTGAGTTTATATCTCATAATTCTGACTTTTCTCAATATTGCGAGTTTATATCTCATAATTCTGACTTTTCTCAATATTGTGAGTTTATATCTCATAATTCTGACTTTTCTCAATATTGTGAGTTTATATCTCATAATTCTGACTTTTCTCAATATTGTGAGTTTATATCTCATAATTCTGACTTTTCTCAATATTGTGAGTTTATATCTCATAATTCTGACTTTTCTCAATATTGTCAGTTTATATCTCATAATTCTGACTTTTCTCAATATTTTGAGTTTATATCTCATAATTCTGACTTTTCTCAATATTGTCAGTTTATATCTCATAATTCTGACTTTTCTCAATATTGTGAGTTTATATCTCATAATTCTGACTTTTCTCAATATTGTCAGCTTATATCTCATAATTCTGACTTTTCTCAATATTGTCAGTTTATATCTCATAATTCTGACTTTTCTCAATATTGTCAGCTTATATCTCATAATTCTGACTTTTCTCAATATTTTGAGTTTATATCTCATAATTCTGACTTTTCTCAATATTGTGAGTTTATATCTCATAATTCTGACTTTTCTCAATATTTTCAGTTTATATCTCATAATTCTGACTTTTCTCAATATTGTGAGTTTATATCTCATAATTCTGACTTTTCTCAATATTGTCAGTTTATATCTCATAATTCTGACTTTTCTCAATATTTTCAGTTTATATCTCATAATTCTGACTTTTCTCAATATTGTGAGTTTATATCTCATAATTCTGACTTTTCTCAATATTGTGAGTTTATATCTCATAATTCTGACTTTTCTCAATATTGTGAGTTTATATCTCATAATTCTGACTTTTCTCAATATTTTGAGTTTATATCTCATAATTCTGACTTTTCTCAATATTGTGAGTTTATATCTCATAATTCTGACTTTTCTCAATATTGTGAGTTTATATCTCATAATTCTGACTTTTCTCAATATTTTCAGTTTATATCTCATAATTCTGACTTTTCTCAATATTTTGAGTTTATATCTCATAATTCTGACTTTTCTCAATATTGTCAGTTTATATCTCATAATTCTGACTTTTCTCAATATTGTCAGTTTATATCTCATAATTCTGACTTTTCTCAATATTTTGAGTTTATATCTCATAATTCTGACTTTTCTCAATATTTTCAGTTTATATCTCATAATTCTGACTTTTCTCAATATTGTGAGTTTATATCTCATAATTCTGACTTTTCTCAATATTTTCAGTTTATATCTCATAATTCTGACTTTTCTCAATATTGTCAGTTTATATCTCATAATTCTGACTTTTCTCAATATTGTCAGTTTATATCTCATAATTCTGACTTTTCTCAATATTGTGAGTTTATGTCTCATAATTCTGACTTTTCTCAATATTGTCAGTTTATATCTCATAATTCTGACTTTTCTCAATATTTTCAGTTTATATCTCATAATTCTGACTTTTCTCAATATTGTGAGTTTATATCTCATAATTCTGACTTTTCTCAATATTGTGAGTTTATATCTCATAATTCTGACTTTTCTCAATATTGTCAGTTTATATCTCATAATTCTGACTTTTCTCAATATTGTGAGTTTATGTCTCATAATTCTGACTTTTCTCAATATTTTCAGTTTATATCTCATAATTCTGACTTTTCTCAATATTGTCAGTTTATATCTCATAATTCTGACTTTTCTCAATATTTTCAGTTTGTCTCATAATTCTGACTTTTCTCAATATTTTCAGTTTATATCTCATAATTCTGACTTTTCTCAATATTTTCAGTTTATATCTCATAATTCTGACTTTTCTCAATATTGTCAGTTTATATCTCATAATTCTGACTTTTCTCAATATTTTCAGTTTATATCTCATAATTCTGACTTTTCTCAATATTGTCAGTTTATATCTCATAATTCTGACTTTTCTCAATATTGTCAGTTTATATCTCATAATTCTGACTTTTCTCAATATTGTGAGTTTATGTCTCATAATTCTGACTTTTCTCAATATTGTGAGTTTATATCTCATAATTCTGACTTTTCTCAATATTGTCAGTTTATATCTCATAATTCTGACTTTTCTCAATATTTTCAGTTTATATCTCATAATTCTGACTTTTCTCAATATTGTGAGTTTATATCTCATAATTCTGACTTTTCTCAATATTGTGAGTTTATATCTCATAATTCTGACTTTTCTCAATATTTTCAGTTTATATCTCATAATTCTGACTTTTCTCAATATTGTGAGTTTATATCTCATAATTCTGACTTTTCTCAATATTGTCAGTTTATATCTCATAATTCTGACTTTTCTCAATATTGTGAGTTTATATCTCATAATTCTGACTTTTCTCAATATTGTCAGTTTATATCTCATAATTCTGACTTTTCTCAATATTTTGAGTTTATATCTCATAATTCTGACTTTTCTCAATATTGTGAGTTTATATCTCATAATTCTGACTTTTCTCAATATTTTCAGTTTATATCTCATAATTCTGACTTTTCTCAATATTTTCAGTTTATATCTCATAATTCTGACTTTTCTCAATATTTTCAGTTTATATCTCATAATTCTGACTTTTCTCAATATTGTGAGTTTATATCTCATAATTCTGACTTTTCTCAATATTGTCAGTTTATATCTCATAATTCTGACTTTTCTCAATATTGTCAGTTTATGTCTCATAATTCTGACTTTTCTCAATATTGTCAGTTTATATCTCATAATTCTGACTTTTCTCAATATTGTCAGTTTATATCTCATAATTCTGACTTTTCTCAATATTTTCAGTTTATATCTCATAATTCTGACTTTTCTCAGTATTGTGAGTTTATATCTCATAATTCTGACTTTTCTCAATATTGTGAGTTTATATCTCATAATTCTGACTTTTCTCAATATTTTCAGTTTATATCTCATAATTCTGACTTTTCTCAATATTTTGAGTTTATATCTCATAATTCTGACTTTTCTCAATATTGTGAGTTTATATCTCATAATTCTGACTTTTCTCAATATTTTCAGTTTATATCTCATAATTCTGACTTTTCTCAATATTGTGAGTTTATATCTCATAATTCTGACTTTTCTCAATATTGTCAGTTTATATCTCATAATTCTGACTTTTCTCAATATTGTAAGTTTATGTCTCATAATTCTGACTTTTCTCAATATTGTGAGTTTATATCTCATAATTCTGACTTTTCTCAATATTGTCAGTTTATATCTCATAATTCTGACTTTTCTCAATATTGTCAGTTTATATCTCATAATTCTGACTTTTCTCAATATTGTCAGTTTATATCTCATAATTCTGACTTTTCTCAATATTTTCAGTTTATATCTCATAATTCTGACTTTTCTCAATATTGTCAGTTTATATCTCATAATTCTGACTTTTCTCAATATTGTGAGTTTATGTCTCATAATTCTGACTTTTCTCAATATTGTGAGTTTATATCTCATAATTCTGACTTTTCTCAATATTTTCAGTTTATATCTCATAATTCTGACTTTTCTCAATATTGTCAGTTTATATCTCATAATTCTGACTTTTCTCAATATTGTCAGTTTATATCTCATAATTCTGACTTTTCTCAATATTGTCAGTTTATATCTCATAATTTTGACTTTTCTCAATATTGTCAGTTTATATCTCATAATTCTGACTTTTCTCAATATTGTCAGTTTATATCTCATAATTCTGACTTTTCTCAATATTGTCAGTTTATATCTCATAATTCTGACTTTTCTCAATATTGTCAGTTTATATCTCATAATTCTGACTTTTCTCAATATTGTCAGTTTATATCTCATAATTCTGACTTTTCTCAATATTGTCAGTTTATATCTCATAATTCTGACTTTTCTCAATATTGTCAGTTTATATCTCATAATTCTGACTTTTCTCAATATTGTCAGTTTATATCTCATAATTCTGACTTTTCTCAATATTGTGAGTTTATATCTCATAATTCTGACTTTTCTCAATATTGTCAGTTTATATCTCATAATTCTGACTTTTCTCAATATTGTCAGTTTATATCTCATAATTCTGACTTTTCTCAATATTGTGAGTTTATATCTCATAATTCTGACTTTTCTCAATATTGTCAGTTTATATCTCATAATTCTGACTTTTCTCAATATTGTCAGTTTATATCTCATAATTCTGACTTTTCTCAATATTGTCAGTTTATATCTCATAATTCTGACTTTTCTCAATATTGTCAGTTTATGTCTCATAATTCTGACTTTTCTCAATATTGTCAGTTTATATCTCATAATTCTGACTTTTCTCAATATTGTCAGTTTATATCTCATAATTCTGACTTTTCTCAATATTGTGAGTTTGTCTCATAATTCTGACTTTTCTCAATATTGTGAGTTTATATCTCATAATTCTGACTTTTCTCAATATTGTGAGTTTATATCTCATAATTCTGACTTTTCTCAATATTGTCAGTTTATATCTCATAATTCTGACTTTTCTCAATATTGTCAGTTTATATCTCATAATTCTGACTTTTCTCAATATTGTGAGTTTATATCTCATAATTCTGACTTTTCTCAATATTGTCAGTTTATATCTCATAATTCTGACTTTTCTCAATATTCTGAGTTTATATCTCATAATTCTGACTTTTCTCAATATTGTCAGTTTATATCTCATAATTCTGACTTTTCTCAATATTGTCAGTTTATATCTCATAATTTTGACTTTTCTCAATATTGTCAGTTTATATCTCATAATTCTGACTTTTCTCAATATTGTCAGTTTATATCTCATAATTCTGACTTTTCTCAATATTGTCAGTTTATATCTCATAATTCTGACTTTTCTCAATATTGTCAGTTTATATCTCATAATTCAGACTTTTCTCAATATTGTCAGTTTATATCTCATAATTTTGACTTTTCTCAATATTGTGAGTTTATGTCTCATAATTCTGACTTTTCTCAATATTGTGAGTTTATGTCTCATAATTCTGACTTTTCTCAATATTGTCAGTTTATATCTCATAATTCTGACTTTTCTCAATATTGTCAGTTTATATCTCATAATTCTGACTTTTCTCAATATTGTCAGTTTATATCTCATAATTCTGACTTTTCTCAATATTGTCAGTTTATATCTCATAATTCTGACTTTTCTCAATATTGTCAGTTTATATCTCATAATTCTGACTTTTCTCAATATTGTCAGTTTATATCTCATAATTCTGACTTTTCTCAATATTGTGAGTTTATGTCTCATAATTCTGACTTTTCTCAATATTGTCAGTTTATATCTCATAATTCTGACTTTTCTCAATATTTTCAGTTTATATCTCATAATTCTGACTTTTCTCAATATTGTGAGTTTATATCTCATAATTCTGACTTTTCTCAATATTGTGAGTTTATATCTCATAATTCTGACTTTTCTCAATATTGTCAGTTTATATCTCATAATTCTGACTTTTCTCAATATTGTGAGTTTATGTCTCATAATTCTGACTTTTCTCAATATTTTCAGTTTATATCTCATAATTCTGACTTTTCTCAATATTGTCAGTTTATATCTCATAATTCTGACTTTTCTCAATATTTTCAGTTTGTCTCATAATTCTGACTTTTCTCAATATTTTCAGTTTATATCTCATAATTCTGACTTTTCTCAATATTTTCAGTTTATATCTCATAATTCTGACTTTTCTCAATATTGTCAGTTTATATCTCATAATTCTGACTTTTCTCAATATTTTCAGTTTATATCTCATAATTCTGACTTTTCTCAATATTGTCAGTTTATATCTCATAATTCTGACTTTTCTCAATATTGTCAGTTTATATCTCATAATTCTGACTTTTCTCAATATTGTGAGTTTATGTCTCATAATTCTGACTTTTCTCAATATTGTGAGTTTATATCTCATAATTCTGACTTTTCTCAATATTGTCAGTTTATATCTCATAATTCTGACTTTTCTCAATATTTTCAGTTTATATCTCATAATTCTGACTTTTCTCAATATTGTGAGTTTATATCTCATAATTCTGACTTTTCTCAATATTGTGAGTTTATATCTCATAATTCTGACTTTTCTCAATATTTTCAGTTTATATCTCATAATTCTGACTTTTCTCAATATTGTGAGTTTATATCTCATAATTCTGACTTTTCTCAATATTGTCAGTTTATATCTCATAATTCTGACTTTTCTCAATATTGTGAGTTTATATCTCATAATTCTGACTTTTCTCAATATTGTCAGTTTATATCTCATAATTCTGACTTTTCTCAATATTTTGAGTTTATATCTCATAATTCTGACTTTTCTCAATATTGTGAGTTTATATCTCATAATTCTGACTTTTCTCAATATTTTGAGTTTATATCTCATAATTCTGACTTTTCTCAATATTTTCAGTTTATATCTCATAATTCTGACTTTTCTCAATATTTTCAGTTTATATCTCATAATTCTGACTTTTCTCAATATTGTGAGTTTATATCTCATAATTCTGACTTTTCTCAATATTGTCAGTTTATATCTCATAATTCTGACTTTTCTCAATATTGTCAGTTTATGTCTCATAATTCTGACTTTTCTCAATATTGTCAGTTTATATCTCATAATTCTGACTTTTCTCAATATTGTCAGTTTATATCTCATAATTCTGACTTTTCTCAATATTTTCAGTTTATATCTCATAATTCTGACTTTTCTCAGTATTGTGAGTTTATATCTCATAATTCTGACTTTTCTCAATATTGTGAGTTTATATCTCATAATTCTGACTTTTCTCAATATTTTCAGTTTATATCTCATAATTCTGACTTTTCTCAATATTTTGAGTTTATATCTCATAATTCTGACTTTTCTCAATATTGTGAGTTTATATCTCATAATTCTGACTTTTCTCAATATTTTCAGTTTATATCTCATAATTCTGACTTTTCTCAATATTGTGAGTTTATATCTCATAATTCTGACTTTTCTCAATATTGTCAGTTTATATCTCATAATTCTGACTTTTCTCAATATTGTAAGTTTATGTCTCATAATTCTGACTTTTCTCAATATTGTGAGTTTATATCTCATAATTCTGACTTTTCTCAATATTGTCAGTTTATATCTCATAATTCTGACTTTTCTCAATATTGTCAGTTTATATCTCATAATTCTGACTTTTCTCAATATTGTCAGTTTATATCTCATAATTCTGACTTTTCTCAATATTTTCAGTTTATATCTCATAATTCTGACTTTTCTCAATATTGTCAGTTTATATCTCATAATTCTGACTTTTCTCAATATTGTGAGTTTATGTCTCATAATTCTGACTTTTCTCAATATTGTGAGTTTATATCTCATAATTCTGACTTTTCTCAATATTTTCAGTTTATATCTCATAATTCTGACTTTTCTCAATATTGTCAGTTTATATCTCATAATTCTGACTTTTCTCAATATTGTCAGTTTATATCTCATAATTCTGACTTTTCTCAATATTGTCAGTTTATATCTCATAATTTTGACTTTTCTCAATATTGTCAGTTTATATCTCATAATTCTGACTTTTCTCAATATTGTCAGTTTATATCTCATAATTCTGACTTTTCTCAATATTGTCAGTTTATATCTCATAATTCTGACTTTTCTCAATATTGTCAGTTTATATCTCATAATTCTGACTTTTCTCAATATTGTCAGTTTATATCTCATAATTCTGACTTTTCTCAATATTGTCAGTTTATATCTCATAATTCTGACTTTTCTCAATATTGTCAGTTTATATCTCATAATTCTGACTTTTCTCAATATTGTCAGTTTATATCTCATAATTCTGACTTTTCTCAATATTGTGAGTTTATATCTCATAATTCTGACTTTTCTCAATATTGTCAGTTTATATCTCATAATTCTGACTTTTCTCAATATTGTCAGTTTATATCTCATAATTCTGACTTTTCTCAATATTGTGAGTTTATATCTCATAATTCTGACTTTTCTCAATATTGTGAGTTTATATCTCATAATTCTGACTTTTCTCAATATTGTCAGTTTATATCTCATAATTCTGACTTTTCTCAATATTGTCAGTTTATATCTCATAATTCTGACTTTTCTCAATATTGTCAGTTTATGTCTCATAATTCTGACTTTTCTCAATATTGTCAGTTTATATCTCATAATTCTGACTTTTCTCAATATTGTCAGTTTATATCTCATAATTCTGACTTTTCTCAATATTGTGAGTTTGTCTCATAATTCTGACTTTTCTCAATATTGTGAGTTTATATCTCATAATTCTGACTTTTCTCAATATTGTGAGTTTATATCTCATAATTCTGACTTTTCTCAATATTGTCAGTTTATATCTCATAATTCTGACTTTTCTCAATATTGTCAGTTTATATCTCATAATTCTGACTTTTCTCAATATTGTGAGTTTATATCTCATAATTCTGACTTTTCTCAATATTGTCAGTTTATATCTCATAATTCTGACTTTTCTCAATATTCTGAGTTTATATCTCATAATTCTGACTTTTCTCAATATTGTCAGTTTATATCTCATAATTCTGACTTTTCTCAATATTGTCAGTTTATATCTCATAATTTTGACTTTTCTCAATATTGTCAGTTTATATCTCATAATTCTGACTTTTCTCAATATTGTCAGTTTATATCTCATAATTCTGACTTTTCTCAATATTGTCAGTTTATATCTCATAATTCTGACTTTTCTCAATATTGTCAGTTTATATCTCATAATTCAGACTTTTCTCAATATTGTCAGTTTATATCTCATAATTTTGACTTTTCTCAATATTGTGAGTTTATGTCTCATAATTCTGACTTTTCTCAATATTGTGAGTTTATGTCTCATAATTCTGACTTTTCTCAATATTGTCAGTTTATATCTCATAATTCTGACTTTTCTCAATATTGTCAGTTTATATCTCATAATTCTGACTTTTCTCAATATTGTCAGTTTATATCTCATAATTCTGACTTTTCTCAATATTGTCAGTTTATATCTCATAATTCTGACTTTTCTCAATATTGTCAGTTTATATCTCATAATTCTGACTTTTCTCAATATTGTCAGTTTATATCTCATAATTCTGACTTTTCTCAATATTGTCAGTTTATATCTCATAATTCTGACTTTTCTCAATATTGTCAGTTTATATCTCATAATTCTGACTTTTCTCAATATTGTGAGTTTATATCTCATAATTCTGACTTTTCTCAATATTGCGAGTTTATATCTCATAATTCTGACTTTATAACTCACAATTTCAACTTTATATCACTCAATTCTGAGGAAAAAAGTCAGAATTGTGAGATAAAAACCTTTTTTCTGTTTGTTCCACACTTATTAGTATTCCAAAGTATTCTAAAGTATTTAGATGAAGTGACTAAACTTGAGTAATGTAACGAAATACGTTACAAATGACTTTTTAAAGCATGTATTTTGTAATCTGTAGTGAAATACATTTTAAAAGTAACACACCCAGCCCGTTGAACCCCAGTGAAGTCCACTATATGGAGAAAAACCCTGGAATGTTTTCCTCAAAAACCTTCATTCCACTGAAGAAAGAAAGACATGAACATCTTGGATGACATGGAGGAGAGTAAATTATCAGGAAATTTCAGTTCTGAAGTGAACTAATCCTAAACATGTCCACAAAAAATATAACTGCACACTCTCTTATAAGTTCACTTTTAACCAACGTTTCAGCAACAAGCCTGAACTTTTAAATGCAGTTAAATGCTTTCATCGTGAAAAGGTGTTTGCTTCATTGTTGTTGTTTTTTTAACAGGATTATTTTAAAATAAGTATTACAATTTAAACTAAGAATATTAACCCACAACTAAAACCAAAACTTACTGACTTCCCATAAAGATTTTTAAAAATGCTGCTTTTTTTTCACCCCGAGATATTATTACACTTGCGGTGTTAGAGCTCAAAAAATACAAAAACTGGCAAATATTGGATTAAATCTTTTTGCTATTTCTTTCAATTTGCACAGGTTTAGTGTTTCTTTTAAGCATAATTGATCTGAGCTCATGCACAATGAACTTATTTTGTTCAGTGATATTAGGTCTAAAAATAGGATTTTTTTTTCTTTATGCAAAATGTAATTTATTTCTATATTCCTTTTGATGCATTACCTGCACATATTCTTATGAGATCCACTTTTTTTTTTTTTTTTGTCCTCACATGTGTGTGTTTGTGTGCAGCCGAGGCAGAAGATCTGAGCTCGCGTCTGCAGGCCAGTAAACACCGCGTGTCTGAGTTAGAGAGAACATTATCTACAGTCTCGACACAACAGAAGCAGTTCGAGAAGGTAGCAGATCTTATTCGTCATTATCAGCTATGTTTCGTTTGTTTTTTAAACCTAAAAGACAAGTTTCAAAAATCCTTGTTTCTGCAGCATAATAAAGAGCTTGAAAAGGAGAGAGACAGTCTACGATTGGAGGTCCTCAGGTTCAAGTAAGTGCGTGGAGTTATGTTGTTAGATTAGATCTGATCCAGCATTAAAGTGCATTCAAGCTCCAGACAGGAAAAGAACAATCAGTGTGATATATCTGATCCTAAATATGAGATGTTATATGAAAATATTGTGTGTGCCTGTCAGTAATTTGAGCGAGGAGTCCAGGCAGCAGAGCTCAGAGCTTTCTGAGCAGCTCAAGCTGAGAGTAAATGAGAGCAATGCCTTGAAACAGGAGGTTGATGATCTTCGTAAGCGGCTGGAGATGGCCGACGACATGCTGCAGCAGGTGAGACGACACTGTACACACTTAGGGCCAGATTCACTAATCAGGGCGACGGCAGTTGAAAGTTCTGCTGATACTTGTAAAACATAAATTGTGCTTATCGATTCCTGTGCATTTTAATGTGATTTTAAGTGCGAGAAGACGTGAAAGAGAACTGAAACGAGTATTGGGACAGTCTTTGAGAGGTGGCTTTCTGTGTGCGCAAATAAAACGGCGCCGTTTGCTTTCTCGAATGTTGTGTCTTAACCCTTATGCGCTGTTCGATTTCTGTGTAAAAATTGGTCAAATCGACCCTAATTGGATTCAATACAATTCCTCAAAAATCACACGATGAAAAACAACAAAGATTCAGAGACAAACTGTAAACTTTTAATATCAACATTTGTCAAATATTCCCAAAAAATACATATCTGAAGATATGATTTAATGAAAACGTTTTTTAAATGGTTTTGTTTTGACAAAATTTGAAAATAAACAGTACATTTTTAAATACAATAAATACATTTTTTTGTTCTTAGAACATCATAACTGAACGATTAAATGTCGCTGTATAATGAAAATATGTACTTTTCCTAAGTTGGCCGTTTTCATGAAGTCAAGAAGTTTCTTCTGACATGACGAGCAAGTGTGTGTTTTCTGGATCAGAACTTCACACACATGCTGCTGCTTAAAACATTTTTCTGTGTTGAAATACGTGTGGAAAACCTCATTTTTTAGCTTCATAAGGTAGTAAAAAAATAAAATAACAAAATATAACCAAGAAATGTTATTATTTCGGGTCAGTTGCTTTAGAGCGTTAAAATATGCGGGTCAAATTGACCCGGCGAGCATCACGAACGTCAAAAAAATGTCAAAAAACACCAGCATGTTGAAACTTTACATGATGATAAATGAGAAAAAGTCACAAAATATCAAGAAAAAAAACAGTATTTCCAAAAACTAGAAAATCTAAACGGGTCGAATTGACCCGGAACACAACACAAGAGTTAAGCGAACGTAAACAGATGAGAAAGAAAACGCATGCGTAACAGTATCCTGAATCAGTGCATCCGCTCTTAAAGTGACAGCAGCCTAATATACCTGCTCCTGTCACAGTCATTTTGATAAAACAAGTCAAATAGAAAATCACTCGCTAATCTTGAGTGAAAAACTTATTTTCATAAGGATGTTGAAGACGGTGTTTTGTTTCATTCAGAAATTGCTATCAAATGTAAAATAGCACTGCACTGTCTTTGTTGTATTTATTTGAGCTATTGCTAATTATTTGTCATTGTGGACTTTTTGTTAAAACCGAGTTCCTCATGTAAGAGTACGTTTACATGACAACGATAGAACGTCCTTTGCGTTTTTGAGAAGTTTCACGTACAGACCAAAAAACGATCCCCGCTCGCACGGATCCGCGAACACTAAAATTGCTGTATTCTGCTGGCAGGCCAGTAGATGGCGATATCACGGAGTAAAGAAACGCCACCTGCCGATCGACTGAACGCGTAACACACATGCACAAGACGTCATTGTTTTTACAAATTCACATTTTTGTTGTTTACTTTGGTATTGTTTTCAAAAACTTGCTCTTTTGACTCCCGTTTTCAAAAGTTTGCATTTACAGGCCCCCAAAACGCATAAAAAGCTTTCCATTTTTAGTGACGAAAATGGCATCTGCTGAAGCAAAATGCATAGCAAAAACACACATTATAAATCTCTGACTTGATTTATTATTTTTTTTACATCATTGGTATGGGAACTGGTAATCGATGAAAAGTGCAATGGCTGAAATTCAAACAAAACTCAACCCTAATTTGTCAAGACATGTTTACTTTGGTGCAAATAACAGTCAATTGACTAGCGCAAACCTTAGTAAATCACGTCGCATGGTTTGTTTAAATCCTTTTGCGTCTGAAAGAGAAAATCCCACAAATGTCCGCGCCTTTTCACTGCGTGTTTTTAGTAAATCCTGCTCAAAAACCAAAGGATGGTTTGCACCGGCGTGAGCGGTTAGTCAATCTGACCCTTACTGTGCATGTGATGCAACAACAGATCATGGAGTAATTCCTGCTTGTTAAATTAAATCCCGCAGTTCTCCAGTCAGTCGGGACCTCCATCAGAACACCAGCAGGTTCAGCTCCTCCTGGAAGAAAAGCACCAGTTGGAGACTCACGCGGCTCAGGTTTGTGCTGCTGAACGGCTTGTAATTTGGTCATTGTTTGTGTCTCTGCCATTCTGAATTTGTGTGTGTGTGTGTGTGTGTGTGTGTGTCTGCGCAGCTGCTGGAGTCCGTCGCTCAGCTGCAGGTGGAGAGAGATCAGTACGCCGCTCAGATTCAGGAGGAGGGACGAGTGTGGAAAGACAAAACTGAGCAGCTCCTTTCTCAGGTAATAATTTTATTTTACAGCACGACTATAAGTGCTTTACAAATCTGGTGAAGTGGTTCCACACGCTTTGTTATAAGCGACATGCAGAGAGGAAGTTTTGATGTGTCATTCATCCCCAGGGTCGGGGAGTAACGAAACACAAGTAACTTAGTTACGCATTTAAAATACAAGATTTGAGTGACTGTATTTGATTTTAAATGGGTGGTAATCAGATTACAGTTCCATCTGAAAAGTGTTTTAGATTACCAAAGTGATTACTTTGAGTTTTAATGTCATTTAAACAGCGATTGGTGATTCTCTGACTCTGACCGTCTGAAAAAGACGAGTTCAGTTTCACCAACATTTTAATACTTTTAAGAGGATCATAAAAATGTTGTTATTTTTATTTAGTTCTGTCCTGAACAAGACAAAATGACTGAATTTATTAAAAAAAAAACTGTCCTGTCATGACCTGATGATCCACGACTGTTTTCATGTTTTGAGTCATTTTATAATTCACTCGTCACTGTGACTTTTTCTCACAATTAGTTTTTTCTCCTCACAATTGTGAGTTTGTGTTTCACAATTCTGACTTCTGTTTCTCAGAATTGTGAGATTTAAACTCACAATTGCAAGTTATAAAGTCAGAATTGAGAGATATAAACTTGCCATACTGACTTTTTTTCTTGCAATTGTGAATTTAGTATGTGAGTTTATATCTCATAATTCTGACTTTTCTCAATATTGTCAGTTTATATCTCATAATTCTGACTTTTCTCAATATTGTGAGTTTATATCTCATAATTCTGACTTTTCTCAATATTGCGAGTTTATATCTCATAATTCTGACTTTTCTCAATATTGTGAGTTTATATCTCATAATTCTGACTTTTCTCAATATTGTCAGTTTATATCTCATAATTCTGACTTTTCTCAATATTGTGAGTTTATATCTCATAATTCTGACTTTTCTCAATATTGTCAGTTTATATCTCATAATTCTGACTTTTCTCAATATTGTGAGTTTATATCTCATAATTCTGACTTTTCTCAATATTTTGAGTTTATATCTGATAATTCTGACTTTTCTCAATATTGTCAGTTTATATCTCATAATTCTGACTTTTCTCAATATTGTCAGTTTATATCTCATAATTCTGACTTTTCTCAATATTGTCAGTTTATATCTCATAATTCTGACTTTTCTCAATATTGTCAGTTTATATCTCATAATTCTGACTTTTCTCAATATTGTCAGTTTATATCTCATAATTCTGACTTTATAACTCACAATTGCAACTTTATTTCACTCAATTCTGAGGGAAAAAGTCAGAATTGTGAGATAAAAACCTTTTTTGTGTTTGTTTCACACTTATTAGTATTCCAAAGTATTCTAAAGTATTTAGATGAAGTGACTAAACTTGAGTAATGTAACGAAACACGTCACAAATGACTTTTTAAAGCATGTATTTGTAATCTGTAGTGAAATACATTTTAAAAGTAACCCACCCTGCCCTCTTCATCCCTAACAAACACACACGCGTTCATACCTTTGATGTGTTTGTGTAGGTGCGTCTGATGTCGGAGGAGAGGGACAGCACTGCTGCTCAGATCCACGAGCTGCAGGAGAAGATCACAGAACTGGAGAACACTGCAGGTACGAGACACAAGACATTGAACACAATGCAATAAATTGCTTACTTTTTCCCCACAAAGTCTTAAAACATACTAAATACTGACAAAAAAAAAAAAAAAAAACCTGACAGATTTGTCTTGTGTCCACAGCTTTGATGAGTAAAGAGCAGGAGCTGCAGGCCGTGTCACAGGTCTCGGGTCCTTCAGAGAGTGAACTGGCCCTTCAGGAAACCATCAGCAGCCTTCAGCAGGAGAGAGACGCTCTCAGTCTACAGTACCAAGCACAGGTGACCTGCGTTGACCTTTGTGTCATGCATTTACTGTGCAAATACTGCGTTTGTCAAAGTTCACAACTTATATTTACGTGTGAAAATACAGCTTTGTTTACATTCGGGGGTTGTGATTGGTCAGATCGCCTGTCAATCAAACTGTTTGTGAGGGGTCAATAGCCATCCACATATTTTTATGCACATTTTGGGATATCGGATAATTAAAACGCTGGATGGAAACACAAAGATGTGCATAAATTCTAAAAATGAGCATAAATGCCATAACTGAGTGGATTTATTTATTTATTTATTTTTTATCTGATCAGAAGATGTGCACATAAACGAAAACGGAAACTCATTTAAAGAATATTTGAAAGAAAACTTGAGGCTGTGATTGGTTAACTGGACTAACCAGTGGACCAATCGCATCGCAGCATCTCAAATGTTGGTTTGGTGGTTTTGAGTCTGTCATCGGTTTAAAATCATTGCGTCTCACACCAGCATCCGAGCGCAAGATCACATGCAAAAAACTCTCAGAGCAGCAACTTCCATTTTTATTACAGATATTTTGCACCAATTTCCCAGAAAGTGAAGATTTTGTTCTCTTGAACACAGTGGATTGGAACGCGGCTTTGTTCGCAAATGCCAGTGTTTCTCAAACTTTTTCAGCCCAAGGACCACTTTATCTTCCCATTTTTTTTTTTTTCTGAGGACCACCTAACAAAATCAACAAAATAGGAAGGATAAACTAAATTTAAGTTTAATATGCAACTGTTTCACGTCAAAAACTAATTATTCAAATGCAATGATCCGATCAGAAATTATTATATGAATTTTATTTCATTTAAAAAAGCATATGTGAAATGAGCCTCAGCTCAATATGAGCAACAAACTGCACATGTGAGAAAAACAAAAAACTGCAATTAAACATACTGTAACACTTAATGGCTCATTCCAAAGAGCCATTAGTTTAAAACTGTACTTAAAAAGTACTATGGTAACAATAAAATGCTGAAATGACTGGGATTTTACACATGAATAAAAACTAGTACATTAATAGATCTGTGGATTTTATATTTTCAGATTTCCATCTGAAATTTAACGTGAATATTAGCGCTGAGTTCAGGTCATCCTTTGGGGGCGATGGCGAATTACTGCTTTATGCCCAATTTTGAGCTCAAGTTAAAACCACAACTTTGGGCAAAAACATTGCTTTTCATATTCGAAGGCCCTCTAACCATAGTTTTGTTTTCACGTCTTTTACACTTGCATAAGGGTTAATGATAATTAGGGATATTATTAAAAACATGATCTAAACAAGGATATAATATAATGAAAAACTTGGAAAATATATATTACATGACTTTTTTTTGAGGCGTTATACTCTCCTGGTTCGAAAAAACATTTGTGAAGAGGGTGATTTAAAATAATAAGTATCAATTTTTTTGTTTTGTCTTGATTTTAAGCCGTCTTGCGGCCCTCTTGAAAGTTTTCTGAACCACTGCATTTGAGACTGTTAGTTTGCATTTGTTTCTAAACTAAACCTTTATCAGTTGAAATGATGCATTGCAGTTGTAAGGCATATAAGGGAAGACGTTGTTGTCCTGTAGGTGCGTGACAACGAGCAGCTGAGCCGACTGGTGCAGGAACAGGAAGCGAGGCTGGAAGAACTGGAGAGACAGGCCGAACGGGCCGCCGAAGACGCTCAGGATCGACTCCGCATTCTGGAGGACGTCCAGAGCGATAAGGCCACCATCAGCAGAGCCCTGGCTCAGAACCGAGACCTCAAAGACCAGCTGGCTGAGTTTCAGAACGGTTTTGTCAAGCTGGTGAGCTCCAGTTGAAAGATGACGTACGTGAACGCATTTGACTTCTGAGCGATGACCTCTGACCTTTCTCCTCCTGCAGACCAACGAGAACATGGAGCTGACGAGCGCTCTGCAGTCCGAGCAGCACATCAAGAAGGAGATTGCTCGTAAGATGGGTCAGCTACAGGAAGATCTGCACAATGCCAAAGAACAGGTTTGTGTCCGTCTAGAGGCAATCGACACAAGCTAATTATTAGGTGTATGCCATGTAAAATTAAAATAAATGGTCCTCCACGATAATAGAGTTATTGTCCTTTTACAAGGAAATTTGTCTTGGACTCTAAAGCCGCATCGATGCACAACAAACCACAATTGACGTGCCATAAGAAAACGCCTTTAAAAGAGACCCACGCTGTTTACGTTATTCCTACAACTACATCTTACCACTTAAAATATTAATAGATGGCAGTAAAATAATTTTTTGTAACTGTTACTTTTTGGGTAATAGAATCCTAAACGCTTCTCTGATGGATACATTGTTGATAAAACATGACTTGAGTCACTAATCTTTGCGCATTCTTAAAAACCTAAAACAAAAAAAAAGAAATTTAAATTGTGATTTATATCTATCAAATGAAAAGGCACACGTGAGCAGCTCATGGTCTGCTGTTTTCGCTAGTTCGTTTAGTTTAGTTTATTTAGTGCATTTACACATTTGCATAATTTCCAACTTTTTTTTTTGAATGTTGGAAAGCGCACAATTTAAGACTCTAAATCAATCTTAACAGAATTTAATATTAGCTTGTAACTTGTAGTGTAAAATAAAAGTACTATTATAATTATCTTGCTCATTTTTTTTTATTGAAGTGCAGTTATAATTTGCAACAGTAATATTTTGGTATTATTTTTATAATTAGGGTTAAAATATGGTTTATTAGTAGTAGTAGTAGTTATATTATTGTTGTTGTTAAAATTATAATTTGCAACATTTTATTTTTATCATATGGGTTAAAATAATGATGATACTAATAATTATTAGTGTTAGTTTTATTATTATTATTATTATTATTATTATTAATAAATTAGTTTGGGTTCCTTAGTGTGAAAGCGATGTGAACTGAGACTACAACGTGTGCAGAATTATTTGGCAAATTGATTTTCTGATCATATTTTTTTTCCAGGCACATTTTACCAATTCCAAATCCCATTCATTTTGTATTTAATCATTTATCAAATGATATATAATCGTTCATGAAGACTGGAAATGAAAAACGTGAAAATGAAATACAGGTGTGCAGAATTATTAGGCAGGTTTTCTTTTACAGATAAAGCGAGCCAAAAAAGAGATTTAACTAAGACTGAAAAGTCAAAAACTATTAAATGCTCTTGAGAAGGATGCATTGGACAGTGAAATGCTCAAAAACATAGACGAAAAGACGCACATTAACTGCAAAATTAAGTGGGAAACCATCAAGAACTACTTGGAGTCTCCAGAAGTGCGACATGACAGGATCTCAAACTCAAAAAATCCTAAAAAATGACTCCACTTAATAAGAATCTCAAGCTGAAGTGTTGTAAAATACATGAAGACGGTGTTTTATAGGCTTAAAGACCGATTCAGAGTGACTCTTGAAGGACCAGCGCCGCATCTTCTTCGAGGAATTCATCTTCCAGAATCTGGCAGTTCATTTTTAGTCCATTTCTTCTTCGTGGAAGATGAATTCTTCAAAGAGGATGTGGCGCTGGATCTTCTCGATCTGAATCTAAACGTTTCAGCTGACAAAACGGTTTAGGAACCTCTGCCGTAAAGGGATGCTTAGCTTTTTCCCCTACTATAACCTGATGATTAATTCATCCCATCAGCTGCTGGAGAAGTCGAACGAGGTGGCGTCCGTGCAGGAGCAGAGGGATCAGTATCTGAGCCACCTGCAGCAGTACACGGCCGGATACCAGCAGCTGGTGGCTGAGCGAGAACATCTGCACAAGCAGTTCCTGCAGCAGGCGCAGCTGATGGACCGACTGCAGCACGACGAGGTCCAGGGCAAAGTGCAGCTGGAGCAGAGTCACATGCAGCTGCAGGAGGCGCAGGTAAACGCCACGACGCTCCCTTTTCTAAGCATACGCTGCCACTTTAAATGCTCGATAGTAATCCGTCCCGCCCTCTACAGGAGAAACTAAACCAGCTGGCCAGAGACAATGAGGAGCTGAAGACGGAGGTGCAGGAGCTCCTGAGCAGCTCCGTCCTGAACACGTCACACAGAGACGAGGGTGAGTCCCGTGTTGCGCCGACACGTGTCCGAGAAACATCTGTTCTACCACAGTGACTTTACTGACCGTTACCCTGCTGGTGTTTGAAGGTGACGGGCTGGAAAGCCATTCGCTCCCCGAGAGCTTCCAGAAATCACAGATTGTCATTCCACAAGACTTTGAGAGCAGAGAAGAAATGGTGAGTTTATTCAAATATGCAACAACTTAATAGACTTTGAATATGGAGATTTACAGTCGAAATGGACTTCAGTTCATTTTGTTTTCTCATTTCCTGGTCCTATAACGATTCATCAGTGCACATTAGAACCCATCAAAAACATTCAAATTTTCACATTTGAAATGACTTTGTTCTGCTGATGCCATCAAAGATGCATGAGCGGGAGAAGAAATTTATATAATATTTCATTATATGTGACCCTGGAGCACAAAACCAGTCATGAGTCGCAATAGCCAACAATGGGTCAAAATGATTGATGTTTCTTTTTATCCCAAAAATCATTAGGATATGAAGTAAAGATCATGTTCCATGAAGATATGTTGTACATATGTTTGTTTTCACAAATTGAGTTTACTACAAAAACAGACACAGGCGCTAACTGGAAACAAAAATGTATTTCATGTGGGGTTTTTGCTCATAACTTCATGAAAACGGCACAGATCAGAGATCACATCACCATTTAAAACAGATTCTTACGATTAAAAATCCATAATCCATTGTGTCCATCGCGAGATATTAATCACGGAGTGATCGCTAAAAACATGTCTCTCGTCTTTCCGGGATGCAAAGCGTTATCCGTTGTTCCCAGAACCGTCCTTGATTGTTTTCCAATGTGGAATAACACAAAATATCATTATAAAGCCTAGAAACTCAGCGTTTTAATGCATTTTGATCAACTCTGAACGAGTGCTGAGTAGTCCCTGTAAACCACCCGCCGGTGCCACTTTGCAACGAAAAAATTAATAATCATAATTTTCAAAAATAGGAGTCATATGAAAGCTTAGAATCTGAACTTTACAATGCATGTAGCCAATTCAATAAACTCCTGAGAAGTGCGGAGTTATTTGCTGATAGATAGAAAAAATATTTTCATAATTTAACCTAAAACAAATATGCAGATTTCAAGTGTCATTTTTACTCATAACTTCATGAAACACGCACAGCATTATTTAAAGCAGATTCTCGTCATCAAAATGAGTCCAAAATCAACATAATCCCTTGCGTCGATCACGAGATATTCCTCATGGAGAAAAGATTGTCAAGAGCTGGACAAAAAGGCTACATTCGTTCCAAATGCTGTAACTTTTGATTACTTCATTGCGATCACCACAAAATTTGATCCACATGCAGCTCACATGTTGGATTTTCCTCCTATCTTATTTCATTCCTGAATTATTGCATGTCAAATAAGAAAGATATGTAAAATTATAATGGTTTTATCAGCACTTTCTCAGCATGAAAATGCCCAATTACAATGTAATTTATATTTTCTAAAAGTGTTTTAGCAAACGCTACCTAACTTTTGACTCTCCTTGCTATAGTTTTGGAGTTACGAGTCTTTACTTTTGTGTTTGTCACGATGCCTTCAGGTCTTTAAAGGTGATTTTCTCAATATTTTGACTTTTTTTGCACCCTCAATTTCCATATTTTCCAATAGTTGCATCTCGAACAAATATCGTCCTATCCCAACAAACCATACATCATTGGAAAGCTTATTTATATATCTCAAAATCTCACTTTAAAAAAAAAAAAAGTATTTTTTTTGGTATAAAAAAATGTAATATGTATAAAAAAAATTTGGTTTTGTGGTCCAGGGTCACACATTATATTATGAAAATTAATAGCTTGATTTTGATTTTTTTTTTCTTCTGCTGAAACCATCAAAGGTACATGAGTGGGAGAAAAAAATGTATTATTATATTATATTATACATTTAAAATGAATGAATATTAATAAACACTATATTATTTTGACATATTAATAAATAAAGCTCTCTTTTCGTGATCTGATCACATCCAGTTGCATAAGCTCAAGCTCCACCCAACGTTTTCTCCTCATGAAATAGACATTTGCGCTCCATCATGAATTCTTTGTTTTCGTCTGATGGTTGCAGGAGGAGTTTATTCATTCCGCTCTGTCACGTCTGGAGGATGAGCGAGATGAGATGAGCCGCCGGTTCGAGGAGGAGAGGAGGCTTCATCACGCCGCCCGGCAACAGATGGCGGCCATGAGCAACGAGCATCATCTTCATCATCATCATCATCAGAGCACGTGTGCAGAGACAGGTGCGGCTTCAGAGCAAACATCAGACTCAATCACACGTTTGGTTTTAGGGCTTCGAATTGAAAATCCACAATCAAATGCAAAAACAGTCCATTTGAATTTAAGGCACCATCAGAAGTGATGTAAGAGTCTTTATTGCTTTTTAATATTTTTGTTTACCTATCCAGCTGCTGCAAAACCGCAACCAAGCCGTTCACCTAGAACGCATTTTCTGCGCTGTTTTTCCATCTTTGACCATCTTTGACCATTGAACTCACGTCTCGCTTGAGCAACGCATGTTTAGCCATGTAAAGTTAAAAAGTTCAACTTTTAAAAAACATGTTCCCCATTCCACTGCATCTCATGTTTTAAAATGCAATAAACACTCCGTGTGATTGGTGCTTTACTTTGGGATAAATACATGATGCTGTCGTTTATGCTCTTTATTTGATTTATAAATGTCAGTTTATATCATGCACATTATGCACTTTTTTTTTTTTTTAGTCAATTAACAATTTAATGCTATGCATTAATATTTTATATATAAAATAAAATAAAATGATATATTTTACCATGCATAGCATTGCGCCCTCTTGTGGCCTCAGGAGAGAAAGTACCCCAAAATAATTCACTAATACCTGGAATATTAGTAATATTTAAGTAAATTCAAATAACAAAATACAGGAAAAATATGATATATTATTCCAATGTGAATCATCTGTTTTCTATGTGAATATATAGTAAAGTGTAATTTATATCCAGTGATCAAAGCTGAATTTTCAGCATCATTACTCCAGTCTTCAGTGTCACATGATCCTTCAGAAATCATTCCGATATGATGATTTGATGCTCAAGAAACATTTATGATTATTATCAATGCTGAAAACAGTTGTGCTGCTTCACATTTTTCTAGAATTTGACTACTATTTTGCACCGTCTTAACTGTGTTGCTGATTTTGTGTGTGTGTGTGTGTGTGTGTGTGTGTGTGGTAGGATCTGACGGGGTTCCGGTGGAGGTGCACGAGGCTCTGCGGGGTGCCATGGACAAACTCCAGGAGCGTTTCACCAAGCTCATGCAGGAGAAGGTGGATCTGAAGGAGCGATTGGAGGAGCTGGAGCACCGCTGCATTCAGCTGTCAGGAGAAACGGACACCATCGGTGAGAAAAATGCATGTGCCAGTATTCGGTAATACGACATATCGCGTGTATAAAGAACGAACGTGTTGTTATCATGTGATTCATTCAAGAGCTGTTTCAGATTTTTGCGCATTAGCTGCTTTTCCATCCACTTGTTAAACTGATTATCACCAAATACTTACTTATACAATTATTTTTACTTGTTTATATAAATATTCAGTGTTATTTGAGTTTATAGTTTTATTATTTTGATTTAAATTTTGATTTTTTTTTTTTTTTAGTAATTTTGTTACGTTACGTGTGTTTTAAAAAAAATTAATTTAACTTAAATAGCAATATTTTATCTCAAGTTCAGTTCGCTTTTGTTTATTTCCAGTTAAAAATGTTAGTGCTTAAACTAAACAAAAAATTAGAAATGTCTCTAAGTTGAAGTTTTTTCAACTAATATTTTTATTTCAATTTAATAGAATTTTTTTTTTATTGTTATTACTCACTTAAACAAGTTTCTTTATTCATTTTAATCTGGACTAAAACATGCCAAAGATATTTAGATACTTGTTGTTCTTTTATTATTATTCTTTATTTTCTTTTTGCACTTTAATCTATCGGAAACATTTCTTCATACAACTTTAATGTTAAATGTTCTTTCTGTTTTTTGGGGGAAGAAGCTTGTTATTAAGAATACAACACTTTGTAACGTAATTCAGTAAAGTTTCAGCAGTTATTGTAATGGGAAAATTTGTGTGCTTACATATTAGTGATAAACCAGACAAATCCTGAGGATGTTTGACCACTTGAGTTTATCAGCATTGGTGGAGTTTTCTCGTCTCTGATGTGTTTTTTGTTGTGTGGTTCGTGCAGGTGAATACATCGCGCTGTATCAGAACCAGAGAGCCATCATGAAACAAAGACACTTCGAAAAGGAGCAATACATCAACATGCTGGCCAAAGACAAGGAGGAGATGAAGGTACGAGGAGCGGCTCTGTGATGGTGTGGCGTCTGCGGCGCGATGTTGACACGTGTGTGTGTGTTTTGTGTGCCGTTTAAGGTGAAGCTGGCCGAGCTGCAGGACCTGGTCATGCGATTGGTGGGGGAGCGTAACGAGTGGTACAGCAGATACATGAGCGCCGTCAGCAACCCCGACCTCCTGCCCTCTGGAGGAGACCAGCCTCACCCTGCTGACGCACACATGGACGTCAACAGTGAGGAAAGTCCAGGTACAGCGGCACATTCACACTCGTACAAACACGTGTGATCGGAATTAAAGCATTTGAGCGATTCCTTTAAATGCTTCGCAAATCTTTTGTGAATCTGCCCCCAACTAAAGACTTTTCTGTTCAACTAGTTCAACAGAGTCATTTGTCGACTAATTGCATGTTTATATTAATAAGCCATAAATCATAATAACACAATTTAATTGGTTATTTATATTTTATATATATAATCAGGGCTGGGTGGGTTACTTTTAAAATGTATTTCACTACAGATTACAAAATACAGGCTTTAAAAAGTCATTTGTAACGTATTTCGTTACATTACTCAAGTTTAGTCACTTCATCTAAATACTTTAGAATACTTTGGAATACTAATAAGTGTGAAACAAACACAAAAAAGGTCATTGGGAGTTTTTATCTCACAATTCTGACTTTTTACCTCAGAATTGAGTGATATAAAGTTGCAATTGTGAGTTATAAAGTCAGAATTATGGGATATAAACTCACAATATTGAGAAAAGTCAGAATTATGAGATATAAACTCAGAATATTGAGAAAAGTCAGAATTATGAGATATAAACTGACAATATTGAGAAAAGTCAGAATTATGAGATATAAACTCACATACTAAATTCACAATTGCAAGAAAAAAGTCAGTATTGCAAGTTTATATCTCCCAATTCTGACTTTATAACTTGCAATTGTGAGTTTAAATCTCGCAATTCTGAGAAACAGAAGTCAGAATTGTGAAACACAAACTCACAATTGTGAGGGAAAAAAACAAATAGTGAGAAAAAGTCACAGTGACGAGTGAATTATAAAATGACTCAAAACATGAAAACAGTCGTGGATCATCAGCTCATGACAGGACAGTTCAGTTTTTTTTTTTATAAATTCAGTCATTTTGTCTTGTTCAGGACAGAACTAAACAAAAATAACATTTTTATGATCCTCTTAAAAGTATTAAATGTTGATGAAACTGAACTGGTCTTTTTCAGACGGTCAGAGTCAGAGAATCACCAATCGCTGTTTAAATGACATTAAAACTCAAAGTAATCACTTTGGTAATCTAAAACACTTTTCAGATGGAACTGTAATCTGATTACCACCCATTGAAAATCAAACACACTCACTCAAATCTTCTATTTTAAATACGAAACTAAGTTACTTGTATTTCGTTACTCCTCAACCCTGACTGTATATATATATATATATAATATAAAACAAAAAACAAGATGACTTTCTGAAATCATTTTGATAATTTATTGTTTTCGATGCTGACTCGTCATCTCCGCAGGAGCGCATGTTTCATACGCATTACATCATCTCAGAATAGTTTCTTTACGTTTGAATTGGTTCGTTTAAAACTAGACATTTCAAGCTTCCTATAGATGCATTTCTGGTGTTTGTGATCAAGTTTCAGGTTCACTGAGCACTTCCTGATCGCTTCCATTCAGAGTTTACAGAAATAAAAGTTGGCTTTACTCTCATCTGTATGACTAAAAGGTGCATTTTAAAATGCAGAAGTGATCATCGGTGATACGACGAGCGCGTTCTCCACGCAAACACTCGAGCTGCGTCCGAAAGCGCTCCCTATCCACTATCTAGTGCACTATATGCTGTCCGGATTCTGAGTGAACGACTGCATTCCCTACATTCGTTCACTACTTTTACCCACAATCCTCTCTGATTTTGAGCGTACGTTCGACGTTCACTCGTTAAAGCGCCGTTACCCAAAATCCAACGCGATCGAGCGCGAAAGAAAAATAAATACGGCGGACGGCGAAACTTCTACAAACGTAAGTGTCGTTTTTTATTAATTAGAACATCTTTGTAAAGATATTTTGAAGCGGTTTATATCATAATATATATACTTATTATCATATGATATTTTGTTAGTGAACTGTTGTACAGTGTGTTTAACCGACGTCTTAGAATATGACGTATTGACGAATTTGTATTTGCTTTAGGGACGGATGAGGATGTTGTTTCAATAAACGAGACAAATAAACAATTCATGAAGCTAAACAGGACATATTACAGACGGTACAGGAAATGTTCATGACGAAATCGTCTGGCGCACGCTATTAACGTCAGCGTCCGAATTCGCTCGCTCGTTTTCGTTGCTGATATAGTGCGCTCCACTGCCGTGCACTATATAGGGGTTAGTGGACGAGTGGCACAGCTTTGGATAATAGCACGCGTTGATCTAGGATTAACATTAACATTAGAGCGAGTGAAAAGTCTTGAAAAGTTGCTACTACTTAAATGTTTGAAGTGATTCGCCACATTTGAGGTCCATGAATGATATGCGAATGTTTGGATAACAATCTGCCCTCCACTTCCTTTTTTTTTTTTCAGGGACTAACAAACTAATTAAATCTTGCTCGACCAAACCTCTTCTAACCGACTAACGTTTAGTCGACTTTTAGGGGGGCAGCCGTAGAAATTCTTTGCATAATCTGATTTAGACAAATTATTCGTCTCATGCCTTTTTCCTCAAATATTCCCTGCTCACACAGCTGTTCTGGACATGAGCACGGCGATGGACGCGTCTTCATCGGCCCAGTCCAGCGCAGACCCCGACATCCAGAGTTCAGAGAGGCCTGGATCCGCAGCGGAGCTCGCGAGCGGCCCGTCCATGAGGCCCAGAGAAGACG
>CM074283.1:30920733-30950733 GCA_037194245.1 Opsariichthys bidens
AACAGTCTGTGTGTGGAAAACCTTCCCGACATGAGACACGGCCGACCTGAACGTCAGTCGCTGCTTCTTTATGGAATGCATTAAACGGGTTTTGTAAACACACAAGCGTCTCAGCGAACGTCTGTTCGCCCTAAAACTGCACTATTATGTTTTTATTGACATGCATGAAGATAACGGCTGCCCGTCGGTTATATTGCACTCTCAAATTGAATCCAGCCCCACTAAAGGTTCATATTTCTCTAAGTGAATGATTTCTGTGCATGATGATGATGACGATGATGATGAAGGGCGAACACACGTCCTCATACCTGAAAGCTTACCCCAAAACAAAAAAAAACTCCATTAATTAGTGCTCTTGTCTGGTTTTCCAGTGCCTAAACATCTTGAAAATGAGACAAAAATACTGATTGGGGATATTGATTTTTTTTTTTTGCAGTGTGGGAATAAATGGCTTTTGAATACATGAAGTCAGTTGAATGATTTGTTCCAGGAAAGGCCTCCTTTCTTGACATGGGTCACAATGCGAGGAGATTTTTTGAAGAAACGTTCCACTAGACGATGAGCCGAGGACGCTGGAAACCTCTTCGTCGTGTTCTTGGCTGTGGTTACTCAATGTGGGGAAAAACTGAGAAGAAAGCAGGGAAGAGGAAGGTGCTAAGGGTCACGTGGAGAGAAGGGGGCCGTCGGGGCTGCTCTTGTTTGACTGACTGAGCCATGAAAGCAGAAAGAAAAAAGATAGTTAGTTAGAATTGAGACAAATGAAGCCCAGAAAGTGTCCTCAGAGTCCACACGGAGAGAAGACAAACCCCACGTTCCCTGGATGTGTGTCTGTTACTCTCATTCAGAACAAACATTTGAATAGTTTGCAGATTATTCGTTTATATTCAAGTGAAATGTCATATAGTGGCCACACAAGAGTATTTGTTGACTAAAGTCACACTTAAAATGTCTAAATGTCATTGGATTAAAAAAAACCCCCAAACAAACAATGTTTTATAGGCTTGACCAAAATGTTTCATTAAAATATTATTTGATAGCTTTCTTCTTTTTTACGTTATTAAATAGTGAATACATCAAAATTAATTAATAAATTTCTTTAATATTTAGTTTATTCTTGTTTTTATTATTTATTTAATATGTTTTACGCTGTTTTTCTTCCACATCAGCATTACTTCCTTTTAAAAAGCATTTTGTATTAAATACACGACTCTCTGAATCTTCATAATTCCATCAATCACGCGGTCAAATTTGCCCGAATAATCAGTTCTCCTCAGGTATTATTATTATTATTATTTTTTTTTACTATTTTAACTGTAAAAACTAAACAAAACTAAATATTAATAAAGGTGTCGTATTTAATATAGCGCTGGTCAGTTAAACCGGTACTACTTTCCCGCTTCTCACTCCCCTTTTTCAAATCAAAAAAAAAAAGGCGCCAAACGTCATTGCATCCGTTAATCCCCTCAGAGGACTTTTATTTATTTTTTTATGGTGAAAATAAGATTTCTGACTGGAAACCACCCCAGGAGACGACGGTGGCCACACAAACGTTGTGTGTTTTCAACTTTAGACTGGTTTAACTGTCAAATTATGAGGAAAAATGTTGGCGCTTCGGCATCCCACAGTCGACATCAAGTAAGACTTTTGGTTTATTTGCCGCCGTGCAGTAAATAACATCACTATTAACGAAGTGTTCAATGATTATAGTTGCTTAGGCTCTCTTTGTGTACTTTTAAGAGTTTGACAGCCCGTATAGCTTTTAACATCGGGAAACATTTAGCGTTATGACCGGCTCTTTCATATAATAACTAATCCTGCGTCAGTTTTATAATTTAAGTTTAGTTTTAATGACAAGCACGTATGTATACAGGAAAAGTGTTCAGTTAAAAATTAATTATCTCTAATTGGCATGATTAACCAAGCCTTTGCAACATATTTAATGATTTGTAGTATATATATATATATATATCATACGTATTCTCGTTGCATTTACATTGTTTTGTTTAAGTAATTTGAAGTATTGTTTTGTTTTTGTCGTTCCTGCGTTTTCTCTTTCTGGCTTAGTTCCTGATTGCCTTGTTTGTATAGTTAGTTACTAGCGTGTCTCTATGGCAACTAATGATTAATCGCTCACACCTGTTCCTTGTTCCTGCTCGTTACCTTGTGTATTTAATCCTCAATGTTTCTTTTGTTCTTCTTCTGGTGTTGTATCTTGTGCATTTTTTTCCCCCATTTCTGGATTGTCTTGTTCTTTGCCTGGATTTAGTTCTGTTATTTTGTTTAATTAAACATTGTAGTGACGTTCAGAGATTTAACTGTGACTTAAGTGTCCAAATATGCTTATGGCCACCATATAAATGTTAATTTTTTTAATACTGAAATGAGTGTGAACTACTATGGAAACGATGACTTGCATTAATATCACGTTATTATAAAGTGTTACAAAACTTAGTGATGTAATATTTAAGTTCAACATTTAAACAATTTTCCAACAGTTTTGATGATGCAGACACGGAAAGACTCATGTGGAATGACTGTGGAACTATGGGAAAGTTTATTACCCTTCGGGGAGTTTGGTGTCGTCTTCTGGCCCGTGAGCTCAGGGACCACTGCAGCCCGACACGCATACGAAACAGAAACAAAAAAAAAAGCCAAAAGTAATGTACAGAAATGCAGATGCACACAAGCACATTCCAGAAGATGCAGTTATCATGAGACTCCAGAACACACTTTGGAGAGATAATGCATCCCATATACAGTGGGAAATCAAGCGTCTGTTAGCCGGGCAGTAAACCAAAAGAAGCTTAAAAGATGGCAGAAAATAAAGTGAGAGAAAAGCATTTATCAAACCCTGTGCTCAGTCATCGAACATGTCCTTGTCAAGCTCATTCTTTAATAAAAGGAGCCATATAAGGTGAATTAATATCATGAATAGTGATCTAAAACTCATCAACCATCTGTCAAAGAGTTTGAGTTCCTTAAAACATTGTGTTCTAGATCTACAGGGGTTTTCAAACTTCAAAACATGTCAATATTTCCCTTTTCTGAGTTTTGTTTTGGCTTACAATGTTGTACATCATCTGCATTTCTCCAGCCTAAAGGTCTACAAGAAGCGCTCGGGAATGTTTTTTTTTAAAAAGCAGAGAACGTGAGGTGTCGTGCTTTTGAGACGTGATGCGATAACAGAAATAATATAAATAGATACCATTTTTGACATGGAAAAAAGAAAATAATCGCACTGGCTGCGGCCTACTTTAAACAGAAGCTTGCAACGTTTGCCCCGCCTCCAAGTTCTTCTGATTGGCCCACAGTTTTGGAACTGACGTCGATGCGCTGCGTGTAAAAGTCGAAATTCTTTTAACGTGACACGGCGTCTTAAAAACGCGCTGTAAAAGAAGTGAGCGTTAACGGTCGTACACGTCCATATAAAAACAATGGAAAAGTAGCGCATTGGAATGGATTACATAATTACATTTCGCTTGAAAAAGTAAAGTAATGGATTACTTTTAATTTTTCTGTTACTTCTGATGTGATTGCATTAAATATTGTATAGACTTTATAACAATTCTATATAAAACAATAGTGGATTTGACATCAAAATTTAACTTCTGATATTAAAATGTATGTTTTTAATGTAACCTTGTCCCTTTAAATACATCGGTCAGTTCAAGAATAATTTATGCGATTTATTCGAAAGAATTAAAAGAGCCGTTTCCTGTCTATCCTTGTATTGTTCAACTGGTTGACGGATTTGAGACTTAGAAAGCAATAAGTAATGCAATACTTTTTAGAGCGAGTAATTAGTACAGTAATCTAATTACACTTTTTTTTTTTTAGAGTAAATTACCCAGGACTAGTGTAAAATATTTTAAATAAATAAGAAGAAATAAAATTTAACTAAATAAATGCACACATTGATTTAACAAATAAATAATACATATAAATTATACACAGTAAATTAATAAATTTTAGGTCCCTCGCTTGCGTCTAAAAGATTGAAAACCCCTGGCCTAACAAACATATGAGTCTGACGTCATGTGACCTATACACAAAATGAACACTTAAACCTGTGACAGAGGGTTGTAGAGTTATTGTGCTGTCCAAGTGAGTGAGTGTGTGTGTGTGTGTGTGTGTGTGATGAGGAGCAGAAGGGGAGGAGTTCTGGCTGGGTGGGCGTGTCTGTCCTCGCTGTCTGTCACAGGGATGGGAGGGGCTAATAGTCTAAGAGGGAGGAGTCTGTGGGTCAGTTGGGTCGAGTAGGTGATGCCGGGGGTCGTCGGCTGCCATGGGAACACAGAGAGAAGATGGATGAGTAACAGACAACACACACACACACACACACACACACACACAAAACATTCAGTCAGTGACACTGTTGAAATTTAAAAAAAAATCGTTCACGTGACAATATAAATAATAAATTACTGAGCGCATAATCATTCAGGATATTTAATCTCATGATTTTGTAAAAATGAATCGAGCAATAATAATTTTAAAAATATGAATAATATTTTCCTTGCATTAATACGCTATTCGTTTTATGTATTTAAAAAAAAAAAAAAAAAACTAAATGGCATTTTTGACAGCAAATAAATGAATAATAGTTGTAAATGGCAGAGCGTGAATTACAGAATGAAGTTTTAAAACACGTTACAGCATCGCGCCATGACAGAATGAGACAAACAACGTGGACATCTGACCCTTCACCTTTGACCCCACCGTTCAGCTTCACCCTAAAGGTCACGTTTAAGTGGGTGCTTGTAGTGATTTGAAGTAAGAGGGATCCTAAATAACGATGGTAAAATCGAAATAAAACAAGTGCACGGGGGCGGCAGAAGGAAAGGCTTTTCAGATCTTGATTAAATCAACTAAAACGGGAAATCAAATCAACCGGATGCACACATTCAGAGAAGACGCATGCTGCTGTCCGTCTGAATGATGAGGGAGACGCGTGCGTGTGCATATGATCTGCAGTTCCTATTTATACGCAAGGCAAAGTCTCTTTATACCTCCAAATAGCTACGAATAATACATAATACTACTACTAGGGATGTGCAGAAGTTCTCTAAAGTCGTAAACACATGATCGGTCACGATTGCGCAAGATTATATCGATTCATATGGGTGTACGAATTGCTTTTGTTCTGCTTTGGATGGTCAATGCACCAATGTGAACGACTTTGCCGTATTCAAAATTCAGTAACAAAGACCTAGTTTTTAATTTTCTCATCGTTATTAGGCGTCATTTTGTTCTTAAAGAGCCCCATTATGCTGTTTTTTTAAGTGTTAGTTCACCCAAAAATGAAATTGTCGCATAATTTACCCTCCCTCGAGAGTTTTTGGTTTGTGTTGATCACGTCGAGAATATCCAGATTCGGATATGGTAATGGGCGTTTCGTTTCCGACACGCGCCTTAAGTGCTCGACCAATCGCAACAGGCTTTAGAGAAACTGAATTTTTAATACCCCCCCTAGCGTATATGCAGGGCAGGGTGGGCAACTTTTAAAATGTATTTCACTACAGATTACAAAATACATGCTTTAAAAAGTCATTTGTAACGTATTTCGTTACATTACTCAAGTTTAGTCACTTCATCTAAATACTTTAGAATACTTTGGAATACTAATAAGTGTGAAACAAACACAAAAAAGATCATTGCGAGTTTTTGTCTCACAATTCTGACTTTTTCCCTCAGAATTGCGTGATATAAAGTTGCAATTGTGAGTTATAAAGTCAGAATTATGAGATATCAAATCATCTATCATCTGCGCTTCCACGTTCGTCAATACGTCATGCATCAGGTCAAAGTTTGTTTTTCCGCCGGAATCGACTCGCTTGACAAACTCGCTTGAATACATGTTACATTTCACTTTGAAACCAGATCTTCTGCCGTCGTCTTGTCAGTCAGCTCGCCTCACTCTTGTTTCTCTCGTGATAAACGAAATTTGACTCCTGCTGCTGATCTGTACTGCGCCTCTTGTTCAGTTTTTAATTATAGTGTCTGTTCTCTAACTGAGCTGAATGATTTTTATCACTATAAAAAATCAAAATGGCGGTGGGCGGCGCCGTGGTGGGTAAGTGATGTAGCCGGTGTTGCGGCTGAACACCGGTAACACTGACAATCGCAGCAAGCCTAATCTGGAGATACTGTACTCGTTCAGAAGATCCGTGATAGCGCCCCCTAGCTTATTACAGTGAAAAAATCTCGTCAAGCGTTTTCTCATAAAAGACAAGATAACTCGTCGATGGTGGGGAAAGAGTTAAAAATTCAGTTTCTCTAAAGCCTGTTGCGATTGGTCGAGCACTTAAGGCGAAACGCCCGTTACCATATCCGAATCTGGATGTTCAGTCTTCTCGATCCAAACTCTTCCAATCTCAGCTACAGCGTCTGATGGCGGAGCAAAGTAGACGGAGTTCACGGGCAGCCAATGAAGACCCTAGTCTGGCATTATGCAAATTTGTTACACTGTTATTAGGGCTGTGCAATTCATCGCAATCGCGATTTGAGCGCATGCAATTTCTAAATCGCACAAGTCTGCAATTTTATTTGTATTTTAATGTAGAATACTGCAACGTTACTGTGCGCATGTTTAAGATGTGAACCAATCAGAGCTCAGCACCAATGAGAACAAAGCAAAGCGGGAGAACCGAATAGACAAACGGGAGGAAAGAGGAAAAAATATGGATGCGGTTCAGAATAAAAAAAGAGAAATTCAACATCAGTCGTTTGAGAGAGTTTTGGAGTCAAACTCTGGACAAAATATACCAACTCACACTTATTTCACACGAGTTGCTGCATGAGAAATGTGAGGCGGCGTTGAATACGAGTTTAAGCAGGTGAAATAATCCTCATTTATTTGATGTCGTCTGTTTTTAAGACACTATTTTTGGACAGTTTTGTTAAGCAGTTCATCTACTGTACAGTGTTCCTTCATTTTTTGAAGTTGACTTATTATGACTGGAATTTCAGGCTCGTTCACCTTCTTTATTTGATGTTGTGTGTTTTAAAGACAGTTCATTACAGTTTTGTTCATGAAGCTGTAAATACAGTTCCTTCATGGTGACACATTTTGTTCTGCACTTCTTGTGCACCGAATACATTCAGAATGAAGCGTGTTTGAAAAAGCAAAAACAATGACCAAAATTGCAAAATAAATCGCAATGTGATTATTTTGTCCATATTGCACAGCCCTAATTGTTATGCAAGTATAGTCAGGCTAGAGCTGCTGACGACTCGTTTCAGCAGTTACGAATCGATTCTTTCTTTTAGGACACAATAACTTTATTTGTTCTTCAACTTTACAGACCTTTTACATTCACAAACAGCTCTGTTACACACTGCATGGAAGGGTATATTTAATAAAAGCATAATATGGGCACTTTAAGAAAAAAACGGAAAAAAATTTGATTTGATGAAATCCTGATGATTGTGATTGTCTGAACGCTTCTTTAGTAGTAAGTTGTTTTCGGTCCGTAGATGATATGTGTGTGTTTGTCGTGTTGTGTGTGTGTGTGTGTGTGTGTGTGTTGAAGGGTCTCAGAGACACTCGGCCATGCAGAAGGGAGGGGGAATGGCGAGAGAACCACAGACGTACCAGAAGCGTTAGTCCTCATTGGTCACTGATTGTAATTCTGTGAAAAATAATCAATATCAGCAGTAGGGATTGAGCCAGAGCGAAGGGGAGGAGGAAGAGAAGGATGTGCGAGACACACACACAGTTAACATGGAGGAGACACAGAAACATGAACACTTCTCCAATCCAAGCTAACCAGAAACTGACGTCCAAAACCTGAGCTCGTTTTAATCACGTCGTAGCCAATTAAATGCATAATCATCATGATGGATATTTACCGATTTTTGGAGAAGTTCTCGGTCAGAGGTTTTGGAGGTCAGCGTGCAAATCATTTATTAGGGACTTCAGCATTGCATTTAGGATTTAGCTAGGGTCAGAATGAAAGGTGTGTGAGGAATTGTGTGTGTGTGTGTGTGTGTGTTGCTGTCGGGAAGCAAGCGTTAGAACGATTCAAATCACACGCAACAGAGGACAAACTTCAGCAATGGACAGAAAGAAAAACAAACAGAACAGAAACATCCCTCATGACCTCCCTGCGGACGGTCAGTAAAGCGTGTGTCGGCGGTGTGTGAGGAGTGCGAGCGCGGCGTGTGCTCATGTGATCGAGGCGTCCATTCAGTGACACATTCATAGATGAGATGCGGACCGTTAGAGCTGGGTGATATAGTAGTTGAAGCATTAAAAAGCCTGATTGTGACGAGAGCCGTGAGGGAACGGCGCGAGTGATAATGAGTGTCAGCTGCGCGCTACACCGGTCTCGTGTCTCTCACAGAGGAGCTCCGGAAGCATGAAAGAGGAGCGACGACAGTGAAGGACGAGAGAGGACCAGGCCTGGACTTTATGTTGTGTTTTATTTCGTTTGTGTGGCGACCGGTGAACATTCAACAACTTTTAATTATAAAATAACCAAACAATAAAACGAAAGTAAAAGGGCGGCAGTTCCTCACAGTGATGGCCGCCCACACAAACAAAATAAAACACAACATAAAATCCAGGCCTGGTCCTCTCTCGTCCTCCACTGTCGTCGCTCCTCTTTTATGCTTCCGGAGCTCCTCCGTGAGAGACACGAGACCGGTGCAGCGCACAGCAGACGCTCATTATCACTTGCGCCGTTCCCTCACGGCTCTCGCCCGCCCTGCTTGCCACACTGATATTTATAAGCCTTTTGATGATAGTTTGAGGAAGCATCATTTCAAACAACTTCAAAATACTTTTTTTGGTCATCCATATGCAGATGAACTACCACTCAACAGTTTGGGGATGATAAGATTTTTTTCTTTTTTAAAGAAATTAATACATTCATTTAAAAAAAAAAAAAAATGTATCACCATTTCCACAAAAATATGAAGCAGCACAACGTTGCCAACATTGATGATAATTAGAAAAGTTTCTTGAGCCGCAAAATATATTCACATAGAAAACAGCTGTTTTATGACAATATTTCACAATATTAGAGGTTTTACTGTATATCTGATCTTTGGTGAGCTTTTAAAAACAATTCACAACCCTCTGGTGCTCTTCAGTCACTTTTGACCAAATCTCATTTTTTTACTTTTACTTCATTGTAAAGGTGCAAAACTTGGTTTTGCCACTTGCTATGTAAACACACATGCACAGTAATTTCATCTAGTGGAAACTTTTGGTACTGCACCCCAACAAAATCTCACTGAAAGCGCATTTTTTTGCTCAAATTTGGAACACAACTTTATTTTTGAGATTTATGGCTTTGATTTTCTCGCAATTTTAGAGTAAAACGTGTTCTGGAAAATATACATTTCATATGAAAATTTAAAATAGTATTTTTATGCATTTTTCATAAAAAAAAAGTTTTTTTAAGTTCAGCAATAAAAAATTTTTTTCTTTAAAAAGAAACCAAATTAAAGTCTTTGATCCAAAGCAAGATTTCCGACAGTTTAAGTTCAGGTTCATGCTGAAAAAAAATTAATAAATGGATTATAATTACTGCATAAATATAATTTAGTACCATAAGATCCCCTAAAAATACAAAATATTAAATAAGAACATTATTGAACTAAAATAAATCAATCAAGCATTCCAGTGAAATGAATAAATAAAGAAAAATCTGTAATTTTTGACCACCATGTGAGGAGCACCAGAAGGGTTAAAGAAAATCTGACCAGGCCCAGACTTTTGAATGGTAGTGTATTTATGATAAACATTTTAATACATTAAAAAATCCCATGGGAAGTCTTCTCTGAACACTTTTGATTGATGACGCGAACTAATCATTCACTGAAATGAACTGAACGTATCACGAGACAACGAAGGATCCTGAAACGAATCTAATGACACAATCTTTGACCAATCAGAAAGCACATAAAATTTGCATATCATCAGCAAAATCCTTGTGAATTCTGGATATACCACCCAGCCCTACCGAGAACACACTGTGCATCAAATGGTTTAAATCTGTAACGTTTGAACGATAATAATAAGAGTTATAAGCAGGACGCCAGAACATCTAAATATGATTGATGGCACTTTGATAACCATAATAATAGCAATGAGTTGAATTTCAGTGATGGTCAGACTGCGGCTGCTTATCGTTTAAACGTTGGTATGGTGACCGGTTAACTCACCCACACCACCGCACTTATTCCACCGGTCTCACATTCCGCGGCTAAGAGCAAACGGATGTTCTTATTAGACTGCAGGAGGTTAGTCTTTTCTGAGCATCATGTTTCATGTACATTATTGTGGTAATAATTTCTGCTCCACTAACGACATCAGACGGAGTAGACGTAGGAATTGCCCCTTCGCAAACGGTTTGATTGACAGGCGATCTGACCAATCATAACCCCCGAATCCGCCGTTTTGTCTGAGGAAGCGGTCAGGGGAGTTAGTAATTTAACGTTGGGTGAACTTGATGTGCGGCGCATGGCTTGTCGGACAAAGCGACAGTAACTAAAGGTTGCGAAGGGTCAATTGGTCTGACAAACATAAAGACTGGTCATGTTAAACTGATTCCATTAGGTGGCGCTAGTGCTGCAGAAATTACACACTGCAGCTTTAACATGTACGCCTGAAATATGAGCGCATTATTATTGTGTTTTATTACACATTATTTCATCAGCAATTTCTTATAACGGTCAACCTGTATCAGTCTCACCTGGGCACGCCGGGCGGTGCGCGGTTAGGCCGGGATGGGACCTGAGGCGGGGGCCCGCCGAAGGGGTCCGGAGAGGCTCCTGGGCGAGAGGGAATCGGTGGCCCGCCGGCAGCGGGGGGCACCGGGGCCGAACCACGAGAGCCTGGGCGCGACGGAGGTCCTGGGGGAGGGGCCCGTCTCTGAGGGGTCGGGCTGGTGGCCGGAGACCTTACGGAGAAATAATGAGAGTAGCTTCTGAGGTCAAAGTAGTACTTTTATACTGTTTTGAATATGTATGTAGTTGTATGCATAATAAAGATCCACGTCATCGCTTACCAAGGAAAAAATACATTTCCGTGTTTTGTTACCTAAAATAGATTATCTGTACACTAGATAGAAAAGTCTGTCGAGACAAACTTTAAGTTGGCTTGAAAAAATTTGAAGTAGTTTGAAATGGTTTAAGTTTAGAAGTTTTCATTGATAGAAATAGTCAGATAGATAGATAGATAGATAGATGTGGTCAAATAATAGATAGATAGATAGATAGATAGATAGATAGATAGATAGATAGATAGATAGATAGATAGATAGATAGATATAAATAGTCAGATAGATAGATAGATATAGATAGATAGATATAAATAGTCAGATAGATAGATAGATAGATAGATAGATAGATATAAATAGTCAGATAGATAGATAGATAGATAGATAGAAATAGTCAGATAGATAGATAGTCAGATAGATAGATAGATAGAAATAGTCAGATAGATAGATAGATAGATAGATAGATAGATAGATAGAAATAGCAAGATAGATAGATAGATATAAATAGTCAGATAGATAGATAGATAGATAGAAATAGTCAGATAGTCAGATAGATAGATAGATAGATAGATAGATAGATAGATAGATAGATAGATAGTCAGATAGTCAGATAGATAGATAGATAGATAGATAGATAGATAGTCAGATAGTCAGATAGATAGATAGATAGATAGATAGATAGATATAAATAGTCAGATAGATAGATAGATAGATAGATAGATAGATAGATAGAAATAGTCAGATAGTCAGATAGATAGATAGTCAGATAGATAGATAGATAGATAGATAGTCAGATAGATAGATAGATAGATAGTCAGATAGATAGATAGATAGATAGATAGATAGAAATAGTCAGATAGATAGATAGATAGATAGTCAGAAATAGTCAGATAGATAGATAGAAATAGATAGATAGATAGATAGATAGAAATAGTCAGATAGATAGATAGTCAGATAGATAGATATAAATAGTCAGATAGATAGATAGATAGATAGATAGATAGATAGATAGATAGATAGATAGAAATAGTCAGATAGTCAGATAGATAGATAGTCAGATAGATAGATAGATAGATAGATAGATAGTCAGATAGATAGTCAGATAGATAGATAGATAGATAGATAGATAGATAGATAGTCAGATAGTCAGATAGATAGATAGATAGATAGATAGATAGAAATAGTCAGATAGATAGATAGATAGTCAGAAATAGTCAGATAGATAGATAGAAATAGTCAGATAGATAGATAGATAGATAGATAGATAGATAGTCATAGATAGATAGATAGATAGTCAGATAGATAGATAGATAGATAGATAGATAGATAGATAGATAGATAGATAGTCAGATAGATAGATAGATAGATAGAAATAGTCAGATAGATAGATAGATAGATAGATAGATAGATAGATAGATAGAAATAGTCAGATAGATAGATAGATAGATAGATAGATAGAAATAGTCAGATAGAAAGATAGATAGATAACCGTAAGTCCAATCAGTCTGAAAAGATATAGCAACCCGAGTCAGATCAGTCTGAAGGTCTATTCCGAGTTTGGTGGTTGTAGCTTGAAAAGTCTAGGAGGAGTAGCGTTTAGAAAGGGCTAAGAAGAAGAATAATAAGCTTAAGTAGCAGAACAGTAAGTTCGCTCTTTCAAGCCAACTTAATTCCCACCTCACCCGGCGCTCCTATCAGTCATATAAATTTTCCTGTTGCTATTTTGATGCGAGAACCCGTTCCAGTGCGCAAGTGAACTGTGTGAATGAATCAAAATGAAAACCTGTTTGACTGGCTGGATTCATTTGTGATTCTCAGCAGCTGATAGTTTTTGAGATATCATCAGTGATATTATGGTAATAAACAGTTATTTCAGGATCAAGAGACGCTCCTGACGTGAATCATGTTCTCAATAAATGTCTCTGGTGTAATTGTTCGGAATTCATCAGATTACATTTTCAAAATGTAGTTATCTGCCTTATTTCCTGCAATACACAATGTTTCTAAAAGTTTGATCATGTGTGTTGCGTTGTGAATGAAGTTTAATGCTGATTTTAAGAACAGCAACAATGGTAGAAAATAATAATAATAAAACTTTTCTTAATTTTGGTGAATCAGCCTATTTAATGGTACACATCTCTTAGGATTCTGTGGTGGCCAAGAAGCTCATTTCACGTCCTCCAGTAGGTGGCGCTACTGTCCCAGTCTGTAAGTGACGCATTATTGGATGTCATTTTGTTTCGAACTGAAGGCTTAGCTCATGAATATTAATGAGTTCCTGCTGAGAGAATATAATTAATATTAATGAGCCCAGCATTAACCCAAATAGGATGAGTAAAATCATGCAAATACACAATGATGCATTATATATAAAATATAATAATAATAATAAAGTATTAATAGTATATTTATTTCAGTATAGGATATCATTATTCTCCAAAACCAAAATATAGAGCCTGTTTAAATATTTATGAGCTATTTACTAAATATCTAAATAGTCTGTGCAATGAAGAACGCTGGAGTATTTGCGCATTTCAGGCTAAAAACAAAACGACTATTTATTAATATAAAATTATGATTCGAAAGTGTAAAGAAGCAAAGAAACAACTAAAAGTCTCAATGTTTCCATCCAAAGTTGAGCAAAATTAGAACATGGCATAAAACATTTGCGAATAAAATACTGTTTCCATTCCATGTGTTCTGGGGCCGGTTGCACCAGCTGGATGTACACCCGGTCGTAAGACTAACGTAACGTAAAATGCGTTTTAAATCCGACGTAGAATTAATACTCGTTGCAGCATCTGGGCGTAGCGCTCGTCTGACACTAAATCTGACGCCTAGTCAAAGGAAGCTGTAGAGCGAGAAGTTTCCATGATGAAAATAAAGACAAATACAAACATTGAGATGATTGGTTTACAGTCGTGTTTTTCAGAGCTGTCCTCGGTACCAAAGGCGGGTCGGGATTATCGGCTAAATTTGAAAGCGTTATTAAAATATAACTTGTACTTTGTGTAAACAGATTATCTTTTGCCACATAAAAATCTTTTTTTTTTTTATTCGTTACTGAATTGTTTTGCTTGCATACCCAAAATATGCATATACTTACTGAATTTTTCTTGTTGTACAATCTGATCATTTTTTTTTTTTGGCCCAACAGTAATTTTTCATCTATTCATCTATTCATTGGAGCCAATAAATTCACATTTGTAACCATAGTAACGCTAAGCGTAGCTGCGCCTAGTCGTAGTTTTCGATGGTGCTACAGGTGTAAATATTCATCGGAAAGCTGGACGTAACCAAGTCCAGCGTAGAACCCGACTTTTTTACGTCCAGCTGGTGCAACCGGTCCCGGAGAACAAAATAGTCACTTCCTGCGAAAACAGCTGCAAAATATCTGTAATAAAAGCGGAAGCTGCTTATCATAAATGATTTTGTCTCAGAGCGGCAGACGAAACACGATAAGCGCTGTCATGGAATCGTGTGAGACGCTTCTGGAGGGAACGAAATCAAATCATTCTGATGACAGACTTTGACGCCGGCGTTTCAGAACCATCAAACCAACATTTGAGATGCTGCGATGCAATTGGTTCCGCTGGTTAATCCGGTTATCCGCCGAGGCACACGAGTTTTTGAGGGATTTATTCAGTAAATGTGTTTCCATGTCTCATCGGATAAAAAAAAATGATCTGGCTAGCGTTTTTTATGCATTCATGGCATTTCTTTTTATGCGATATCCCAAAATGCACATAAAAGTAGGTGGATGGAAACCTAGCTAATGACTTTCATTCCCCGCTAAAGATCCGTGTTTCGTTCACCTTCCTCCGGAGCCGGAGCGCTGCACCTGCAGCCAGGAGTCGTCCACCGGCGGAGGCAGAGCCGTGGTGACGGTGGTGGTGCTGATGTCACCGATGATGTGGAGAGCTTCTTTGAGAGCGTGGTACATGCGCAGCATCTCGTCGCGGCGCTGCGCCTGTTCGGCCGACTCCTCCATCAGAGTGTTCTGATCTCCACACGAGTACAGCTGAGCCAGCAGCTCCGCGTTGATGAAATCCTTCGTCTGACACACACAGAGAGAGAGAGAGAGAGAGAGAGAGTGTGATGAGCAGGGCGGGCGAGAGCCGTGAGGGAACGGCGCCATCTGCGCGCTACACCGGTCTCGTGTCTCTCACGGAGGAGCTCCGGAAGCATAAAAGAGGAGCGACGACAGTGAAGGACGAGAGAGGACCAGGCCTGTTGTGTTTTATTTTGTTTTTGTGGGCGGCAGTCGCCGTGAGGAACTGCCGCCCTTTTACTTTCGTTTTATTGTTTGGTTATTTTATAATTAAAAGTTGTTGAATGTTCACCGGTCGCCACACAAACAAAATAAAACACAACATAAATTCCTGTCGTCCTTCACTGTCGTCGCTCCTCTTTCATGCTTCCGGAGCTCCTCCGTGAGAGGCACGAGACCGGTGTAGCGCGCAGCTGACGCTCATTATCACTCACATCAGCTCCGGAAGCATGAAGCATGAGTTTATTTTAACGGCGCGAGGCCGCTGATGTGAGTGATAATGAGCGTCAGCTGCGCGCTACACCGGTCTCGTGTCTCTCACGGAGGAGCTCCGGAAGCATAGTCACAGAGAGCATGTAGAAGATCAAGTCTATCATTCAGAGGCTTTAGAAATTCATGCTTAAAATATAATACAGCAGGCTTTATAGGCAACTAATCGATAATGAAAATCATCGACAACGATTGTCAAAGCGCCTGACGGGACAAGCCATGTTAAACACAGCGCTAAAGCGTTAGCATGAAGCTTAAAATAAAGAGTTTTGGGCAGTTTGGATTGCGCACCTTTCCCGCAGCAGCTCACTCCGTTTCCTCCACTATTTTTAAATGCATTTTGTCCATATAAATGTGTTCAGCGCCGTAATTTGACAAGACTGGCTGAAGTTTTGCGTAGGCAGACCCGATTAATCCATAATGACAATCGTTGTCGATGATTTTCATTATCGATTAGTTGTTGCAGCCTTAATCTTTATTATTATCTTAATTTTTAATGTAGAGATTTAAAGTGTGTTCACTATATACTAGGGGTGTGACGAGACCACTAACCCACGAGACGAGACACGAGATTGGGTTCACGAGACGAGATTTTTATAGTATTTTTAAGAAATCCTCAATAATGAAACGTATGAAGGGAAAATAGTCTTTTATTAAACTGAAAATCAAAAAATGCAAAAATGTTGGTGCATTTGGAAATCAACTTGTACTGCATGTCATTTTACTTCTATTTTAATGAATTATTTGCAGTAAAACAACATGCAAACACTGATAAATGTTGCTACAAAATCAACCAATTGTTTTCTGCCCTGTATAATTTCACATGAGAAATCTCACTGAACTTCTTTCTACAGATTGAACATAAAATAAACAATATAAATAAAATAAACATAAAAATAAAAAATTCAAATTACACTTTAAGTGTCACTTTAACTGCAGTACAAAGTAACTATTGATTGTGTGGCTGTAACTGTTATAAAGCTCTGCGTACACCGAGAAGTCCAGCCGTCAGCAGTGACAGCGACGCTTTCTGCCTCTTTAGGGGTCGTTCACATATCGCGCCTAAAAAAGCGTGTAAAGCGCGGCCGCGTCGCTTCCTCCTTCTTTTGCAAGCGTTCGGGAGCTCGCGCTTCTGTAGCGTCTGTCGTTGCTATGCAACCATGAACTGTGCTCTCCACGACCACCGCTTGGTTCTTGTCACATGACAAGACATTCTGAAATGTTGAGATGTTTTCATCTCGCCGCGGCACAGGCGCGCCAGGAAAAAAACGAGCGCGCCGCACCATATGCGCGTCGCGACCGCATCGCTTCCATTTTGCGAATGAAAATGCGCGCGATATGTGAACGGCCCCTAAGAGTCTGTACAACCTTGGCCGAGGTGTACGGCATAGTTTTCTTACAATGTTTACACATTGTTTGTGTCTTGTGTGTTATTCTTGCGCCAAAAACCAAAATGTTTCCACACAAACGATTTGAACGTGGCGGGGGCATCTTGAATAATAATTTCACCCTCACACTGATGGCACGACGAGACAACTTTTCAACTCGACGAGAAATCTCGTCACGTTTTAGTCTCGCGAGATCTCGTCACACCCCTACTATATACTAGTGCTACAACGAATACTTCGACGTGCGTGAAATGCGTCGACGCGTCACACTGTTGACATTGATCTGGCGTAACGGCGGCTTCTGCTCCCGGGAACGGAGAAAGTTACTTTCGATCACAAAAACCCAGACCACGATGATCAAAAGTGTGGGAATACTTTACACAGAGGCCGAATAAAACGCTCCTTTGTTCCCTTTGCAGAACCCAAATGGCGTTCCACCTGTGGAATCGGATCTCTGCCAAATTTTTGCGCGCGCAAGATCATATTTTGAGCGTGCGAAAGGGCATTTCGCGCGTGAACTGAGTTGAGGAGAAAATCTTCGTCTCGCAAATAAGAAAATATCTCAAGTGAACGAAAATCAGTTTTGCATTTCAAAGAAGTTTATTTGGATGTGTGCGGACGTTCTATTTCGCACGTGCGAGGTTTGAGTCGCTCGCGCTCCTGATTCCCGCCCAGCGCGCTCGCTAAACGCCGACCGCGCGGCTGCTCGACACAAACCAGCGTTACAGTGTGCCAAAATTCCAGCCAATCAGAGATGAGGCTGCTAAATTCTGATTGGCTGGCTTGACAACCGATCACAAGACTCCCTGGATTACAGACAGCGAGATGAATGTAAACCGTGTGACGCGTCGACACATTTCATGCACGTCGACGTATTTTCGTAGTCGACGTAATCGATGATGTCGCCCTCCCATTTCAGAACTCTATCATGGACTCCATACACCACACTACACTTCCCATAAGCCCCTTACGTTAATTACTGCCCAGCTGTAGCCAATCTAGCTCCCTATTTAAGTCTGGTTATTAGCGAAGTCTTGTTGAAACTGTAACATTTCTGAGCGCTCTACGATCATCATCTCTCCTGTATCCAAAATATTCCCAAACCACGGGTGTTTTATTATTTTTTTTTATCCATCCCTGAATTCACCTTCCCTGTTTCTGAGCTGTCTTCCTTGCCTTGTTTTGCCTGTTTTCGACTCCTGCCTGTGCCATCGTCCTGTTGTTTATCTGCCCGCCTTTTGACCTTAGCCTGGAATATTGACTACGAGCTTGCCTTTCCCCTGTTGATCCTGTTTCCTATTGAGTTGACCATTGCCCGTCGGACTACGTTTTGGAATTAAAGCTGCACTTGGATCTCAAATGACTTTGTGTCAGATGCCTAAAATATTTGTGTTGTCTTTTCATTGATCTTAGGTAGTTCGGGAAGTGTGTCAATAAAATAATTAAAGATGCGATTTTTATCCGATTAATAAAAAACAGGCCGACTAATCGATTATAAAAATAATCGTTCGTTGCAGCCCTACACCTAACCTTGAGTCAACGCACAAATATTCAGTTTCTTTTAACCATTAGGCTACAGCAGACCAACGTCACGAGCTTCTCAACAGGCCGCTTACATTGTTAATCATCAGATGCATGATGGTCTTGGGCATCAGGTCTCGTACGGTCTTGTTGACGATGCTCATGTAGGAGTCCACCAGATTTCGGATGGTCTCCACCTGCCTCTCCAGCTGAGGGTCGATGGAGTGCATGAAACCGTCCGACCCGTTCTCTTCCCCGCCGTCGCTCTACAGACACAATCACACGGAGCTCTGGGGAAAACTTACACACACATGCAATAGATACAGGAAAAATAAAAGAGTGCTTGTACCTTTTCCTTCTCCTAGTGTGATGAAACGGGAAGCAGCGTGAGAGAAAGAGACAAGCATCATTTTTACTCATTCGTGAACACATCAGATGACGTAAAGATGAGCACAAACACGCACCACCACACGCTCGGGGTAAACGCCGGCGCGCAGGAACGACGCCTTCCACCCGTCCACGTCCTCCTGACTCTCACAGGCCAACTCCAGCTGACGGTAGTCCTTATACACGTTCCTGTGACGGCGAGAGAAACTGATTTTTAGAGTGAACGTGAGAATAACTGTTAGTGATATTTCAAGATAAACACTCGCTGGACTGAAGCAACTTTGGTTTGTTTGTCCGTGAGGATCAAATATGACCATCAGGCCTTGAGGAAGGATCTCTCCATAATCATTGCATTATGTGTTTTAAAACGAAGCGTTTAAATATCATCGATCATGTTATTGGCAGATATGAAAGTATAAAGATTACAAGCATCAGAATTTCATCTCGTCAGCTTTCTGTTTCTGTCAACAAATGCACATATTTTTCGAACTATTATTTCATATGTCAGGCGTTACAGGGTTAAAAGAGAGCCTGTTGAAATTTCTAGTCCTGATCTGACTGTAATTGATGCATTTCAAATTCATTTATTCGCTCTAAAAAATGCACCCAAGTTGGATTTAAAATGGACAAACCCAGCGGTTGGGTTAAATATTTGAGGTGGGTTTTATTTAACCCAACTAATGTTTTAAAATGACTGGATTCAAATGAACCCAACATAGGCTGGAAATTAAACATCAGACCCATAATTACGACAGGCAACAATAATAATCAATTGGTGAACATTGATTAATAAGCAATTTAGCAAATGTTTGTATAATTATTATTCATTACACTATAATAATGAATGTTAATTTATTAAACGTATTCATAAATGTTAATTTCCAACAAACTTATAGCAATACGGTAATTTTTAAACAGTAGTTGAGTTAAATAAAACTACCCAGTACATTTTTAACCCAGCATTTTTTTTTTTAATTTTTTTTTTTACAGTGCAATCTTTCTTTTTGACCGATATCTTCAAAGGTACATTTTCCCATAATCCTTCGTTTGATTCCTGTTGAATTTTACAAAAGATGAGCAGGTTGTGTTCGGCTTTTTCTGGATGACCTCTGACCTTTGCTCCGTGTTGAACAGGGCAAAGATGTGTTTGCTGGACATGAAGCCCTTCTCCACATCTCTGAGCTTCAGGTTGTCCACCTGCAGCATGTACTTCTTCTCTTTCTCCTGCAGGGGGCGGAACAGAGTTTACTGAGATTAATGAGACGAGAAAGATCCGGTTTCAGTGAGTTGAACAGCTTGTCGGATGTAGAGCGCTGAAGAAGCGTATTGTGTTACAACAACTTTGAGTGAAGTTGATTTAGCCCTCGAAGGAAAGACGACCCAAGACAAACGTGTCGTTTGCTATTTCTAAAGTGTTCTGAGCAGTTTGTTGTGTGTTCTGGGAGGTCGTTACACCAAATCATTCTTGACTTGACATTCTGATGACAGCATTTTTAGAACATCCAAAGTAACATTTGAGATGCTGTGATGCAATTGGTCCGCTGGTTAGTCCCATTGACCCTTCGCAAAGCCCCGCCCCCTTTAGTTACTGTTGCTATGCGCTCTCACGCCACACATCATGTTCTCACGCAGTGAAAAATACATCGAGGAGCAAAGAGACACTGACAACGTATGAAACAGTTTCATATTTAAAGAAGTTGAATCAGTAAACAGCGTCTAGTGTGTGTTTAATGTGTCGCTGTAGCTCATCTCTTCACACTAGTTCATTTATAGCATCAGATAAACATGAATGAACATCAGAAGGAATGTTGTTTCAAGTAACGTTCATCTACTGACTCCCCTGACCGCTTTGACGGAAAAAATTGCGGATTCAGGGTTCTGATTGGTCAGATCGCCTGTCAATCAAACTGTTTGCGAAGGATCAGTTAAGGCTGTGCGATATGGACAAAAAAAAAAAATACTATCTTGATTGTCTTTTGTTTTGTTTTTTATCAGTATTGTGAATTGCAATATTTCCTAACATTATGCCTGCTTGTCTGTATCTTTTTTTTTTTTTTTTTGGTAACCAGCCTTTTTGAAATTTTGTTGTGCATTTCTCAAATCCCTGAATTATTGATTTTTATTTTTATTTTTTTCACTTGGCTGGGAATGTGCCATTGGTTTTCTCCTAGATGTGGAGTTCTACGTGACGTTCAACTTTTTACGAACCCATCGCTAGACCTGCGTTTAATCACAAAAACATGTGAATAACCTTTACTCTGTTTTGTCACAAAGACAGTTTGGCAAGTTTTGCAAACGCCAGGTTTTACCTGCGATCCTCATCTCTCCTGTATCCAAAATACTCCCAATTTTATTATTCTTCTTCTTTTTTTTTTTTTTTTATCCATCCCTAAATTCACCTTCCCCGTTTCTGTGCTGTCTTCCAGGACGTAACGGTAAATCGAAATCGATTTATGCGCGGAAAAATCTTGCTTTCTGAACTTTAGCAATCAAATTTTTTTTTTTTTTCGTTTGAATTTTCCTTTTTTTCGAACTGCATTTTAATGGTTCAATTAAATTTTAGTAATCACAAAGCATGTCTAATTGAAATCACGAAACAACAATTAAAAGTTTAACAAAAAATGTTTCACGTTTACCAAATTCCGATTTAAAATTTAATTGTAATGATCAAAAAGCATATCAAATTAATTGAATTCATGAAGACAACAACATTCATATTTGATTAATCTATTAATCATATGAAATTAAACTGTCAAACAAAGTGCTGCACAACAGAAATTTACTGAACTAAAAGTATTTATTAGTCATTTATTATTATTATTATTATTTTTTATTATTAAATAGTAAATTATACCGTAATATATTTCTGTCTCAATTTTTACAAGTCAAATTGAGTTTGTGTGTTTATAATATAACCGTATCATAAATGTATACATTTTTCTCAAATGAAACGATGAAATGACCATTCATTCACACAAAACACGCAGGATTCATATTTAAATAGTCTTTCCGCAGTTCAATGTTCACAGACGCGATTTGATTTACCTGTACTGACCTACCTTTTATTTATAAATCAAAAAAAAATTCTCTCCGCGTTTTCGGAAATCACAGGGCCCTAGTGTCTATTCAGATCATCGTGAGCGATAATAACAGTGATGAGCGACTGTAGTAACAACGAAAGGAGAAAACGGACCCCAGTGAGCGTGTGTAAGGACTGTGCACATATATTTATATATCGAGGAGAGCGATTTTTAGTCTCCGCCGCACGCGGCTGGAACTGATTAGAGCCGACAGTCCTAAAATAAACGGTCAGGGCGGGCGGGCGGTCGGGCAGCGGCGGAGTCTGCAGGCCGACTGGTGCACCACAGCCGTCTGGCGGGCCGTCAGGGGCCCGGAGCGCAGCGGACACGGCCCGGTATTCCCCTACCCGCCAGAGCGAGCGCCGCGCCGCGCCCTGCCAGAGCGCTCGTAAAAACACACCAAGAACAGAACCGGGCACGTGATGATGCTTCAGAGATTTCACAGTTCTGAGAATCTAGGAGAAACTGCAAATCGCATCCGAGGATGCGTCAGGGGTTTTCCGAGAGCGTGAGGCACTCCAGGTGCTCGTCATCAGATTTAAAACATACAGTCGCCACGGTGCAGAAAGGATGACGTCATCGACGAAGCCATAGCAACCGTCTCCCGCACACACACACACACACACACACACACAGTCGCTCTGTGACTCACACTTTTCCTTTTCCTCAGCCAGAGTTTGGAAAGGGAGGCTCGGGGAGACGGAGCAGGGAAAAGAGGAAACGATGGGATAGATCGTGGCTGCGCTCTTAAAGGAACAGTTCGGACAAAAGCGATCGTTCCGTCACGTCGCTCTTCTGTGAAACACAAACAGCACAACATTCAAACCGATCGCATTTGTAGAACGAAAGCCGGAGCTGTCGAGAACCGAAAGAGCAGACGATTTACATACGACGGCTTTGTACGGAAAACATAAATGTCATCTTTTGTGTTGCACGGAAGATAGAAAGTCGTGTCGGTTAGAAACTTTTAAGTTTAATCTTGTGAATCTTACAAAACACTCGTTTTCACCAAGAAATTTCTTTTGCATTTTGTGCATTATTTTCACAAGCAGATTTTCCCCTGAACGCTCAATTATATAATATATTACTTAAATTAAGCATTATGGTAGTATTTGCTGCGGTGAATTTAATGTTGCTTATTAAATTAAAAATGAAAAAAAATCACTGTATTAGAGTCACTTTCAAAGTTGTTTCAAATTTTTAAGAAACGGATGCAACCTATAAAATGTTTGGTGATAGTAAATGGTTTGACGTTCAATTATTATTATTATTATTATTATATTTTACTCATTTTCTTTTCATGTCGAGCATTAGAGGACAAAGTCAAATAATACAATAAAATGAACATAATTCAAAACATTAAAAAAAAATTTGTCCCAGGTGTTTTTCTGTAAAAATGCACCCATACAGCTCAACTCAAGAAACCTGTAAATAAATACAATAAATTTAATAAACCTTATTTTAAAGAGTATTTCTGCCCTGAGAGTCCAAACAAACCCAGACAACAGAGATTAAAAAATTAGGAGCAAATCTGTGCGTCAGCAGCGCAACGCTATTATCACAACACTCCTCGTGTGTGTTTCAGGGGTTAATGTGTGTTGTGTGTGTGTGTGTGTGTGTTTAAAGAAAGAAACCCACAGAGAGTCATATATACAGAGCAACAGACCACAGCGCTGTGATTAAACACAACCTCACACACACACACACACACACACACACGCATGGAAGTCATCAGAGGGTGAGAAGTCAGACATCAGTGTATATCAGTCATGACCTCTGACCTCCCCAGCTCCCAAAACACACACACACACTCTGAATGATTCTCCATATGGCCTCATAAAGTCTGGGTTTTTAAAATCTTGACTCTCTGGAAACAGTTTCAGAACAGAAGCGGTGTACTTTTAAGAACGTCTCAAGAATTGCACATTGCAGTTTATCTTTAAGAAGCGTTCCTAAGACATTTTCCGTGAATCCGACCCAAGAACTCTGGATAAACGCTCAGATGTTGCTCTTTCATTGTGTTGTATTGTAAAAAAAGAGAGATGTTTCTTTCCTATGGCCAACCACACGGACTGAACTGGCAATATTTTCCATTGTTTTGTTTTTGGTGTGACTAATACCAGCGCAATTATAAGAGCAGAGGAAGTTCAGACTTGATTCATAAACACACTTTGCGTGGATGACTGTGCTAATACTAACAAAAAAGCGCTTTTGTGACGCGTTTACACATGTCCTTACATTCATGCATTGTCAGAACGGACACTCTGCGTCATATAGAGCGATGATGGTATGGTTATATATGTAGAACTGAACCAAAAATGAAGCGGTCTGAAACAGAAATGTGCTGCTTTAAAAGTGTGTGTGTAACTGAATAGCGCTGGTGTCTTGGGTTTGCATCAAAGGCCGGAGAGACGTGGGGAGGCATCTGGGAGCAATAATGCCGCTCTAACCCCTCATTACCAGAACGACTGCGCCTTGAGCCCAGGCCAACGGCAATTTTCAAAATGCATGTTTTTTTTTCCTCTTTCACAAAAGAAAAAAAAGACGGCGTCATTCTGCTCAGAACATTCCCTCATACAGCTCTTCACACACTCGACATTGCACTCTAAAAAATCTTGGGTTATTTTTTTGGGGGATTATTCCAGTGTTTGGGTAGTTTTTGTGTCACACTGATCCTGGGTCAGACGTAACAACCCAGTGTTTGGGGAGTTTTTGTGTTACACTGATCCTGGGTCAGACGTAACAACCCAGTGTTTGGGTAGTTTTTGTGTTACACTGATCCTGGGTCAGACGTAACAACCCAGCGTTTGGGTAGTTTTTGTGTTACACTGATCCTGGGTCAGGCGTAACAACCCAGCGTTTGGGTAGTTTTTGTGTCACACTGATCCTGGGTCAGACGTAACAACCCAGCATTTGGGTAGTTTTTGTGTCACACTGATCCTGGGTCAGACGTAACAACCCAGCGTTTGGGTAGTTTTTGTGTCACACTGATCCTGGGTCAGGCGTAACAACCCAGCGTTTGGGTAGTTTTTGTGTTACACTGATCCTGGGTCAGGCGTAACAACCCAGCGTTTGGGTAGTTTTTGTGTTACACTGATCCTGGGTCAGACGTAACAACCCAGGTGTTTGGGTAGTTTTTGTGTTACACTGATCCTGGGTCAGGCGTAACAACCCAGTATTTGGGTAGTTTTTGTGTTACACTGATCCTGGGTCAGACGTAACAACCCAGCGTTTGGGTAGTTTTTGTGTCACACTGATCCTGGGTCAGGCGTAACAACCCAGCGTTTGGGTAGTTGTTGTGTCACACTGATCCTGGGTCAGACGTAACAACCCAGCGTTTGGGTAGTTGTTGTGTTACACTGATCCTGGGTCAGACGTAACAACCCAGCGTTTGGGTAGTTTTTGTGTTACACTGATCCTGGGTCAGGCGTAACAACCCAGCGTTTGGGTAGTTTTTGTGTCACACTGATCCTGGGTCAGACGTAACAACCCAGCATTTGGGTAGTTTTTGTGTTACACTGATCCTGGGTCAGACGTAACAACCCAGTGTTTGGGTAGTTTTTGTGTTACACTGATCCTGGGTCAGACGTAACAACCCAGTGTTTGGGTAGTTTTTGTGTTACACTGATCCTGGGTCAGACGTAACAACCCAGTGTTTGGGTAGTTTTTGTGTTACACTGATCCTGGGTCAGACGTAACAACCCAGCGTTTGGGTAGTTTTTGTGTTACACTGATCCTGGGTCAGGCGTAACAACCCAGTGTTTGGGTAGTTTTTGTGTTACACTGATCCTGGGTCAGACGTAACAACCCAGCGTTTGGGTAGTTTTTGTGTTACACTGATCCTGGGTCAGACGTAACAACCCAGCGTTTGGGTAGTTTTTGTGTTACACTGATCCTGGGTCAGACGTAACAACCCAGTGTTTGGGTAGTTTTTGTGTTACACTGATCCTGGGTCAGACGTAACAACCCAGTGTTTGGGTAGTTTTTGTGTTACACTGATCCTGGGTCAGACGTAACAACCCAGCGTTTGGGTAGTTTTTGTGTTACACTGATCCTGGGTCAGGCGTAACAACCCAGTGTTTGGGTAGTTTTTGTGTTACACTGATCCTGGGTCAGACGTAACAACCCAGCGTTTGGGTAGTTTTTGTGTTACACTGATCCTGGGTCAGACGTAACAACCCAGTGTTTGGGTAGTTTTTGTGTCACACTGATCCTGGGTCAGACGTAACAACCCAGCGTTTGGGTAGTTTTTGTGTCACACTGATCCTGGGTCAGGCGTAACAACCCAGCGTTTGGGTAGTTTTTGTGTTACACTGATCCTGGGTCAGGCGTAACAACCCAGCGTTTGGGTAGTTTTTGTGTTACACTGATCCTGGGTCAGACGTAACAACCCAGGTGTTTGGGTAGTTTTTGTGTTACACTGATCCTGGGTCAGGCGTAACAACCCAGTATTTGGGTAGTTTTTGTGTTACACTGATCCTGGGTCAGACGTAACAACCCAGCGTTTGGGTAGTTTTTGTGTTACACTGATCCTGGGTCAGACGTAACAACCCAGCGTTTGGGTAGTTTTTGTGTTACACTGATCCTGGATCAGGCGTAACAACCCAGCGTTTGGGTAGTTTTTGTGTTACACTGATCCTGGGTCAGACGTAACAACCCAGCGTTTGGGTAGTTTTTGTGTCACACTGATCCTGGGTCAGGCGTAACAACCCAGCGTTTGGGTAGTTGTTGTGTCACACTGATCCTGGGTCAGACGTAACAACCCAGCGTTTGGGTAGTTGTTGTGTTACACTGATCCTGGGTCAGACGTAACAACCCAGCGTTTGGGTAGTTTTTGTGTTACACTGATCCTGGGTCAGGCGTAACAACCCAGTGTTTGGGTAGTTTGTTGTGTTACACTGATCCTGGGTCAGACGTAACAACCCAGCGTTTGGGTAGTTGTTGTGTTACACTGATCCTGGGTCAGACGTAACAACCCAGCGTTTGGGTAGTTTTTGTGTTACACTGATCCTGGGTCAGACGTAACAACCCAGCGTTTGGGTAGTTGTTGTGTTACACTGATCCTGGGTCAGACGTAACAACCCAGCGTTTGGGTAGTTTTTGTGTTACACTGATCCTGGGTCAGACGTAACAACCCAGTGTTTGGGTAGTTTTTGTGTTACACTGATCCTGGGTCAGACGTAACAACCCAGCGTTTGGGTAGTTTTTGTGTCACACTGATCCTGGGTCAGGCGTAACAACCCAGCGTTTGGGTAGTTGTTGTGTCACACTGATCCTGGGTCAGACGTAACAACCCAGCGTTTGGGTAGTTGTTGTGTTACACTGATCCTGGGTCAGACGTAACAACCCAGCGTTTGGGTAGTTGTTGTGTTACACTGATCCTGGGTCAGACGTAACAACCCAGCGTTTGGGTAGTTTTTGTGTTACACTGATCCTGGGTCAGACGTAACAACCCAGCGTTTGGGTAGTTGTTGTGTTACACTGATCCTGGGTCAGACGTAACAACCCAGCGTTTGGGTAGTTTTTGTGTTACACTGATCCTGGGTCAGACGTAACAACCCAGTGTTTGGGTAGTTTTTGTGTTACACTGATCCTGGATCAGGCGTAACAACCCAGTGTTTGGGTAGTTTTTGTGTCACACTGATCCTGGATCAGGCGTAACAACCCAGTGTTTGGGTAGTTTTTGTGTTACACTGATCCTGGGTCAGACGTAACAACCCAGTGTTTGGGTAGTTTTTGTGTCACACTGATCCTGGATCAGACACGATATTATTTTAGAGTGTCAGTATCAAAATGATCTGAAGGGCTAAATTTTAGTAAAACTCTCAAGATGATATTATTTAGTGATCAAAAAACCCTGATATTAATCATTTAAATATTTTACCCCAAAAGAAGAAAAGCATTTGGAAAAGCTACAATGAAAACAGCTGAAATACTGACGCGCTACGAAAAAAAGTCGCCCCCCCCCCCCCCCCCCCCCCCCCCCCCCCCAGCATTGTAAAGCCTTTTGCTAAGTCCATATAATTGGAAAGAAAAGATTCGACTACGGCCCAACAAAGAGAAAGAAGTATGAAAGAAAAGGAAAAAAGGAATCATCAGCACCACAGGAACGCCAGCAACTCAGTTCTGGTTTGAATTGAGCGTCTCGAACCTTCTGAACACACGCTAATGTCTACAGCAGCGGCGGCGCAGGCATGTTAACTGCATTAACCCCTCCGTGTCCCGCTTTAAAGCCCCTTTAAAGTCTGCCGGCAAACAGCCTCACATGGAGGTGGAGAGGACGGCGGTCTTCTGCGTTCTCGGGCAGGAAGCGAACGTCGCATTGCATGGAATATGTGCGGATGCATCAAACATCTGCTTCAGATGCATCGCATTCGAGGCAAACGGTTCATGATTCCCTGGGAATTTAGGGGATTTGCCAACATCTCGCGCTGGGTTTGCGTGAAATTAAAATCGGAATCGGAAGAACGGCTCTGATCTATTTCGAATAAAATGCAAAGAAATGTAAATATGTAATTGTCTCTAATCTCAGAGTGTGTTTGGGTTCGCAGGCAGAAATAAAACTTGACTGTGCGGAGCCAGAATGAACTGAACATACTGAACTCTATCATTGGCACCCTCATAAAGAACATAAATGTTCCCGACAGCCCGGAGAAGTTTAATGAGAGGACGGTGGTTTGTTAGCAGTGAAGGGAGGTGTCGCAAACAGATGCTTTTTCTGGTACTTCCCAGTAGCGGCACATCTCCATTCGCTCTTAATATTCATATAAGACGGTGTTTCCCACAGGATTTTGTTAGACTGCACTGGACCTTGGTCTCTCTGGAGGGTATTCGAGTTTCACTGCAAACGGTTTAGTTTGGGGGGCATCACGGTTTCACGCGCGGCTTCAAAGATTTCCACTGTTTGATGTCAAACCTCACCCGTTAGCGCATGTGATTACATAAACTAATAATACATTTATTTACATTGACCTAAACTTGCAAAAAAAAAGCTTGTTTTTCCAAGTAAAGATCATTTATTATAAATGATCACAATCTCATGTTTACATATTTGAGCTGGAAAAAATCAATTTACGTGAGCAAATAATTAAGTATATTTAATTGATTCATTTAATCCTATGCACTAATTTGATCAATTTTATCGCCACATTTATTAATTTGATTTAAAAGCATTTTTACGCATTTTGTTTTTGAATTTTCCTGTTAAAACGTTTAATCTTAACAATTAAATTAATGCTGTTTATTTTATTTATTATTAATTTAATTAATTAAATTTGTCATTTTTCAAAACTTTTTTGATGAATTTTCCAGTTAAAATATTTTTTTACAAAAATAAAAAAAAATTAATGATTGCTGTTTATTTATTTTATTATTAATTGAATTAATCATATGCTTATTCACTGTTAATTTGTCATTTTTCAAAACTTTTTTGATGAATTTTCCAGCTAAAATATTTTTTTACAAAAATTAAAAATTAAATTACTGCTGTTTATTTATTGTATTATTAATTGAAATAAGCATGTGCTTATTCACTGTTAAATTTGCCATCTAAATTTGTAATTTTTCAAAACTTTTTTCGTAAATTTTTCAGCTATTTTTTTTTAATTAAAAATTTAATTATTGCTGTTTATTTATTTTATTAGTAATTTAATTAATCATATGCATATTCACTGTTAAATTTGTAATTTTTCAAAACTATTCGTAAATTTTTCAGCTATTTCTTTTAAATTAAAAATTAAATTATTGCTGTTTATTTATTTTATTAGTAATTTAATTAATCATATGCTTATTCGCTGTTAAATTTGTCATTTTCAAAACTTTTTGATGAATTTTCCAGTTAAATTTTTTTTATTACAAAAATAAAAAATGTAATTATTGCTGTTTATTTATTATATTATTAATTGAATTAATCATATGCATATTCGCTGTTAAATTTGTCATTTTTCAAAAGCTTTTTTCAGCTATTCTTTTTTTAAAAATGTAATGATTGCCGTTTATTTATTTCATTATTAATTTAACTAATCACATGCACTGTTAAATTTGCCATCTAAATGTGTTAATTAAATTCCTCAAAA
>CM074283.1:30960733-30990733 GCA_037194245.1 Opsariichthys bidens
TTCAAATCACTTATGACGTAACGAAGCCTCGTTTACTGAAATCACGTGACTTTGACGCTCCGAATCACTGATTCGAATCAAAAGATTCGTAACGCTTCATGAATCAGTGTTTTGAAATCGTCCATCACTAGATATTGTTGAAAAGCTTTACGAATCTTTAGTTTTGAATCAGTGGTTCGGTTCGCGTATCAAACTGGCAAAATCACGTGAACTATTGAAATTTCAAATCACTTATGATGTAACGAAGCCTCGTTTACTGAAATCACATGACTTTGACGCTCTGAATCACTGATTCGAATCAAAAGATCAAAAGATTCGTAACGCTTCAATGAATCAGTGTTTTGAAATCGTCCATCACTAGATATTGTTGAAAAGCTTTACGAATCTTTAGTTTTGAATCAGTGGTTCAGTTCGCGTATCAAACTGGCAAAATCACGTGAACTATTGAAATTTCAAATCACTTATGATGTAACAAAGCCTCGTTTACTGAAATCACATGACTTTGACGCTCCGAATCACTGATTCGAATCAAAAGATTCGTAACGCTTCATGAATCAGTGTTTTGAAATCGACCATCACTAGATATTGTTGAAAAGCTTTATGAATCTTTAGTTTTGAATCAGTGGTTCGGTTCGCGTATCAAACTGGCAAAATCACGTGAATTATTGAAATTTCAAATCACTTATGACGTAAGGAAGCCTCGTTTACTGAAATCACATGACTTTGACGCTCCGAATCACTGATTCGAATCAAAAGATTCGTAACGCTTCATGAATCAGTGTTTTGAAATCGACCATCACTAGATATTGTTGAAAAGCTTTATGAATCTTTAGTTTTGAATCAGTGGTTCGGTTCGCGTATCAAACTGGCAAAATCACGTGAACTATTGAAATTTCAAATCACTTATGATGTAACAAAGCCTCGTTTACAGAAATCACGTGACTTTGACGCTCCGAATCACTGATTCGAATCAAAAGATTCATAACGCTTCACGAATCAGTGTTTTGAAATCGTCCATCACTAGATATTGTTGAAAAGCTTTATGAATCTTTTGTGTCGAATCACTGGTTCAGTTCGCGTATCAAACTGGCAAAATCACGTGAATTATTGAAATTTCAAATCACTTATGACGTAAGGAAGCCTCGTTTACTGAAATCACATGACTTTGACGCTCCGAATCACTGATTCGAATCAAAAGATTCGTAACGCTTCATGAATCAGTGTTTTGAAATCGACCATCACTAGATATTGTTGAAAAGCTTTATGAATCTTTAGTTTTGAATCAGTGGTTCGGTTCGCGTATCAAACTGGCAAAATCACGTGAATTATTGAAATTTCAAATCACTTATGATGTAACAAAGCCTCGTTTACAGAAATCACGTGACTTTGACGCTCTGAATCACTGATTCGAATCAAAAGATTCGTAACGCTTCACGAATCAGTGTTTTGAAATCGACCATCACTAGATATTGTTGAAAAGCTTTATGAATCTTTTGTGTCGAATCACTGGTTCAGTTCGCGTATCAAACTGGCAAAATCACGTGAACTATTGAAATTTCAAATCGCTTATGACGTAACGAAGCCTCGTTTACTGAAATCACATGACTTTGACGCTCCGAATCACTGATTCGAATCAAAAGATTCGTAACGCTTCACGAATCAGTGTTTTGAAATCGACCATCACTAGATATTGTTGAAAAGCTTTATGAATCTTTAGTTTTGAATCAGTGGTTCAGTTCACGTATCAAACTGGCAAAGTCACGTGAACTATTGAAATTTCAAATCGCTTATGACGTAACGAAGCCTCGTTTACTGAAATCACGTGACTTTGACGCTCCGAATCACTGATTCGAATCAAAAGATTCGTAAAGCTTCATGAATCAGTGTTTTGAAATCGTCCATCACTAGATATTGTTGTGAAGCTTTACGAATCTTTAGTTTTGAATCAGTGGTTCGGTTCACGTATCAAACTGTCAAAGTCACGTGACGTATTGAAATCGCGAAAGACTTGATGACATTTTTCACATCCGTGTTTTGACTATTCTGAGCCACCGTACAAGCGAACGGCAAAATCCAGAACTGCGTCTGTCAAGTCGACTTCATCTTGCAGCACAAAAACGTTAAAAAGTTTATGAATATGTGTACCATCAGTATTTCCTACAGCGATTATTTCGGGATAATCTCAGGATTGGACGGACACAATATTCCCTCTTTTAAAGAAGAGAGAGGACAACAAAATCATCCTCGCCGTTTAAAGACTTCATTTCGTTTTGTTTTTGGCGAATTTTTGGATTAATTAATACCCATCGGGCTCTTTCTGTGGGTGAAAAAAACGGACCTCGTCACGTGTGGATATAGAATTTAGCGAGAAAAAGTAATTAATTAAGTACAAATTTATTATTGAGTTATTAGTCACTTTTATTTTTATAATTATTAAGGATTTTTTTTTTTACTCTAAATTCAACAATGATTGTGCTTTAATTATAAAATAAGTTCCATGATGTACACTAACAAATATTTAACAATATGTTAAATCTTCAATAATATGTTATATATAACATTATCTTTGCATTCAAATCCTATTTATGTACTTGTTAAATTGTCAAAAACATAACAACATGCAAAAAAAAGGCCTAAAAATAATTTTTTTCTCATTACAGAAACGCGACGCATTACTAGCTTTGACTAAAATAAAGAACACGCTTGTGGCATGATCCCTTTGTAGTGCACACTATACGGTCACCGGCTCATCCTCACGCCTTTAGCGACGGGGAGATGAGTTTGATTGTGAAAGCGTCTTATGCAATCGCTGAACACGAACGCACAGACGCACAAAAGCGTGTTTCAGATGAAAAATACAAAACTGCTTACCATGATTTCATCCTGATGCAGCAGAGGAAAACAAGAATAAGAAAAACATATAAGGAAAAGAGGATTTATCATTGTGGAAAACAACAACAAGTGATGCTGTAAAACAGACAGAGTGAAAGAAGACGGCACAATGATCCGAGACGGACGGCGGCTGTGATTTAAAACCGTTTATATCTGGATTGTTTTGGTGTGACAGAAAAATGCCAAAAAAAAAAAATCACATTTACATCTTTTTCAGAATGATTCACGATTTGGATCAGTGGTTCACGATACGATTTATTTTTACGTTTCTAAATTAATTTTGGTGATCATATATTATTTTCATGTAACGAAATACATGTAACTTTAGTTACACTTTTAAAATACAAAATTTGAGTTACTATTTCATTACAGTGACATTCTAGATGTGTGGAAAAGTGTTTTAGACGACCAAAGGGATTCCTTTAGTCATCGTACTTTGACTAATTAATGATAAAAAGCTTCATTTCTGTTCAGAAGTTTCATACCGTTGCAGAAAAAACACAAAATAACGACTTTATTCAACCATATCTAGTGAATCAAAACACTGATTCATGAAGCTTTACGAATCTTTTGTGTCGAATCAGTGATTCGGTTCGCGTATCAAACTGTCAAAATCACGTGAACTATTGAAATTTCAAATCACTTATGATGTAACAAAGCCTCGTTTACAGAAATCACGTGACTTTGACGCTCCGAATCACTGATTCGAATCAAAAGATTCGTAACGCTTCACGAATCAGTGTTTTGAAATCGACCATCACTAGATATTGTTGAAAAGCTTTACGAATCTTTAGTTTTGAATCAGTGGTTCGGTTCGCGTATCAAACTGGCAAAATCACGTGAATTATTGAAATTTCAAATCACTTATGACGTAACGAAGCCTCGTTTACTGAAATCACGTGACTTTGACGCTCCGAATCACTGATTCGAATCAAAAGATTCGTAACGTTTCATGAGTCAGTGTTTTGAAATCGACCATCACTAGATATTGTTGAAAAGCTTTACGAATCTTTAGTTTTGAATCAGTGGTTCGGTTCGCGTATCAAACTGGCAAAATCACGTGAACTATTGAAATTTCAAATCGCTTATGACGTAACAAAGCCTCGTTTACTGAAATCACGTGACTTTGACGCTCCGAATCACTGATTTGAATCAAAAGATCAAAAGATTCGTAAAGCTTCATGAATCAGTGTTTTGAAATCGACCATCACTAGATATTGTTGAAAAGCTTTACGAATCTTGTGTCGAATCAGTGGTTCAGTTCATGTATCAAACTGGCAAAATCACGTGAATTATTGAAATTTCAAATCACTTATGACGTAACGAAGCCTCGTTTACTGAAATCACGTGACTTTGACGCTCCGAATCACTGATTTGAATCAAAAGATTCATAACGCTTCACGAATCAGTGTTTTGAAATCGTCCATCACTAGATATTGTTGAAAAGCTTTATGAATCTTTTGTGTCGAATCACTGGTTCAGTTCACGTATCAAACTGGCAAAATCACGTGAATTATTGAAATTTCAAATCAGTTATGACGTAACGAAGCCTCGTTTACTGAAATCACGTGACTTTGACGCTCCGAATACCTGATTCGAATCAAAAGATCAAAAGATTTGTAAAGCTTCATGAATCAGTGTTTTGAAATCGTCCATCACTAGATATTGTTGAAAAGCTTTACGAATCTTTAGTTTTGAATCACTGGTTCAGTTCGCGTATCAAACTGGCAAATCACGTGAACTATTGAAATTTCAAATCGCTTATGACGTAACGAAGCCTCGTTTACTGAAATCACGAGACTTTGACGCTCCGAATCACTGATTCGAATCAAAAGATTCGAAAAGCTTCATGAATCAGTGTTTCGAAATCGTCCATCACTAGATATTGTTGAAAAGCTTTACGAATATTTTGTTTCGAATCAGTGATTTGGTTCGACAAAAGTCACGTGATTTCAGTAAACGAGGCTTCGTTACGTCATAAGCGATTTGAAATTTCAATAGTTCACGTGACTTTGTCAGTTTGATACGTGAACCGAACCACTGGTTCGACACAAAAGATTCGTAAAGCTTCATGAATCAGTGTTTTGAAATCGACCATCACTAGATATTGTTGAAAAGCTTTACGAATCTTTAGTTTTGAATCAGTGGTTCGGTTTACGTATCAACCTGACAAAGTCACGTGACTTATTGAAATCGTGAAAGACCGATGACGTAACGAAGCCTCGTTTACTGAAATCACGTGACTTTTGGCGCTCCGAATCACTGATTCGACACAAAAGATTCGTAAAGCTTCATGAATCAGTGTTTCGAAATCGTCCATCACTAGATATTGTTGAAAAGCTTTACGAATATTTTGTTTCGAATCAGTGGTTCGGTTCGACAAAAATCTTGTGATTTCAGTAATCATAAGTGATTCGAAATTTCAATAGTTCACGTGATTTTGGCAGTTTGATACGTGAACCGAATCATTGATTCGACACAAAAGATTTGTAAAGCTTCATGAATCAGTGATTTGAAATCGTCCATCACTAGATATTGTTGTGAAGCTTTACGAATCTTTTGTGTCGAATCAGTGGTTCAGTTCGCGTATCAAACTGACAAAGTCACGTGACGTATTGAAATCACAAATCACTTATGACGTAACGAAGCCTCGTTTACTGAAATCACGTGACTTTTGGTGCTCCGAATCACTGATTCGACACAAAAGATTCGTAAAGCTTCATGAATCAGTGTTTTGATTCACTAGATATTGTTGAATAAAGTCGTTGTTTTTGCGTTTTTGCCGCACAAAAAGTATTCTCGTCGCTTTATAACATTAAGCTTGAACCACTGTAGTCACATGACCCGTTTGAAACATGTTTTAGTATCTTAAAAGTGTAAATTATCTTGCTGGAACCGTCGGATTTCATCAAAAACATCTTCATTTGTGTTCTGAAGATGAACGAAGGTGTAGAACCACATGAGGAATTAATGACTGAATTTAATTTTTGGGTGAACGACACTTTAATCGTGTGGTCGGATCGTTTTCTGTTATTATTGTTAACATTTATTCGAAATTGCTTGATTTAAAAATAATAAAATCGCGGCAGAAACAAAATTAAGTTCAAGGCCGAACAGGTTTTTTTTATTTTGCCTCCCTCGCTCTTCTACCGTATAATGAACAGCCAATCACAGACATGCTCGCTGAGCTCATGGACACACGGCCAATCAGAGGGTGTTTATTAATGTAGTCAGAAACCACTCGACGAATAACGTTGGCACCTACTGTATCCTAAGCCTCATTTGCATTTCATTTAAATACCCACGATGCACTACAGCAGTGTCTATAATGTGCCTATGAGCGCAACAGGACCGTCTCACACACACATGCTGTCACTCGCGGCCCTTAACAACTGATTTGAGTGAAGCAGAACTGCACCTACATCAGCGTAAGAGTGTGAAAGACCTTCATACAGCAGTTCTACCGCGTTAACACACACTGTTCTGGGTTCAGTACAGCCTCCATCAACAGCGCTCGTGTGCAGTAGTATAGTTGAATTACGGTTAGAGAGTGACTTTATCACACTAGAATACACGTAAAATGAGTTTTTAATAAGGGACGAGTCAAAGTTGATGGAGCCGAACGCCTGATCTAAGACCAGTTCTCTCTATGAAAGCTTGTATTTGAAGTATGAGAACCAACCTGGCCCTGGATCAGTTGATAAGGGCGTGAAGATAAAGAATAAGAAACACAGATGAAGAACAGAGACCAACATCAAATGAACATGTTTAACACTGAACACATGACACGACTGTGATGATTCATATCCACTTGATGAATGTAAACTGTAATTGAACCGCTTCACCTGATTACCCGCCGCTTTCTTCTTGCTCATCTGACTGCTTCTCTGCTGAGCGCTAAACAGGACAGAGTTTCACTTCAATCATCATAAAGAATCTGTTTATATATATATATAGTAGTGCTTAAATGAAGTCTTTAATGAACAAAGAGTTGTGAGGAAATAGGAGCGTGTCAGATGTGCGTTCAGATCTTAAAGTGACAGCATTAATGTTAATTCTTTTGTAGTTTTAATAAAAAATGAATCTATATTTAATTTCTAAATTATGCAGTGAAGTGTTTGATAACTTATTCAATAATTATATTCAATTCAATATATTATATTTGATTTCTGTATAATTCCTATCAAATATTTAAAATATTTTTTCTACATTAATTTGGATTGAATCTGGAATTATTACAATATAAAAATATATTATGTGCGTTAATGTTCGGTGCGATTAATTATAGAAAAATGTAAGATTAATTCATTTTATTTTCATCAACTGACAGCACACTTATATATTATATATATATTATACGAGCAAATGTTGTGAAATATAATATCAGTAATTATTATTACTATATTTTATTATATATTTGTTATTGTTTAATATTACAAAAATATTATATTAAACAATAATATAAAAATATATTAAATACATTCATGTTAGATGCGATTAAAAATGTAAGATTAATTACTGTTATTTTCATCAATTGACAGCACACATATATATATTTTACATATATTATACGAACAAATGTTGTGAAATATAATATTAGTAATTATCATTACTATATTTTATTATATATTTGTTATTGTTTAATATTACAAAAATATAATATTAAACAATAATATAAAAATATATTAAATGTTAGATGCGATTAAACGTGATTAATTATAGAAAAATCGAAGATTTTTTTTCATCAATTGACAGCACTGATATTTATATTTATATATATATATGAATGTCAGGAAATATATATAAATATTAGTAATAGTAATTTGTTAGTTAATATAAATATTATGACTATTTTTCTTACTATTATTTCTATATTATTATTTATCATTTCGTTGGCTTTTATGGTTAAATATTTGTGGCAAGTCAAGAAAACACGACTCTCAGCAAAAAAATATTAATAATGATAATAATTTGTATCGTTTATTATACAGTTATGTATTTATTAAACAAGCTTAATATACTTTAGTAATAATAAGGGTTTAATAATATGGATATGTTAATGTTAAAGGTCAAGGCTCACTTTGCAAATCCGATGAAGTCTTCATGGTTGGTGTTCATGTACGCCAGCTCGATGTCGATCAACAGCAGCACCTGACGAGCGCAAAGAGGAAACGATCAGATCCGTTCCTCTCCACGGCTGTTCAACCGCGTTCAGATCGGGACGGGACTCACCTGATCTTTAGTGCGGCTCTCGCGGTCGCGGATGTGCTGAGTGACGATCCGCTCCATCTCCTCTCTCAGCATGGGATACTGGGCCAGCTGTGACACAACCACAGGCGTTTGTGATGCGGAAACACCCCACGACCCCAACCACCGACACACAGGGTTCGCAACAGGTGACTTACTAAACGCAATCGCTAATAGCAGAAAATAATGAGCGTGATTCTTAAACGAAGCCACTTTGGAGTGAAAACCTGTTGCAAAGTCTGTGAAATCACACTGTCCTTGCGTTATATATGTCAATCGTGTTCGTATGTCACGTGACTCTAAAGTTCAATGCACTACAAAAGCCTCTCGGCTTCGCAAAGTCCACTGATTTAAAGAGTTTTGCTCAGGAATGAGTCTTAAGGAAGTAAATAGATTTGATTTTAATTTTTGCAACATAAACGTTCACCGAATCATCAGGATCATGACTTGCTCATGCATTGGAACTTGAAGCCAGTGTATAATCACACACACACACACACATCGCAAAAAATACACCAGCAGAGTATTTTGGGTTGCACAGGGATGCAGTGATGGCAAGTGAAACATCACATGATCAGGGAAATGAGTGTTTCTAGAGGAGCTACGGGCATAACAAACGTGCTCTGAGATGAGGGTCACTGAGGAGAAGATGCGAGTCCTTGTGTGGATTCAAACTGACGTCCTTCAACCGTTAGAAGAACTCGCACACCTACCAGCTGCACATATTAGGCCCTTAATATCCACTAATAAAATCGAATGAAATCATTACTGACGGAGAGGTGCTCCACCTCGTCCACGCTTCATTTACTCTTCCCGCTCATTTTTTGAGTCAAACACGAAAGGGAATTTCTGAAAAATCTTAAGTTATATGACTGCCAAGCTCCAAAAGGGACGAATTAATTATTGCACCTTATGACGCCTGCGCTCGATAAGTTTCAATACGCAGGATTTGAGAATTGAGATCTTGAGCGAATGGCGTCTTAAAACACAAAGCTTCAGAAACCTAGTGCACAAGTCATACCGGGGGTCCATTTTGGAGCTTGAAGATTCTTCAAAAAATCTGTTGCGCTTGAAATGAAAAAACAACAACATGAATTTGGAAGGTGAGTAAATAATGGCCGATTTTTCATCTTGTGTGAGCTGCTCACAAAACCTCAAACAGTCCAAATCCACAGAAGGCAGAATATGTCCGAGAGCAGAGGACCGGGTCACGGATGGTGAAATGATAGGAGAGATATGAGAGAGAGAGAGAGAAACAAGAGTATGACTGTTAGTCTGCTGGTGTACGAAGATCTTCCTGCCTGAAGCATCAGTTATTCCATCAGTTTATGGTATGAATGTCAAACAGAAGAGACGAGCCACAGTGGCGTTATTCTCACGCTAGAAGTATAACACACACATCCGACAGGAAAACACACTGAACACGCTGGAAAACCAACGAGGGAGCATGCATTGATAAAACAAAAGCAAATTTGGATTAAATGTCTACGGCTACTGTTCTGTGAAAAAGGACACAAATACTTAGTAAATTAAAATTGACACAGACAAAATAAACCAGGATGAAATCTGAGTGTAAGGATAGACCGATAGTTGCTGGACTCGGTTACGTTTGTAACCCTTGTTTCCTGAAGGAGGGAACACATCGGAATGTACCGACGAATTGGGATCTCGTCACCTTCGAGTGTATTCTAAATGAGCCAAGGCACTTTGGCATGCAAGTTTTGCATCGTGCATCCACCTTTCATAAAGGTGGAAGTTGGAGCAACGCATATTCAGGCTTCTGCTGAGCCGGTGATACGAGGCTGTGACGACGGGACGTGACATACTCCTTCAGGGAATGAGGGTTACATGCGTAACCCAGATGTTCCTTTTCAGTTGGTCACGGTCGACGTCATGTCAGAACGTGCCGACAAATTAAAAGTGCCACTATTGCTGCCCCTTCCAGCGCCCTTCGTAAGGCACCTAATCCTGGAGCAGCAAACATGGGAGAAGGCTTATGCCGAGAACGTCGACCACAGCTTTCCACATGACCCTTTCAGGGATAACACTGGGAAAGTGTGCCCTTTCCAGTTTTAGAAAAGGATGCTGCGGAATCCACATCCTGCCCGTAGGGAGATATAAGGCTTGGCCTTAGGCAGTACTACATATGGAAGGCATATCTGGGGTAGCTCCGGTCTGTTCAGGAGATAGTAAATACCTGGTCAGAGACTGCAGAATCGAGGGAAAGGCAAGGGCTCGTCATCAGGGAAGCATGGAAGAATACACATAGGGATCACAACATATGGTGCCTGGCACAGGGGTCAACCACTGGGCGTACTTACGAGTGTTAGGTCGGGTGTCGGACGCTCTGTCACGTCTGACTGCCGGGGGGGATGGAGGAACAGCTGAGGAACTCTACTGTGCACAATCTGGTCCTTAGGAGGGGAATGGCACAGCAAGCGAGACACTGAGCGGGGTCTCTGGTGTTACCGGCTACTAGAGGCGAACACACGGGAGGATACTGGCTCTACATGAAGGCTCACACGTGTTGGGTGTCGCCGCAGCTCTACATGTATCTGTCAGCGAGGCGCCAGTGCCCAGAAGGAAGCAAGACTTCTGGTAGAGTGAGCTCACAACTCGAGAAGGCACGACATGCCTTAGGTTTGATACGCCAAGACGATGGCTTCCAGTGGGCCATCCTCTGCTTAAATATTGCCTTTCCCTTCTGCTGGCCTCCGTAACAAGACAAAGAGCTTGAGGTCCTGCAGCTCTACGTTTGGTGCAGGCACAAAGTGCAGACGGGACAGAGCAAAGCTAGGGCTTCCTCCGAGGGCAGCACTTGCAAGTTCACCACCTGGTCCTTAAAAGGCAGAAGCAGCAGCTAGCCACCGGTGCAGGATATGTTTGATTGCCTCAGTCTGTTTCTGTGCAGCTGAGAACTGTCCTCGGCCGCAGAAAATGTCGGCGTGGGAGTTTAGTCAAGGAAACCGATACCACATATCTGCCAGGTTCAGGCGGAGATGGCGTTCATGGACCACCAGAGTGGACATTGCCTGACTGAGGGAGTGCTCAGTGAATTTCGAGGCTCTGTGCACATCTCCAGCATAAGCCCTGGGGCTAGAACTATCCTCATGCAACTTCTTAAGCGCCTTGGCCTGGTAGATCTACAAGAGCACCATAGGAGGCAGGGAGGAGGCAGCCTGTCCAGCGGCTCTGTAAGCCTTGCCTGTGAGAAGGGATAAGAACTTGCAGACCTTGGGATACCTCAAGGGATCTTTGGACACAATTCGACATCACAACTGACTGCTCCACCCGGGGAAACTCCCAGTATCCTTTGGAGGGCTCGGCCAGCCACCCCACCATCGAGGCTCGTGGGGGGGGGAAGGCACCGGACCAGTTTCTGGCAGAAAAAGGTGCCATCCACGATCTGGTCCTCTTCATGCACTTCCAGAAAGAAAGAAACCAATCGTCCAGCTTTGAGGGCTCGGAACATGGTGGAGGCCTCCACTGGAACCCAACTCTCTTGGTGGACTGGGAAAGCATTGCCGTCAGCTCTGGGTCAGGCTCGGGCAACGCTACTCTCCCTGAAGGGAGCAACGCAGTCGAGTCTTCATCCCCAGAGGACTCACCCTCAGATACAGCAATCAACATCTGATCATCCGGAGGAGCCCCGAATGAAATGACTGGTCCCCCATGGGAAGGACCAGCATGCTCAACCGGAAGCTCCACAGTTTGTGATGTCCTAGAGGAGTGGGGGGCCCATGGAGACGTACTCGGCAGGTTATCCCTCACTGTAACCGTCAGGTCACCCTGGCCATTCACCGAAGTAGCCCTCTTTCAATTACCGGAAGAGGAGTTGGGGTATAGGTCAGGGGACTTCCCGCAGTGGGTACATGACTCCTCCGGACACGCAAGGCAACGATCGTGACTGTCATCCGGCACCAGGAAACGACTGCCTCCAGAAACGCTCGGGTGGAATGACATCTTTAGAAAGACATGTTTTGCTCTCTTAGTGAAATAAGCTTTCTTACGGTGCTGAAGCGCACCGGGGAAATGGCCGCTGCACAACTGGCAGGAAATAGTGCAGTCTGCTCTCATTGAAGGCACAACAATGCGTTCTCAATGCTGCATGAACAGCAGGATACGCCAATGTGCATTGGCTCGTTTTGTTTACACTTGAATGTGACAGGGCTCTCAGGTGAGATCCCAATTCGTCGGTACATTTGCATGAACAAAATTTGAGAACAGCATATGCTGTCCATATGTTGATTTACGTCGGCCCAATTTGCATGCTTTCATTAAACAATCGACTCCAAGCTCAACTGTGCAATATGCTTACAAAATCTAATCTGAAATAGACATATAAAAGTATGTAAAATAAAAGCTAATTAATAAATACTGCAATAGTATATAAATAAAATGAAATAAAATAACATTGGCACACACAACGAAATAAAACATAAAAGTGTACAGTATTTATAACTTAAAAAGACGGACATATATTTATGACTCCTCTTTCCTTCTATTACAAATCTGACGCTGATACTATTTCTTGAGTACTATTTCTTATCATTGAAGATTATACATCTTCAGCTGATCCTCAATTACACAAAATCAACTAAACGTCTAAAGTTCACAGGAACGATGTCAACATCACCTCGACAATCTGACAGCATGATGATAATGAAGCAGCACCGAAGCTCAAATCAAAACAGCCTTTTTTGCAGAAAAATGACAATTCTGTCATCATTTGCACACCTAAAGAGGTTTGGAACAACATGAGGGCGAGTAAATGATGACGAAATGCTCATTCTTCATTCTCACATCTACGGCTTTTGCTTTAAGTCCAGCCATCGGTCTATCCGTACATTTAAGATAGACGTGGACGAACGGAGCTTCGTTCCTCTTTACCTTCTCACTACATTTGCGAATGGTGGAGGTGAGTTCGCTCACAACCATATCTATACATTTCAGGCACGGCCCGTTTAGCTTTTGGATCTGCTTTTTCACTATGGCCTCAAAGGCCAGGTCAGGGGTAAACAGGCCCGTCCTGCAGAGGAAGTCATGGAGGAAGAGAAGAAGAGGATGACAGATAGACAGGGTTGGAGGGGCAGATAGATAGACAGCACAGAGGAAAGAGAAGGCAAGTGAGACATTTGGTTTCTCCTCAAGCCATTCAACAGCGGGTCCGAGCCGAAGAGACGCCGGCCCGTCACCCGTCCACCAGCCCGAGACAGAAGCCTCCGGAAAGCAGCCGTGTAAACCAAAGGCAGTCGAAGAGTGTTCGAGAATTCATAACAGGAGCCATTATTGATAATTGAGCATCAATTATATTTATTTTATGCGCATTACATGTATCTGTTCTCCTGATTTTTTTTTTTTATGATTGCTGAATTAATAAAAATGTAACTAATAGCTGTTTCTTCATGTCCGTTATGTACATTTAAATTTTATGTTACATCTTGTTTTATTACATTAATGTTTGTTGCATTATTTTAGCGGAACGCACTGTAAGTTGTAAATAAAAAAAGAGTATTAGAGTATGTTTTGCAATAAAACGCTATTTCAGTCTTTCATGTTACTTGCAGTTTCTTTGTAATTTTTTGGCATTTTCTAGTAAAAAGTAAATCCTAAATTGTTCTGGAGTACGTTCATTAGCTCATACACAACAAATGTGGATAAAGTTGGACGTACTTATATTTCCAATTAACTGGGTGATTATATAGTTACATTTTAGTGACAAAATAAACCATCGTGCAGTTGAGATTTGCTATGAAGTACATATCTATATCGCTTTACGATATATACTGTATGTATGCGGAGAAAGTTGGAGCTGGGCGATCATTTTGCGACAAAATTAAAAAAAATCTCTGTTTGGTTTTGCTATATTTGTAACATTTTCATGGCTTCCTTTCCTTTTTATTTTCATGGTTTTTAGAATGTTATCATTTGTTGTCATGGCGACTCATTGTTTGATTGATTTGCTTCACCTGTTCCTTGTTTAGTCCTTTAGTTACTCTGTGTATTAATATCCCTTATAGTTTGAGTCATTATTTGTCTCGTTTATTTTAGTTGGTTGCGTTTCTCCTGTGCTGCCGCATGGTTTTGTTTTGATTAATTGTTAAAAAAATAATTTTTTGACGTTGTAAATCAGACAAAGACTATTGGGGACTATTTCAGTTTTTCATGTTTTCATGTTTATTTCAATGGCAATTTTTTTTAGCAGTTTCTGATTGAAATTTGTTTCAAAGTATTATTAATATGAGGTTCTAAATGTATTAATCGTGGATAATGACACTTGTCTTCTTAGAGCTGCTTCATTTACAACAAATAGTCTCACATTTGATGAAGTTTGCATCATTGATTGTTCCTATTTATTACTGTGAAGCTAGTATTTCTATATTATAAAGCGCTATAGAAATAAAAGTGACTTGACTTGTGATTCTATTGTCCTTGAGAATCTTCTATTATTGATTGATTTATTCATCAATATCTCAGACTGCCTTTAACCACACTTCTGCCTTCCTCGAAGCTTCCATCTCAGAATAAACAGAGCGTTTGGACGCTGAGGTCTAATGAATTCATGAAGAACAACGTTAGCTTGTGTTTTGGCGTTATGCTGTTATGCAAAAAGTAGGGCTGCACAATATATTGAAATTATCGAAATATCACCAACTTAATGATTTTAATTCTTCAAAAAGATACGTTCATGGTGATGCGGTTAGCAGACAATAGGTTGGATTTTGCTGGTAAAAATCCAGTTTGAAGCTTCTGTAGTTTGTTGGTTTCAGAGCTGCACAATTAATCGTTTAAATTCAGCGATCTCGATTCGGACACCCACGAATCGTCAGTCTATTAAACCTTTGACAAGTGCGATCGCAGCAAACATTCAGGTGTCATGAAACAGCTTCACAAACCACACAGTTTCATTATTTCCATCTCATAATCATCACATTATCATAGACGTACTGTGATGAAAGTTTATAGTTTGGATATAAACACTGAGCGATCAAAAATGGAGTAAATCAATAAAGATTGTCTCAATAACATCGTTACACCAGTAGGTGGCACAAGCGAGAGAGTCGTTCAAAAAATGTTGATTCATCCAGTAATGAATCAAGTCTTAATGAGGGAGTCATTGAATCATTCACTCAAACCAGTTGTTTTAAATAATTAATTCAAATTCTTTAAAAAAAAAAATAGTAGGCTGCAGCAATTTACATTTTGCCAAAATATAAGCTTAAAAAAAATATCCAGAATTGTGCAGCTCTAGATGGTTATATAATATTCAGTTTTTAAATGTTTTAATTAGTTTAAACATGTTTTAAGAACATCAAATATCACTTTTTTTCTTGAATATCGTGCAGCCCTACTAAAAATGCTGTTACTCTTTACGAAATTATAGGTTAATCAGATGATTAAGCGGTGAAACCTCAGCGTCCGCAGCCCTCTCTACACAAAGCCAAGGCTGCCATTCCACCCAGAATCCCTCTGTCCAAAGCTGCAGGCACACCAACATACACGACGGTAATCACCCACAATCCCCCTACGGTTCCGTGAGCGGGCGAGTGGGGTGGTGGGAGGTCACGGGTGGGTAACAGCAATAGTTTGGGTTGATGGGAGACACGGTAACCCTCCACCAGGCCTTTACCTTCTTGGTACACTGCCTAACGGTATTGACTAGCTCAGAAATGACCATGTCCACACATTTCTGGCACGGCTCTTTAGTCTTCATGATCTGCCTTTTCACAATGGTCTCAAAGGCCATGTCCGGTGTGAAGAGCCCAGTTCTGTCCGACCAGAGAGAACGGACAGGCCCGGGAAAAGAACGACAGAGGAGAGAAAAAAAAGGAAAAATTGGGTGGAAAGTAGAGCGTTAATCCAACAATTTCCCTCCCAGCCCAAAAGAAATGAATGAAGAACTAAAATAATGGCTCCAAACGTCCTGCCGAAGCTCAATTGTTGGTTTGATATGTTAATCACACTTAAATGTATCAACCGAAGTTATATTTAATTATCATTGAAGCCTAAAATATTAGGAAAACACAACTAAAACTAAAACCGAAAACAGCACTAGTTGGGCGGAAAGAAAGAAGGAAAAATCACAATGTGTATTTTATCCAGTTAAGTCCAATTTATCGATTTAAAAGGGCTATATATTAATTGCAATTTAATTCGTATATCGGGACCTTGAATCATGTTCACGAGAGAGAGCACAAGCATTAAGTCACTGGTTGCAGTTCACTTAACGGCCACCGGTGTCGCTAATAACAAGAGGGAACTATTAACTAATGGTGTTACCAGTTATTGTTACGTGTTTTGTTTGCATCAACATTTTGATTAATCATATCAACTATATAAAAACAGTGTTGGGTAACTCTAAAAAAGTAATTAATTACTAGCCACTAATTACATCTTCAATAATGTGATTAGATTACTACGGAGCCCTGCACATGACATGCAAGAAAAAAAAAGTAAATTGTTCGCAATTTCATTTCCTCCATTTGTTAAATTGCGCAGACAAATTACTATTTCATTCCCTTGATTTACTGAATTGCGCAAACGATTTAGTATTTCATTCCCTTGATTTACTGAATTGCGCGAACGATTTACTATTTCATTCCCTTGATTTACTGAATTGCGTGAACGATTTACTATTTCATTCCCTCGATTTGCCAAATTGCGCAAACAATTTAGTATTTCATTCCCTTGATTTACTGAATTGCGTGAACGATTTACTATTTCATTCCCTCGATTTACCGAATTGCGCGAACAATTTACTATTTCATTCCCTCGATTTGCCAAATTGCGCGAACGATTTACTATTTCATTCCCTCGATTTACTGAATTGCGCGAACGATTTACTATTTCATTCCCTCGATTTACTGAATTGCGCGAACAATTTACTATTTCATTCCCTCGATTTGCCAAATTGCGCGAACGATTTACTATTTCATTCCCTCGATTTACTGAATTGCGCGAACGATTTACTATTTCATTCCCTTGATTTACCGAATTGCACGAACGATTTAGTATTTCATTCCCTTGATTTACTGAATTGCGTGAACGATTTACTATTTCATTCCCTCGATTTGCCGAATTGCACAAACAATTTAGTATTTCATTCCCTTGATTTACTGAATTGCGTGAACGATTTACTATTTCATTCCCTCGATTTACTGAATTGTGCGAACAATTTACTATTTCATTCCCTCGATTTACTGAATTGCGCGAACGATTTACTATTTCATTCCCTCGATTTACCGAATTGCGCAAACGATTTACTATTTCATTCCCTTAATTTACCGAATTGCGCGAACAATTTACTATTTAATTCCCTCGATTTACTGAATTGCGCGAACGATTTACTATTTCATTCCCTCGATTTGCCAAATTGCGCGAACGATTTACTATTTCATTCCCTCGATTTACTGAATTGCGCGAACAATTTACTATTTCATTCCCTCGATTTACTGAATTGCGCGAACGATTTACTATTTCATTCCCTCGATTTACTGAATTGCGCGAACAGTTTACTATTTCATTCCCTTGATTTACCGAATTGCGCGAACAATTTACTATTTAATTCCCTCGATTTACTGAATTGCGCGAACGATTTACTATTTCATTCCCTCGATTTGCCGAATTGCGCGAACGATTTACTATTTCATTCCCTCGATTTACTGAATTGCGCAAACAATTTACTATTTCATTCCCTCGATTTACTGAATTGCGCGAACGATTTACTATTTCATTCCCTCGATTTACCGAATTGCGCGAACAATTTACTATTTCATTCCCTCGATTTACTGAATTGTACAAACGATTTACTATTTCATTCCCTCGATTTGCCGAATTACACGAACGATTTACTATTTCATTCCCTCGATTTACCGAATTGCGCGAACAATTTACTATTTCATTCCCTCGATTTGCCGAATTGCGCGAACGATTTACTATTTCATTCCCTCGATTTGCCGAATTGCGCGAACGATTTATTATTTCATTCCCTCGATTTACTGAATTGCGCGAACAATTTACTATTTCATTCCCTCGATTTACTGAATTGCGCGAACGATTTACTATTTCATTCCCTTGATTTACCGAATTGAGTGAACGATTTACTATTTCATTCCCTCGATTTACTGAATTGCGCGAACGATTTACTATTTCATTCCCTCGATTTACTGAATTGCGCGAACGATTTACTATTTCATTCCCTCGATTTACCGAATTGCGCGAACGATTTACTATTACATTCCCTCGATTTGCCGAATTACGCGAACGATTTACTATTTCATTCCCTCGATTTACCGAATTGCGCGAACGATTTACTATTTCATTCCCTCGATTTGCCGAATTACGCAAACGATTTACTATTTCATTCCCTCGATTTACTGAATTGCACAAACGGTTTACTATTACATTCCCTCGATTTACCGAATTGCGCGAACAATTTACTATTTCATTCCCTCGATTTGCCGAATTGCGCGAACGATTTACTATTTCATTCCCTCGATTTACTGAATTGCGCGAACGATTTACTATTTCATTCCCTCGATTTGCCGAATTGCGCGAACGATTTACTATTTCATTCCCTCGATTTACTGAATTGCGCGAACGATTTACTATTTCATTCCCTCGATTTACTGAATTGCGCGAACGATTTACTATTTCATTCCCTCGATTTACTGAATTGCACGAACGATTTACTATTTCATTCCCTCGATTTACCGAATTGCGCGAACGATTTACTATTTCATTCCCTCGATTTACCGAATTGCGCGAACAATTTACTATTTCATTCCCTCGATTTGCCGAATTGCACGAACGATTTACTATTTCATTCCCTCGATTTACCGAATTGCGTGAACGATTTACTATTTCATTCCCTCGATTTACTGAATTGCACGAACGATTTACTATTTCATTCCCTTGATTTACCGAATTGCGCAAACAATTTAGTATTTCATTCCCTTGATTTGCCGAATTGCGCGAACGATTTACTATTTCATTCCCTCGATTTACTGAATTGCGCGAACGATTTACTATTTCATTCCCTCGATTTGCCGAATTGCACGAACGATTTACTATTTCATTCCCTCGATTTACCGAATTGCGCGAACGATTTACTATTTCATTCCCTCGATTTACCGAATTGCGCGAACAATTTACTATTTCATTCCCTCGATTTGCCGAATTGCACGAACGATTTACTATTTCATTCCCTCGATTTACCGAATTGCGCGAACGATTTACTATTTCATTCCCTCGATTTACTGAATTGCACGAACGATTTACTATTTCATTCCCTTGATTTACTGAATTGCGTGAACGATTTACTATTTCATTCCCTTGATTTACCGAATTGCGCAAACAATTTAGTATTTCATTCCCTTGATTTACTGAATTGCGCAAACAATTTACTATTTCATTCCCTTGATTTACTGAATTGCGCGAACGATTTACTATTTCATTCCCTTGATTTACTGAATTGCGCAAACAATTTACTATTTCATTCCCTTGATTTACTGAATTGCGCGAACGATTTACTATTTCATTCCCTTGATTTACCGAATTGAGTGAATGATTTACTATTTCATTCCCTTGATTTACTGAATTGCGCAAACGATTTACTATTTCATTCCCTTGATTTACTGAATTGCGCGAACGATTTACTATTTCATTCCCTTGATTTACCGAATTGAGTGAACGATTTACTATTTCATTCCCTTGATTTACTGAATTGCGTGAACGATTTACTATTTCATTCCCTTGATTTACCGAATTGCGTGAACGATTTACTATTTCATTCCCTTCATTTACCGAATTGCGTGAACGATTTACTATTTCATTCCCTTGATTTACCGAATTACACGAACGATTTACTATTTCATTCCCTTGATTTACTGAATTGCGTGAACGATTTACTATTTCATTCTTTGATTTACTGAATTGCGTGAACGATTTATTATTTCATTCCCTTGATTTACTGAATTGCGTGAACGATTTACTATTTCATTCCCTTGATTTACTGAATTGCGCGAACGATTTACTATTTCATTCCCTTGATTTACCGAATTGCGTGAACGATTTACTATTTCATTCCCTTGATTTACTGAATTGCGTGAACGATTTACTATTTCATTCCCTTGATTTACTGAATTGCGTGAACGATTTATTATTTCATTCCCTTGATTTACTGAATTGCGTGAACGATTTACTATTTCATTCCCTTGATTTACTGAATTGCGCGAACGATTTACTATTTCATTCCCTTGATTTACCGAATTGCGCGAACGATTTACTATTTCATTCCCTTGATTTACCGAATTGCGTGAACGATTTACTATTTCATTCCCTTGATTTACTGAATTGCGCGAACGATTTACTATTTCATTCCCTTGATTTACCGAATTGCGTGAACGATTTACTATTTCATTCCCTTGATTTACCGAATTGCGTGAACGATTTACTATTTCATTCCCTTGATTTACTGAATTGCGCGAACGATTTACTATTTCATTCCCTCGATTTGCCGAATTGCGCGAACGATTTACTATTTCATTCCCTTGATTTACTGAATTGCGCGAACGATTTACTATTTCATTCCCTTGATTTACTGAATTGCGCGAACGATTTACTATTTCATTCCCTTGATTTACTGAATTGCGCGAACGATTTACTATTTCATTCCCTTGATTTACTGAATTGCGCGAACGATTTACTATTTCATTCCCTTGATTTACTGAATTGCGCGAACGATTTACTATTTCATTCCCTTGATTTACTGAATTGCGTGAACGATTTATTATTTCATTCCCTTGATTTACTGAATTGCGTGAACGATTTATTATTTCATTCCCTTGATTTACTGAATTGCGTGAACGATTTACTATTTCATTCCCTTGATTTACTGAATTGCGTGAACGATTTATTATTTCATTCCCTTGATTTACTGAATTGCGTGAACGATTTACTATTTCATTCCCTTGATTTACTGAATTGCGTGAACGATTTATTATTTCATTCCCTTGATTTACTGAATTGCGTGAACGATTTACTATTTCATTCCCTTGATTTACTGAATTGCGTGAACGATTTATTATTTCATTCCCTTGATTTACTGAATTGCGTGAACGATTTACTATTTCATTCCCTTGATTTACTGAATTGCGTGAACGATTTATTATTTCATTCCCTTGATTTACTGAATTGCGCGAACGATTTACTATTTCATTCCCTTGATTTACCGAATTGCGTGAACGATTTACTATTTCATTCCCTTGATTTACCGAATTGCGTGAACGATTTACTATTTCATTCCCTTGATTTACCGAATTGCGTGAACGATTTACTATTTCATTCCCTTGATTTACTGAATTGCGCGAACGATTTACTATTTCATTCCCTCGATTTGCCGAATTGCGCGAACGATTTACTATTTCATTCCCTTGATTTACTGAATTGCGCAAACTATTTACTATTTCATTCCCTTGATTTACTGAATTGCGCAAACTATTTACTATTTCATTCCCTTGATTTACTGAATTGCGCAAACTATTTACTATTTCATTCCCTTGATTTACTGAATTGCGCAAACTATTTACTATTTCATTCCCTTGATTTACTGAATTGCACGAACGATTTACTATTTCATTAATGCAATTACATCAGAATTAACTAATTAAATTACATAAAAATTAAGAGTAGTCCCTTTTCTTTTTTCAATTAAATTACAGTATTTAATTACCTAGTAATTACCTAGTATCAGTTGACGCTGATAAAAAATAATGAAATGAGCCCAGATTAATTATTTTAATCTACTGATAATGACTGTAATCAAATACTATTTAAACGCAAAACTCTGCATATGTTCATATAACAGCAGCGATATTAAGAAGTATGAAGTACGCGACCCGCGAGACATAAACTCATAATAAAGACAAAAGGAGGACCATAAATAAAACATATGGAAATAATTATCATGACAAAAGCCTCATGTTAGTTATTGGAACCCAAAGGTCACATGTTTTCTTGTCCTAAAGACAAGAAAGACTCTACAGACGGAGGTTCATTCAAGAGGCGAGGAGGGACACGTACAGACGGACAGTCACGGATCTAATCACAAAACCCTCATCCCGATTCCCTGATGGGATGAGATGCCCTTGCACAGAGACACGGCTGAAGTCAAAGACGTTTGTGATTAGATGCGTGACGTATGGCGCGAAGTTTGACCGCAGACAAACGAGCGGGACACATAAAACGGGACGGAGATCTGGACAGGACTGAAGGACAGACGTGCCTGATGCCGTGAATGTTCTTGATGGCGTAGCTGATCTCCTTGCGCAGCTCCTTCTCGTCAAACTCCATCTGAGGAAAGACAACACCTTACTAAATAAAAAGCTAGCAAACATTATATTAATTACATTTTTATTATAATTATTTGAATGTCAGTGTCACATGATCCTTCAGAAATCATTCTAATATGAGGATTTGATACTCAAGAAACATTTATGATTATCAATGTTGAAAACCTTCATTATCTACCATTTAAAGTTTAGGGTAAGAAAAATTATTTTACCAAAAGTGACAGTAAAGACGTTTATAATGTTAACATATTAATGCCTTATTCTACATCCCATAATCCTACCTAATACTTGAACTAAACAACTACCTTACTAACTGTTATTAAGCAGTAATTAGGAATTTATTGAGGCAAAAGTTGTAGTTATTATTTGGTTAATCATGAGAAATGAAATTCTAAAATTGACACCCAATTCACTATAAAATATATACCTTATTATATTATATAGACCTTATATATATATATATATTATATAGACCTTGTATATATAGACCTTATATATATTATATAGACCATATGTATATATATATAGACCTTATATATATTATATAGACCTTATATATATATATATGTTATATAGACCTTGTATATATAGACCTTATATATATTATATAGACCCTATATATAGACCTTATACATATTATATAGACCTTATATATATTATATATAGACCTTATATATATTATATAGACCTTATATATACACCTTATATATATTATATAGACCCTATATATATAGACCTTATATAAATCATATAGACCTTGTATATATAGACCTTATATATATTATATAGACCCTATATATATATATATATAGACCTTATATATTATAAAGACCTTATATATTATAGACCTTATATATATTATATAGACCTTATATATACACCTTATATATATTATATAGACCCTATATATATAGACCTTATATAAATCATATAGACCTTGTATATATAGACCTTATATATATTATATAGACCCTATATATATATATAGACCTTATATATTATATAGACCTTATATATATTATATAGACCTTATATATTATAAAGACCTTATATATTATATAGACCTTATATATACACCTTATATATATTATATAGACCCTATATATATATATATATATATATATATATATATATGTTTATAGTAACACATAACAGAGTAATATTACATAGAGATGTACAAATTATAAAGCATTGGAACTCATGACTGATAAATGAATCTAGTGTTTTTCATAAGCTTCAGAAAAAAACTACTTCCTCTTCGCTGCCTCAGACAGTGTTTTATTGTGGATGAGTGTTCTGTGTGTGTGTGTGTGTGTGTGTGTGTGTGTAGGCCAAAGGAAGGCGGAATATTTTCCTCATAAAGGCTGCGCTCAGGCCCAGAGGGAGACGCAATCCTGAGCCGTGACTCATGAGAGACTCGCTCAAAGAGAGTCTTACATGTTTAAAGTCAACACATGAGTCTTAAAACTCTTTAAGAGTTTTGTATTCGTTGTAGCTGCAAAGAAACTGCAGTAGACGTACATTACAATTCAAAATGTTTTTTTGTAAAGTATCTTAATCTCACATTTATTTGATAAAAATACAGTAAAACAGTGAAATATTATTACAATTTTAAGGAAACATTTCTTACGAAACTAGAAATTAATACTTTTATTCATCAAGGATGCATTAAATTGATTGGAAGTGACAGTAAAAACATTTATAATGTTACAAAATATTTCTATTTTTAAATAAATGCTGTTTTGAACTTTCTATTCCTCAAAGAATCCTGAAAAAACAAATGCATAACAACTGTTTTCAGCACTGATTATAATCATAAATGTTTGTTGAGCATCAAATCATCATATCAGAATGATTTCTGAAGGATCATGTGACACTGACGACTGGAGTAATGATGCTGAAAATTCAGCGTCGATCACTGGATATAAATTACACTTTACTATATAATCGCATAGAAAAAAATCTATATGAAACCGTAATAATATTTCACATTTTTACTGTATTTTTGATCAAATAAATGCAGCCTTGGTGAGCAGAAGAGACTCTTTCAAATACATTAAAAAGCATTTATTGCGTAAATGCGCCCCATCCTGTGAGTGTAGAAACACCATGGATGAGAAGTGTGTGTGTGTGTGTGTGTGTGTGTGTATTCCCTACGTTACGGGGACCAAATGTCCCCACAGGTATAGTAATACTAGTAAATCTTGACATTGTGGGGACATTCTGTTGGTTCCCATGAGGAAACAAGCTTATAAATCATACAGAATGATCTTTTTTGAAAATATAAAATAGCAGAACATTTTGTGTGATGGGTAGGTTTGGGGGGGGGGCAGAATGTACAGTTTGTACAGTAGAAAAACCATTACGCCTATGGAATGTCCCCATAAACCATGAAAACACAACATGTGTGTGTGTTTGACGCTTGCTCACACACCTTCACCAGCTCGAAGGGGAAACGCTCGTGGAAGATGCGATTGATTCTGGCTCCTCCAGAGAGTTCATATGTGTCTATTTGATCTCCAGATCCCTCGATACGCTTCTCAAAATCCACGGAGAACTGCTGCACCATCCTGAAACCGACACCATATACACTGAGGATTCAGCATCCGCACTTCTGTCACAACTAGCCAGTTTCATTTATTCATTCAGCAGATGCTGATATACTTAGAGAATAACACAAGCGGAAGAATCCTGAACGTGAGGTACTGACTGCAGCAGGGCCTTGGTCTTCCGGGACGGATCATCCGGACGGAAGTTCTTGTATTCGTCCACTTCTTTCTCGATGGACAGCAACTGACTCTGCAGTTTAGCGCGCAGCCCAGGCAGTGTGTCACGGATGTGATTGGTCAGTTGCTGTGGAAGAGCCGAGAAAGACGGAGATGAGGGTTGAAGACACTAGCTATGTTTCCATCCACCTGTTTTTAATGCGAATTGCTTAAAAAAAGCTGGATGGAAACGCCGAGATGCACATTTGATAAGAAGACTATGATGGAAAAGTCAGTCCTCAGAATGATTTGCTTTAATTCCCTCCAGAAGCGTCTCACACGGCATCCGAACGCAGGAGAACATGACAGCGTTTCGTCATTTAAGATTAGCCATTGTGGCTTCTCCGATTGCAGCAATTTCTAGTTTTAATACTGATATTTTGTGCGAATTTCCCAAAGAGTGACGATTTTATGATATCTTGAACACATGGTATGGAAATGCTGCTTTATCTGCATGCCATATTCCAATTGTGCAATGTTAAATTCACAACTTTGGATGAAATTTAACTGGTTGATGATACACTATCAATAATAATAATAAACTCTGTTGTTAGATAACACATGTTAAAGGCAGCTTCTCAATGGAAAATACAAAACTATATATAAATACAGCTGCGAGCAGCAATTATCGGGGTTCGAGCACTTTAAGGCCTTTAAACACACATGTAAAAAGATATAATGTTTCAATTAGCAAGCCTGCAACCATCTTGATCATAGATGGAAAAAGCCAATACAGGCAATTTCCCATAGGAAACATGCAGATTTTAAAGCTTTTTAACAATAATCGAGGTTTAACAATTGACCCTTTGACCACGTGAAAAACGTAAAGGCGCCCAACAGTGGCCGATTTCTTTTGAATTTCACATCGACCTCTCAAGCCGCGAGTCGAACAGGCCCAGCGAGTTTCGTTACGATCGGCCTTAGTTAACCTCATCTGATGGCTGCTCAAACTTCATTGGCCGATGGCGGTCATGTGTTTTGAGACATGTCAGTGATCTCATAGTCAATGACGGCACGTTGGACAAAGACACTACATGCCAATTTTCAAGTTAATCGGACAAACTGTGAAGTAGTTATAGCCATTTTCATGTTTTTTCCTCTTATAGCGCCACCAAGTGGCCGGTCACCACATCCTCTTTCAAGTGACCACAGAATGAGCTCTTTCATAGTTGTGCCAAATTTGGTGAAAATATCTCATTCCGTTCACGAGTTATAGCCATTTTAGTAAAAGTGGCTCCGCCCACCTCGTGCGTTTCGGCGGCTCTTAGAGACCTTGAATCGAAATTTAAACTTTTTTTGATAAATATTGACAATCAGACTCCAGAGAATCTTGCTGCACTGTTTAAGTTCCGATCAGGTGAAAATCCTACGACTAGTTCCAAAAAATTCAAAAACCAACAATTTCACCACTTTAGGAGTTATGAGTGATTTCGTACTTCTGACCGCTGTAGCGCCCCCGTCAGGCCGATCGGGGCGAGCTTTGGTGACGTTGTAGACGGTGTGAGTACTACCAACCCTCAAAGTTTCAAGTCTCTACGACTTACGGTTTGGTCTGAACACATTTATGGGATAATGATGATCCTTGGAGATTTTAACAATTACAATAGGATTTCAGCGCTATAATTCCAAAGCATTCGTGAATTTAAGTTTGGATAGTACATTTTTACATCTGTGCTTGTAAATAACCTGATTAATATTCATGACAAGCCCCGCCCCTCCATAGCTTCCGCATTTCTCCCGCTCAAATGCAGTGTGAATGTGGCCGAAACAACCCAAACCGAGAGTTTAGATTGACGTTTGCAACATTTCAACGTCCATCTCACCTGGTTGAGGGTTTTCTGCAGGAACGGCGTTCCCATGCGGTCGGCCAGGTGTCTGTAACTGGGGTGAGACAGGAAAAATTTCCTCTCCGCAGCCATAGCGGCGTTGATATCCTTTTTTCCGTCAATGTCTTTCTGACTGCGGTTCACCACGCCGATGTAACCTGGAGACAAATAAGCACACCATGTTCTGATGGGCAAGAGTACAAGAGTGCAGAGCTTCACAATCAATGTGTGGATACCGAGATGTGAGAAATGATTGAGCTCAGACTTTGTTATTTCTGCAAATTGAGACATTTACGCATTGGGCAGACGCTTTTCTCCAAACTGACATCGCATTGCATTTACATTTGATCACCTCTTGCTTTCCCTGGGAATTTGCAGTAAAGAACAGCCGTTGTTACTCTGAGAGCTTCTCAATTAATGTAATAATCAAAGATCTCATGAGATGGGATTGTTAAAAAGTCTTAAATTCCTATATAAGGCTTTAATTAGCATTTAAATCCCCTTTTTAAAGTCTTAACTCTTGTGCGCCGATTTAAAAAAGTTACCGAGGTCCTTAGAGGTCGAAATTGACTGAAGTGAAGCTTAAGATTTTAAAGACTGTTGGATCGAATTGGCTCGATAATATGCAGAAAACAGGAGTATTTGCTTTACAGGAAAAACCAGAAAAAATGGCGCCATCTGGTAAAAAATAAAATATTGAAGGCTTGTCAATAGAATAAAAGCCTTTCAGCAAAGATTGCATTATTTTATAGTTAAATGGCGCTGGGATTAAACATTTCAGTTTTAATGGGTTTCAATGGGGATGTTTTTGTCCTGAGAGGAACTATTTTTTGTGTTTCTAGTGTAAAATAGATTTATGAAAGGATATGAGGGCGAAATATTAAAATACTAATAAAAATACAGACTTGTGCCAAAATTTACGCAGTTGGCATTAACACGGGCAAAATTATCAAAAAAAAAAACAAAACTGAAAAAGACAAAAAATCGGTCTAATGCAAAAAGACAGAAATTAAAACAGAAATGTTATGTTACTATTTGAATCCCCAAATTAAAATGTATTATTATTGTATATTTTCAGTCCAGTATTAATATTACAAAATAGATTTTCTCTTTAAAAAAAAAACGTAATGTACATAAATGTGAAAAGTGTCCATTGTTTATTTGATTTCGTTGGTTGAAGCCGATGGAAAGTTTCAAACTGGACGTTCTGATCCCTGCGGATACGAGGTTGTTGTTTCGTGATTGAGGTACAGATAGAAAAAGAGTGAAAAAGAAAGAAACATGTCTAGTTTAAAACGTTAAACTCTTCAGTTTCTCATTCTAGTGACGTTCCTCATGTTTGTGGTTTCTCATGACATGAGCAGACGCTGGATGAAGGTGAAGACGCATTTGATGGGAAAACCCGACGTGTGGAAACTCAAGAGCTTCCCATAAATATCCTTTGTTGCAACATTTTTTCCAGATGTGTCAATGAAACGAAGACCTTCCGCTCACAGACTGCAGCAGCGACGTTATTCCACTAGAGGGAAACCGTGAGACGATATCTGCCCACATCAGACTGTAACTCCTGCTTTCAGTAGTTTACCATAGTAAGTGTCCTTTTTACAGTAGTTACTCACTTCCCCAAGTCAAAGAACTTGCTGAAAACGTGCTTCAGTGAGTCATTTTCCCACTAGTACAGAGTTTACAATGAAAATAAAAGCTTAATAACTAAATCATACAAATGTAAGTTTGAAATAAATTATTTTAAAACAAAAAAAAAGATTGCTTACCTGCACGTCATGTGATCTTTAGCCAACATCACTGTTAAATTATTGTCATGGTAACAAAATCTCATGGGTAAATATATATTTTAGGACAAAAGGGCTGACAAAAACGTTCAGTAGTTAATAATAGTTAGCCGTTTCATTTTAGGACATCCAGAAGTTATTTAAATAGATTTAATGATATTATTAATAATTGAATTTTATAGCTATGAAATTGTAATATTTGTAAATAAAATCATTTTATTTCTGATGAATGGGGAAAATAGGAGGAATCTGTTTGATTGACAGGCGATCTGACCAATCAGAACCCTGAATCAAACCGTCAAAGCGGTCAGGGGAGTCAGTAGATGAACGTTGGTTGAAACAACATTCCTTCTGATGTTCATTCATGTTTATTTGATGCTATAAATAAACTAGTATGAAGAGATGATCGAGGAGCGACAGCGATCTGACTAGACACTATTTATTGATTAAACTTCTTTAAAACATTACTATATTTTAAATACGAAACCGTTTCATATGTCAGTCAACGCGATGTATTTTTCACTGCGTGAGTGCATGATGTGTGGCATGAGAGTAACTAAAGGGGGCGGGGCTTTGCAAATGATCAATTGTGATCTGAATGATGATGAATTAATAAGAAATAATGATTTTCCTGACTTGACTATCATATAAGTACTTTTTTGCCAAAACAAAACAAACAAGCAAATATAAAGTAATACACACTTTACAAGCAATAAGTGTTTTCAGTATCAGAGAGTTTTACACACAGTTTCTGGATCTGAATCTGAAAAGAGAATCATGATGCATCAGAGAATCGATGTGATACGTGATGCGGTCAGTCGAGGAAACGGGTCTGTCTGTTTCTGTTCCCCAGTCCTGTCTTTAGTCTCATGTTCCTTGTTTTGAGTTCTAGTCCTGTCATTTGTAGCATGTGGTCTTTGTTTTGGTCCTGTCAGTTGTCACATGGTCTTTGTTTCGATTTCCGTCCGTCATTGTCTCGTTATCTTTGATTTAGCTCAGCCGTGACGTCTTTCACCTGTGCCCCGCTTGTTATCCTCCTGTGTTTCTGTGTATATATATTCCTTCTGGGTCAGTCCCGTCCTTATCCGGTGTTAACGTTTTCGCATGTGGATATTCCTGCCTGTAACCT
>CM074283.1:31003233-31013233 GCA_037194245.1 Opsariichthys bidens
AAATAATATATTCATATATAATAATAAAATATAAATAATAATAGAAAACCGTGTTAATTCATCAATTATGAAGATAATCGTGTCTCTCAATCAATTCAAGTCAATATTTAGTTCAATATTATCCATTTTTGTTGTGCAGTTTAATCGCGAATATGTGTATATATTTACATTTTATTGATTCATTTTTGATGTATAAATCCACTGTTAAAGAAGTTTTTGTGTATGGATTATGTTTCCAACGCCAAAATCCTGTCAATATTAACCAAAGTAAGTGTGATTATGATTATTGCCCGAATCCCAGCATTAGACGAGCTGTCAGGAACACGAGTGTAAATCTGACACATCCCTGTTGAAGCGTCCGGATCCGGACATACGCCCGTGGAAATCATCCGTCAGCTTTCATAAGACTTCATTACGGCTCGGCGAGAAACGTTTGCGCAGATTCAGGAGTCAAACAAACGTACCGCTGAATCTCATTTCACGCTGCCGCTCACAAATGATCACGAAGAACACGGTGTCCCTCAGTGAGACGCTCTCGGGTTCTGTCTTCATTTCACTCTCAGTCCAACATGCTGTGACGAGAGCTGACCTCTGATCCAAACACCCGAGAAAACACACACGTGACGACATGATCCAATTCCCCACGAACACCCACCAGTACCGCTCTTATTATTAAATATTAAAAATTACAGACTGCAGCTTTAACCTGTTAACTGCCACCCTCCTTTTTCTGTGTGGACAATGCACTATCCAAACAATTTGATTGACAGGCGATCTGACCAATCAGAACCCCGAATCCGCTATTTTGTCCATCAAAGCGGTCAGGGGAGTTAGTAGATTAACGTTTCATTTAATATTTATGTATTATATATATATATATATATATATATATATATATATATATATATATATATATATATATATATATAATTATATCAACTATGTTGCAATTAAAATTGCATTTTTATTCATTTTTATTTGAGTATTTTAGTTGAAGTTAAACTAAATAAAAATGTGAACATTTTTAAATAAAAACAAATTATATTTGATTTTATTTCATTTAATATTTATGTTCTACACACACACACATATATATATATATATATATATATATATATATATATATATATATATATAAATAAATAATAATTTAAATAATAAATAATTTCAATACCATTTTTTATTATTATTAAATCTAACTTTGTAAATTGGTTTTGGAAATAAAAATGTGAATTTCTAATATATATATATATATATATATATATATATATATATGTAGAACATAAATATTAAATGAAATAAAATCAAATATAATTTAAAAATGAAAACAAATTATATTTGATTTTATTTCATTTAATATTTATGTTCTACATATATATATATATATATATATATATATATATATATATATATTAGAAAACATTATCACAAGCTTACCGTTGTGGATCGAGCTAAGGGAAGGAGATTGTTTTGAACACTGGCTTGTTATGAACTTGCTCAAAAATTCATTTTGGAACATTTTTTAAAAAATTACAGACTGCAGCTTTAACCTGTTAACTGTTTCTTTTTCTGTGTAGACAATGCACTATCCAAACAGTTTGATTGACAGGCGATCTGACCAATCAGAACCCCATCAAAGCGGTCAGGGGAGTTAGTAGATGAACGTTGATGAACTTGAACTTGAAAAATTGTGTGTACTCACGTCTTTTTTTTTCTAAAAGTATAATATTTTTATATAATTTTACTCTAAAACTGCAAGAAAATCAAAGCCAAAAGTTGTGTTCCAAATTTTAGCTTGATATCTCAAAAAATGAGCTTTCAGAGAGATTTTGTTTGAGCGCAGTACCAAACTTCTTCACTAGATGACCACCAAGCTCCATTACTGAGCACATAAGTCAAAGAAATGTTGTTGTTTTTTAATATTTAAAACATTTTCAGACCTTTTTTTCTCCAAAAAATCGAATGGATGTTACATTTTGAACTCTTAGCATATAAACAAACAAGTTTCTACCAATCATCACTATTTCAAAATAAAGGTCTGAACACTGAATATTCTTGTCGCAAATTGATAAATTGCTGCTAATATATTTTGAAAATCACCAAATATGAGAACTAGAGTTTGTACGCTTTCAAATGATATCTAGTGTTTAGGTTTAGTGTAGGATATTACTGTTTTAAATATGTAATGGCTGTGGGTCAGTGACAGATCTACTGTCAGCTTCGAAGTTGTTAATCGATGGTATTTGCTTGGGTTGAAGACATCAGCCCACATGATTTCAGCTTATTTTTTTAAAATAATCATGTTTAACAGTCGAAAAGCAGCGTACGCGAAAAGATCTCATTAGCTCCGCCCACTCCCATGATGCACAGCGATGTAATCTGTCTACGCTCTCAAAACACTTAAATGTGAATGTGTATATATATATATATATATATTGCAGTAAACATAAAATATATTTTTATACATAATCAATATTCAAGTCAAGCTGTGTTTTAGACCAGCTGTAGTTTGTTTATCAAGTGAGCAGGGCGACCACCCAGTCAAGCTTGTCATTGAGAGCATATGTCGTAATTTAGATATATTTTTAAGATGGAAGAATGCGGTTTTACATATGCTAGAAATGTGGTTTTCAAATGAAAGATTGGTATCAAAAAGCACACCCAGGTTCCTAACCGACGAAGACGACTTCGAAAATTGAAAAAAAAAAAAAAAAAAAAAAAAAAAATGCTGGATTGTTTGTTTCACATTTCCATCACGTTTCATTTATAAAATAGAATGCTGAAAATAACAATAAAATTCCAACATTTCATTTCAGATGAATAAAAACGAATTTTAGAGTGAAAACTGTTTTACCTAGTTTTATGTTAATCCGTCTATTAAAGAAGTAATTCATCCATTTTACAGCATGCAAACAGTGTAAAACATCCGGATATTGTTTTGCACAGCCTCTCTCATCTGATATGTTGAATTTACACCATTGTAACCAATGAGAAGCGTTTAACGCTCATGTTTTATAAACGAACCCACATGAAAATGAACATATACACTTTTTGGCAGCAGTGCCTTATCTGTTGAGGATGATGATGATGATGATGATGGCAGTATGTGATTTTAGACCGACTGTTTCTATAAAAAGTAAAAAGGATCAACAGCAAGCAGCTTAATCAAGGCCAACAGATTACAAACACCGTGTGAGTGTGTTCAGCAAACACAAACTTCCCTGATCATGCTTTAAAAATCCGATTCTGGATCCATAAAAGCTCCACCAAACTACTATTCCACATATTTTAATGTCTGTTTTGCTTACGGTAACACTTTACCGTAAGCTTTCATTCATTAGCAATACTTAAATATTGTTAATCTCAACATATACTACATTTATGAGGTCAAAAGTTGAGTCTGATACCATTAATGCGCATGAATGAATGAACTAACATGAACCGAATGCTTTGAAAATTGTTCGTTCGTGTTAGTCGACGCATTATGAGACGTCATTATAAAGCGTTACCTTGTTTGTTTCTGAAAGGATTGTAAATAATATTAATAATAATAATTATAGGCTTTTTTATGTGTGTGCATCCTTTTTTTTTATGATTTACAGTTATCTGCTGGAACTCTGAGGATTTAGTTTATTTCACAGCGTCTTTATTTAGATGTAATTAGTCGTTTTCCAGGATTCCGAAGCATTCCAGATTTTGAACAATGAACTGTCGCAGGATAATAGCAGATTCCGTTCGACTCGAGGTCTAAATATAGGAAGAGGCTTTTGTTAAGATAGTAATGACGGTGTTCATTTTAAATAGCTTCCTTTTCTAACCATCTGTGTTCAAAAAACAGGAAATTCCCCTTGATCTTTTGACATCTAAAAGGGTTTCTTTTCTTGTTTTAAAATGCTCTTATAATGTTAATACAATTCACAACTAAAAACTAAAACATAAGCCATTGTTTTCATCCCTCATGTCTGAAATCATCCGTTTTTAAGGCGCGGCTCCTTTAAGACTTGCCCTCTGCTGCGATTGGATAACGTCACTGCATCAGCACTCACTCGCTGAATATTAATTATTGCATTTTAAAACATTTTAAAATAAGAATCCGTGTCACGATCCTTTAAAAATGAAAATTATTGCACTGACATAATGCGATTAGCCTTTTTACTCTATCTTCACATCATTTATGAACGTTCATACAGTGGTGTTAATAAACGTGGTTTTAAATCGGTGTTTTCATGTGAGTTTAACAGTGGTGAAGATGAAGCTGCCACACAAAGTCAATGAAATCAGTAGAACACAACTAAATGGGATCATTTTCCACTGGCAAAATTAGATTAAAATGCACAAATCTGGTTAATTTCGTGGTGTTAGGTTAGAGCCTCCGTCAGCAGCGAGAGTTGCTGAATCATGCAGCGTAAGACTTAGATATCCTCATACGCTGCCATAAGAACAACCCAATATTCCCCCTCCAGATTTATGCAGTCCGAGGAAAACCTCTGCCGCTGGATGAATAAGAACAAGGTCACATGCTTATTATATGATTCACTGAAACTAGCTCTGTTGTTGTTGCATACTAAATATTAGTATAAAAACTTAAACATAAAAAAATGACTTGAAGTCGAAGCACTAAAATTATGGAGTGTAAATAAACGAAACTAAATAAATGAAACATAAAATACAATAAGAAAGTGAATAAAATGACAAAAGCACCTGACAAAATGAAGCTAAAATTAACATGCAACTAAAAATATTAAAAAAATAAAAGCTAAATTGGACTTTTTTCAATTGTAGAAAATGATTATTTTATGCGTCATAACCGTTATCTATAAATTTAAACTAAATAAAAATATTCACGATGAAGCTCTAAAAAATACTTTAACTAAACTAAGACAACAGAAAGTCATACGATATAAGGGTACGTTCACACAACAACCATGTACTTAAAACGGAAGTTTCCCATTCACACAAATCCACGAAAACGGCTGAAATCGCTGCATTCTGCTGCCAGGCCAGTAGATGGCGATGTCACTTTGTTAAAAAAAAACAAAAAAAACATGCATGTGCATGACGTCAAAAAAGACGTATTCAAAAACTCTTTTTCAAAAGTTCGCGTTTTCAGGCCCCCACAACGCCGTTGTCGTGTAAATGAACGGTCAAGACGCATAAAAAGTTTTTAGTTAAATGCCCCTAAAATGCCTTTTATGCTATTTGAAATGGAAAAAAATAAGCATTCACTCTAAGAGGGCGTTTACATAACAGCATTTTCAACTCTTACTTTTTATGCGTTTAGGTGGCCTGAAAACACAAAGTTTTGAAAACGAGTTTTCGAAAGTAATACCGTTATCGTCTCCATGCAAATTTGTAAAAATGGTGACATCACACGCATGCAAATTAGGTGTTCAGTCTATAGCTGCATAGTGTTTCTTTACAAACTAACATCGCCATCTACTGGCCTGGCAGCAGAATACAGCGATTTTAGTGGATTCGCGTGAACGTGGATCGTTTTGACAACTTGTACAAACCTGATATTCATAAGTATTTTACAAGGTGGCTAATTCGTCCCAATTTGTACGATTTGAGTTGTACGAATTTGTACAATTTTTCCAAAAAAGTCACCAGGAAGGACCACCCTTAAACTTCCTGATCACTGAAGTATGAGTGAGGTCGTACGAATTCGTACAAATTAGCCACCTCGTAAAATACTTACGAACGGCGGTGAGATTGTGTCGTCTGTACACGAAAAACACAAAAGAAAAACGTTTCTTTTAAACAGGAAATAAACTAAACTAAAGCTGAAATACAAATAAATTAAACATAAAAAGCAATATTTAAAAAAAGAAAGTGAATAAAATGACAAAAGCGCATAAAATTACCTAAACATACACCGAAACTAAAACATACAACAAAGAATATAAAAAATACGCATACGTTTATTACATGTTCAGTCTATATGTGGATAGGGTTTCTTTTTAAAGAAGTGACGTCGCCATCTAGTGGCCTGGCGGCAGAATACAACGATTTTAGTCGTTTTAGAAGATCCGTGTGAACGGGAATAGTTTTGACAACTTTGTTGTCCGTAAAAAGCCGATGTCAATTTGTAAGTATTTTACTATGTGGCTAATTCGTACAAATTTGTACGATTTGAGTTGTACGAATTCGTACGAATTTTCCAAAAACGCCCACCCCTAATCCCGCCAAAAACGTACCGACAAATCATATGAAAACATACAGTGAGTTTGTGCGAATTCTTACAAATCAGACGCCTCGTAAAATACTTACGAACGGCGGTGAGATTGTGTCGTCTGTACACGAAAAACACAAAAGAAAAACGTTTCTTTTAAACAGGAAATAAACTAAACTAAAGCTGAAATAAAAATAAATTAAACATAAAAAGCAACATTTAAAAAAAGAAAGTGAATAAAATGACAAAAGCGCATAAAATTACCTAAACATACACCGAAACTAAAACATACAACAAAAAATATAAAAAATACGCATACGTATATTACATGTTCAGTCTATATGTGGATAGGGTTTCTTTTTACGAAGTGACGTCGCCATCTAGTGGCCTGGCGGCAGAATACAACGATTTTAGTCGTTTTAGAAGATCCGTGTGAACGGGAATAGTTTTGACAACTTTGTTGTCCGTAAAAAGCCGATGTCAATTTGTAAGTATTTTACTATGTGGCTAATTCGTACAAATTTGTACGATTTGAGTTGTACGAATTCGTACGAATTTTCCAAAAACGCCCCACCCTAATCCCGCCAAAAACGTACCGACAAATCATATGAAAACATACAGTGAGTTTGTGCGAATTCTTACAAATCAGACGCCTCGTAAAATACTTACGAACGGCGGTGAGATTGTGTCGTCTGTACACGAAAAACACAAAAGAACAACGTTTCTTTTAAACAGGAAATAAACTAAACTAAAGCTGAAATAAAAATAAATTAAACATAAAAAGCAACATTTAAAAAAAGAAAGTGAATAAAATGACAAAAGCGCATAAAATTACCTAAACATACACCGAAACTAAAACATACAACAAAAAATATAAAAAATACGCATACGTATATTACATGTTCAGTCTATATGTGGATAGGGTTTCTTTTTACGAAGTGACGTCGCCATCTAGTGGCCTGGCGGCAGAATACAGCGTTTTAATCGTTTTAGCGAATTCGCGTGAACGTGGATCGTTTCGACAACTTTGTTGTCGGTCAATTTGTAAGTATTTTACTATGTGGCTAATTCGTACAAATTTGTACGATTTGAGTTGTACGAATTCGTACGAATTTTCCAAAAACGCCCACCCCTAATCCCGCCAAAAACGTACCGACAAATCATATGAAAACATACAGTGAGTTTGTGCGAATTCTTACAAATCAGACGCCTCGTAAAATACTTACGAACGGCGGTGAGATTGTGTCGTCTGTACACGAAAAACACAAAAGAACAACGTTTCTTTTAAACAGGAAATAAACTAAACTAAAGCTGAAATAAAAATAAATTAAACATAAAAAGCAACATTTAAAAAAAGAAAGTGAATAAAATGACAAAAGCGCATAAAATTACCTAAACATACACCGAAACTAAAACATACAACAAAGAATATAAAAAATACGCATACGTATATTACATGTTCAGTCTATATGTGGATAGGGTTTCTTTTTAAAGAAGTGACGTCGCCATCTAGTGGCCTGGCGGCAGAATACAGCGTTTTAATCGTTTTAGCGAATTCGCGTGAACGTGGATCGTTTCGACAACTTTGTTGTCGGTCAATTTGTAAGTATTTTACTATGTGGCTAATTCGTACAAATTTGTACGATTTGAGTTGTACGAATTCGTACGAATTTTCCAAAAACGCCCACCCCTAATCCCGCCAAAAACGTACCGACAAATCATATGAAAACATACAGTGAGGTTGTGCGAATTCTTACGAACGGCGGTGAGATTGCGTCGTCTGTACACGAAAAACACAAACGAAAAACGTTCCCGTTGTCCAGTAAACGTACCCTCAGAAAAGTCTGTAAAAATACGACTGCAAGGAATTTTCCGTATTGAGGTGTTTCGAATCACGTGTCGCATCGTGTTTTAGGATTACAGGAATTTGCATAAACGTGACGGATATAAAAATATCGCATCACACTTCGTAACGCGCCAACTGCAAAGCGTTCAGTTTCATTAATTTACGCCGTGTAGCCAAGAGACATTTCACACAAGCCAAAACCCCACCGTGATGCTAGAGTGGTTGCTAGGGCGTTGCTAGCTGGTTGCTAAGATGCTCTGGGTTGCTAGGGTGTAGCTGGTGGCTCTAAAAGACTGTCTCGAGTCCTTTAACGTGCATCTGTGGTGATTTCGCACCCATATTTTTGCACTTGCATGATCCCACGTATGAAATCAAATTCTTAAATTGAAAGAACATCATGTGACTTTACAGTCTCCATAATAAAGGGCACATATTGTTGTGTTGTGTTTAATGCTTTTGCATAATCTCAGCTCGTTATTTTCTTGTTGAATCTAGAGGCAACACAAAGGTCTCAGCATCCAGTGTTTCTGTTATGAGTTCTTCATCTTACTGACCTTGTGCATTATTATTATTATTATTCATAAAGGACACAGATCTCACTAATGATGATGATGATGATGATGATGATGTACCGAAGAGCACACCGTTGAGGGGGATTATGTAACTAGATTTAGATGTGTTGTTGTTGTGAACATGGCTGGTGATTTTCACCATTGCAGCAAATGATCCTCCATCACGCCTCAATAACATTTAAAGGTTATCTTCATCATCATCATCATCATCACAGTGACCTTTACATATCATTGAGGCATGACTGAGCAGGAATATGACATTTGCAATATGCTTTATGACTGTATTTGATTGAGTATTGCAGATGATATATGATAAACGGATGACTTACTTCCCCACGAAGTTCTCGAGCACGGAGCTTTTACCGGCGCTCTGTCCGCCCACCACCGCGATCTGCGGCAGGTCCAGGTTCGCGTTCTGACCGATGGCGGAGAACGCATCCTGCATTCGGTTGACCAGAGGAATCAGATCCTCCATCCCCCGGTTCCCCATGGCGACTGACCGGCACCTGCTCGAGCTCTCCCCGGAAAAACAGCGATCCCGCTTTCAGGACGTCTTATTTCGGCATTGATTTATTCTGAAGCTCTGCCTGTGCCGCTCCGTCTGTCTCGGTCCGCAGTCCTCCTGAGATGATGAGCTGCTTTTCTCAGAGCGCGCGCGCACGGGCACGAGCAGCAGCGGCGCGTTCTCTCACTAGTGGGCGCGCTTGTCACAGAAACTTCATGTCATTTTATGCTAAACAAATGTAAGGAACAAGGAAAAGCCTTCAAATGTTCATACCCCAGTGCAAAATGTCCGAACACAGAAGTAAACGAAGGAATCACGTGAAAACAAAAGAGGGAAGTATGTTTTAATAATTATATAAAACGCATACACCCAATAAATTAATAAAGGAGCCCATAAAATCAACCAATTTAGTTTATACACTAAACAGGTCAAATGAAATAAACAACAACAACAACAACAACAAAAAAATAGAATGCCAACTCATTATAACACTTCTACAAATGCAAACGTAACCTTTCAATATTCTTGAAAAATATGAAAAAGTGAGTACGCTCTGAAAAATAACTAAGAAAACGAAACAAATTTACACAAAAAAAATGTCGGTTTACAGTGAAACAGTAATATACCGTAATATACCGTACAGTAATTTGTCGTTTTCGAGATAGTAATCAGACTCAGAATATTACCCAGAATGCTTTGTTTTTTTTACAATATATTACAATATATTACATATATTATTAGTTTATTACAATGTTTTCTGCATATTACAATGCATTCTGGGTATTATTTTTGTCGTTTGTATGGGTAATATTTGTCATTTTCGAGAAAGTAGCCTATAGGTTACTTTCTCGAAAATGGCAAATATTACCCATAATGCATTGTTTTTTTTTACAATATATTACAGT
>CM074283.1:31018233-31063233 GCA_037194245.1 Opsariichthys bidens
TAAAAAAGCGCGGCCGCGTTGCTTCCCTACATAGGAAATCATGGAAATGCGCGCGAAAAGACGCAATATGTGAACTTTTACTGTCTATATGTATGTTCGCGCGAAACTGTCTGAACACGGAGATACATCGCGCATGCGGCGAACCGTGAGTCGCACACATGAACCGAACGGTTCGGCTGTTTTTTCACGTACCCTGCCACCCCTAGTCGCTGGACCGTGTCATTGGACGGGGTACTTTTTACACGTCATCTCTAGCTTTTCAGGGAATTTCTTAAGAATTTCTTTTAGAATTTTCTTAAGTAGTCGTGGCCTGGTGGTGAGGGAGTCGGGCTTGTAACCTGAAGGTTGCCGGTTTGATTCCCACGCCGGCAGGAATTGAAAGTGGGGATTGTGAGTAAACGACACTCTCTCCTCCTTCGATACCATGACTAAAGTGACCTTGAGCAAGACACCTGACCCCTAATTGCTCCCCTTGTGAGCCGCTTTGGATAAAAGCGTCTGCTAAATGATGAAAAATGAAATGAAATGTTCTAGAGCAGTAAAGCCCTTCTCTCTTATTAAACAGCAGCCGGAATCAAACTTTAGAGGTGTCAAGAACTGCGTTTTATAATGTTTCCTGGAGTGCACTGATGTTCGTATGCTTTTTGCATCAAAAATTGACATAATTTTGAAATAAAAGCTATTTTTTCCCTACCCTTATTTCAGCCCTCTTATTTGAAAGGGGCGTGTCTGCTGTGAGACTTCAGTGTAAACGCCCCCTGCTGTGATTGGCTAACATCTTTAGTATTACTCTCTCAAAAACGTTTAACACGTTTTTGCTATTACAGCTCTCAAGATTAACTGATCGTCGCGTTATATTTAGATCGTGGCGTGAAAGGTTGCAGTGATGAACGTTGTAACCGATCGCAGACGTTGTTGAGCGCATGAAAGCGGCGATCTCATCAATTTCTGCACTAACGAATGCTTTCATCGTCACGAACAGTGCAAAAGCGACGTGACTAAGAGATTGATTGAATAAAACTGTTTTGGCGCGAGTCAAGAGCTGCGTCCGAAAGCGCTCCCTATCCACTATCTAGTGCACTATATGCTGTCCGGATTCTGAGTGAACGACTGCATTCCCTACGTTCGTTCTCTACTTTTACCCACAATCCTCTCTGATTTTGAGCGTACATTCGACGTTCACTCGTTAAAGCGCCGTCACTCAAAATCCAACGCGATCGAGCGCGAAAGAAAAATAAATACGGCGATACGGGAAGCGGCGACTTCTACAAACGTAAGTGTCGTTTTTTATTAATTAGAACATCTTTGTAAAGATATTTTGAAGCAGTTTATATCATAATACATATACTCATTATCATATGATATTTTGTTAGTGAACTGTTGTACAGTGTGTTTAACCGACGTCTTAGAATATGACGTATTGACGAATTTGTATTTGCTTTAGGGACGGATGAGGATGTTGTTTCAATAAACGAGACAAATAAACAATTCATGAAGCTAAACAGGACATATTACAGACGGTACAGGAAATGTTCATGACGAAATCGTCTGGCGCACGCTATTAACGTCAGCGTCCGAATTCGCTCGCTCGTTTTCGTTGCTGATATAGTGCGCTCCACTGCCGTGCACTATGTAGGGGTTAGTGGACGAGTGGCACAGCTAAGAACTCAGTCACTGGTAAACTCACGCGGTTTGATTGACAGCTCCGGCGATTGTCAAGGGAGCGTTCTTTGATTATATAATTTAATCACCGTTTAAATAGCAGATTATTTCCATGAAGTTGAGCGTCACCCTAACGGTGGCCTAATCACCTCAGACGAACACAGAGTCGTTGTGCAGGAGAGATCCCAACAAACACATTTACGTTGTGGCAACATTGCTGCCACGTTCCATTGTTACTGTGGCAACGTTGACTGTCTACACACTCGCGACATCGTAGCAACGTTGAATTGTAAGACACTTAAGGGCTGTAGCAACGTTGTTGCGCGACATTCAGCAACTGCAAGACGACGTTTCGACCACATTTATTTTTATACCAGATTATAAATATTATATGACCTTTTCTGCGTCTTAATCGTTCAGTCAGTGTTCAAAAGTAGGCAAGTGAAAATGTATCTGTGCTGAAATATCTTTTACACGTTTAACAAAAACACTGGAGAGTTAAATTTAACCATTTATTGGCCAATGGCTAATGATATAGTCGCCAAGATTGAACATGAACTTAGGTCGCTTTTTAACTTAACTTAGGTGAACTTTTGGCATGATGTTAAAACACTTCATCACATGACCAGAATATGTTTAACGTCTTTTCCTAAATAACGAGATCTGAATAGGCCTTCTGAAAGATATAATTAACTTACACCAAACCCGATCAATGAATGATCAGCTATTCTGTCCACTCAGTTTATTAACAGAACAAATAAATCTCACTTTAGACATGGAAATTGTCGGTTTTGTTTGGATATTTACATATCTTATTTATCTAAAAGAGAAATCATAAGCAATACTCACGTATCCTGGCTCGAAGAAGAATAACGGTCTGTTCAAATTTAAAATGCGCTTCGGAACAGTGACGATTACATGTTATACAATGGTTGTCCAGACAACCTTAGCACAACCTTCAGCGATGGTCCTGAACCGTGGTTGAATGGCAACATTGTGACAGCACAGTAACAACACAATATAGAACCAACAACCTTTGAGCCATGTTGTTACAACGTTGAGGCAACGTTCTGTGTTTGTTGGGATGGTTTCACGGCAGAAGCTCTGTTTGGTGATGCTTGGGCCAATTTTTCTTAAAAGATTGTCAGCTCTGAAACAGGCTTTGAATCTCTCATCGTCCATACGGAGCTCTTGGATGAGTTTGTGAAATGATCCGTGGTGCACACAAACACTGCGGGAGCTGTTTTTTATTCTCGATAAATAAATCTTATGCTAGAGCTTCTGCAAGGGCTTTTTTCCATTGAAACTACCACGTAAACCTGGACAAAGCTGTTCATGGTTGCATAGCAATGACAGACGCTACAGAATCGCGAGCTCCCGAACGCTTGCAAAAGTCAAGTCATCTTTATTTATATAGCGCTTTTTACAATGCAGATTGTGGCAAAGCAGCTTTACATTAATAAGAAAACGGTGTGATTGTGCATCTTATTCTATATATTATTGATTCATTCCGTTGCAAATATCAGTAGTTATTAGTCTAGTTCATTTATGTATATCAGCACTGCAGAAAACAGTGACGTAATCGTCCGGCTCGGCTCAGTTCACATACAACGAACAATCAAAAACACTGCTGAATATCAAGCAAGTGTCCCCAACGTAAGCAAGCCAAAGGACCAAAACTCCAACAAATGGAGAAAAAAACCTCGGGAGAAACCAGGCTTAGTTCTCCTCTGGCCAACAGTGAACACTTGTCCGATACTCAGGCAGAGTTACGGGTCATTAAAGCAATTTGGAATCGCAACAGTCATAATATTTAATCTAGTTCCATCTAGTTTAAGATCTTTTTGACCACGCCGGTATGGGACGGTTTGTTGGGATATGTGCCACTGGCTGATGAGTCGGTAAGGTCTTAACAAAGGATGGGCTAGTTAACACAGTCTCCGCCGACACCACAGGGCCACATCGCTGCCGCACACAGGCGCAGGTTCCCCGTCCGACCCGGACACGGCCCGGATCCAGCCAATCACGTTAATTGGTAAACCTCGGGATAAGCAGAGAGACAAAAAATTAGCGTAGATGCCATTCTTCTTCTGATGTAACGAGTACATCTGGTGTTATAGGAAGTGTATCGGAAGCGATCACTGAAGGAGCGTAGGCTTGTGGTACCGTCACAGAGAGGCACAAAATCAGTCTCCAGAACATTCTCCTTCACTGCTCCCAGCTGGTGGAATGATCTCCCTACTTTCATCAGGAACGCAGAATCCCTGGCAATATTCAAGAGACAGCTGAAAACTCAACTCTTCCGTGAACACTTGATCCCCTCATGAAAAAAAAAAAAACCCTTTCCTTCCCTTTTCCCTTCCTACTCTAGCTTATGGTGCTGAGCAATGTATGAAACTTGTATTGCGAGCACTTCCTGTGTTATTTGCCAATTCATGAAGAATCGCTTGTTTGTTTTCCTCACTTGTAAGTCGCTTTGGATAAAAGCGTCTGCTAAATGACTAAATGTAAATGTAAAGTGTTCCCGGTTCCGGCTGACCTGATCTATGCAGCCTAACAATCCTTTAACGGATATGAAGACAAAAGTTTATAGTGAGTCATGTGTATGCCAGGTTAAATAGATGCGTTTTTAGTCTAGATTTAAACTGACAGAGTGTGTCTGCTTCCCGAACAATGCTAGGAAGATTGTTCCAGAGTTTAGGTGCCAAATAGGAAAAGGATCTACCGCCTGCGGTTGATTTTGATATTCTAGGTATTAACAACTGGCCAGAATTCTGAGATCGTAATAGACGTGAAGGACTATAATGCATTAAGGTATGCATTAATATAATATTAAGGTATGCATTAATATAATAAATAATAATATATAATAATATAATGCATTAATGCACTCAGGTACTGGGGAGCTAAGCCATTTAGTGCTTTGTAAGTAATTAGCAAGATTTTAAAATCTATACGATGTTTAATAGGGAGCCAGTGCAGTTTCGACAGAACCGGGCTAATATGTTCATACTTCCTGGTTCTAGTAAGGACTCTAGCTGCTGCGTTTTGGACCAGCTGTAGTTTGTTTATCACGCGAGCAGGGCAACCACCCAGTAGAGCATTACAGTAATCTAGTCTCGAGGTCATAAACGCATGAACTAGCTGTTCCGCATTTGTCATTGAGAGCATATGTCGCAATTTAGATATATTTTTAAGATGGAAGATTGCGGTTTTACATATGCTAGAAATGTGGCTTTCAAATCAAAGATTGGTATCAAAGAGCACACCCAGGTTCCTAACTGACGAAGATGACTTAACAGAGCAGCCATCAAGTGTTAGACATTATTCTAGGTCATTATGTGCAGAAGTTTTTGGTCCAATAATTAGAATCTCTGTTTTTTCTGAATTTAGTAGCAGGAAATTACTAGTCATCCAATTTTTTATATCAGCTACGCATTCTGTTAGTTTTGAGAATTGGCAGGTTTCATCAGGGCGTGAGGAAATATAGAGCTGAGTATCATCAGCGTAACAGTGAAAGCTAATGCCATGCTTCCTAATGACATCTCCCAAGGGTAGCATGTACAGAGTGAAAAGCAACGGTCCTAGAACTGAGCCTTGTGGTACTCCATATTTAACTTGTGATCGAAATGACATCTCTTCGTTTACTACTACAAACTGATAACGGTCAGATAAGTATGATTTGAACCATGCCAATGCAATTCCACTAATTCCAGCGTAATTTTCTAGTCTATTCAAAAGAATATTGTGGTCGATAGTGTCAAAAGCAGCGCTGAGGTCTAGTAACACTAATAGAGAGATACAACCATGATCTGATGATAAGAGCAAATCATTCGTAACGCTGCAAAAGAAGGAGGAAGCGACACGGCACGCTTTTTTAGGCCCGATATGCGAACGGCCCCTTATAGTACAATGATCTCTAGTCAAAAAGCTCAAGGAAAAATTGATTTCTCAATTCATGACCCCTTTAAAAAAAAGAAAAAAGTATCACAGAATGATCCCATGTGACACGTGTCGTATATTCTGGGGGTTTATGAAAGGGTTTGATAAACAAAAATAAACAGAAATTGAATGTGATATATAATGAAAATCCAGCCCTCATGTTCATGAGACTCTATTAGCGCCGCAGTTCACTCCAGAGAAACACACAAAGCTGACAGATGTGAGCGTGATAACTTCTTGTTGTAACGGATATATCCACCTCAGAGAAGAAGGAACACGGATTGTGTTTTTATTAATCCAGATTTGTCACGAAGTCTGAACACAGTCAATAATTTCGTTAAATAATACATTAAATTTCAGTTTGCTTTTCACCAAACCCTCTCGGAATTACCCGGAACACTTGGAATGTGTGACACGTGTCACATGGGATCATTCTGTGATACTTTTGCATCTTTTTGTTTTTTTTTAAAGACACTTTCTAAAAATGTCTCTTTTTTTTTTTGTCTGAAAAAGAACGAACGAAGTGCATTAGAACAGCAGAGTGAGTAAATGATGACTTCATTTTCATTTTGGAGTGACCAATCCCTCTAAGTCTTGCCAATTCAGGTGTTTTTAAACCATTCATTGTAAAATTGTAATTTTTACTGTAAAAATGAATGTTAATTGGTTACGACATACGGGAAAACCTGTAATAGATCTAACCTTTTACGGTAAAATACTGTTAAACACACCATTTCTGAAACAAAACAAAACAAATCGCCGTAAACTGATGTTCCCAGAATTCCTTTTGTGACGCTGAACTTTTGGTGGTTTTTCTTTCTTAATGATTTCCTTTCTTCTTAGTTTTGTTCATTAGGGTTTTATGGTAGTTCGTGTTTTACCCTAAAATTTAATAAAATATAAAACTTCTTTTTAGGATTATTAACACAGTATTTTCATGACAGAAAAATAAGATTTTGGATTGATGATTGAATTTACAAAATTTAAAAGAATTTAAGTTTAACTGCAGAATTCCTGTTGAAAAACTACATTACCCATGATGCTGTACAGAAATTCCACCAATTACAGTACAAAAAAAAGCTAAACACACCAATTTTTTGTAATCTTAAAATATTTTGTAATAACCTTATATGGTTTATATATATTTGTAAATGATGAGTTTGATGTTTCCCCATCGTTTTGAATTAGATTATGCTGTTTGCAATGCTTCATGGGATTGTAGTTCTTTCCCTAACTAAAGTTAAGGTCACAGTCTTGTACTTTATTTTTTATTTATTTATATATTTTCTTTTGCTTCAATCCCACATTTTCACCTTGTTTTTAAAATAACAGCATTTAACTGCAGAATTCCTGTTGAAAAACTACATTACCCATGATGCTGTACAGAAATTCCACCAATTACAGTAAAAAAAAAAAAAAAAAGCTAAACACACCAGTTTTTTTGTCATCTTAAAATATTTTGTAATAACCTTATATGGTTTATATATATTTGTAAATGATGAGTTTGATGTTTTTAATTAGATTACACAGTTTGCAATGCTTCATTTATTGTGTTATGAACGTGACTTTAAATGAATGTTTCTTGCATTATTTTAGTGTGAAAGAGAGAAATGCCTGAGTTTGTGTTGTTATTAAACAGGCCTATGGCGGTTCCGGCTCCTGCACCTCCATCTGCCCGCATGGTCAACCTCTGCTCCGCCACTCAGACCATCATCGCACCCAATCCCATGCTGCAAGGGGCTCTGCTCATGCAACAGATGCAGGGTAATCTGAGGCACATGTTTTGTCCTGTCCTCCTAATATAGCAAGCACTATATTAAGATGCATACAGTCACTTAAAACCCATAGAGACCGGTGTTCCTCCTATAAACTGCATGCATTAACGGACGTGGACTTGACGGGGGAAAAAATTGAGTGAAGCTGTGAGAAATGTGTGTGAATTACTGAAGTTCATAATCGCACATATGGAAGCTTGCTGAGGCTATAAATGATTTATGATCTTTTTGTTTTGGAATAATATTCCCCTTGTTATCAATTATAAAGTTCATGTTTTCCCTTAAAATTTAATAAAATATAAAACTTCTTTTTAGGATTATTAACAGTATTTTCATGACAGAAAAGAGATAAGATTTTGAATTATTGAACTTACAAAATTTAAAAATTTAAGTTTAACTGCAGAATTTCTGTTGAAAACTACATTACCCATGATGCTGTACAGAAATTCCACCAATTACAGTAAAAAAAAGCTAAACACACCAATTTTTTTTGTAATCTAAAAATATTTTGTAGTAACCTTATATGGTTTATATATATTTGTAAATGATGAGTTTTGTTTCTCCATCGCTTTTAATTAGATTATGCTGTTTGCGATGCTTCATGGGATTGTAGTTCTTTCCCTAACTAAAGTTAAGGTCACAGTCTTGTACTTTATTTCTTTTCTTTTGTTTTTTTTTGCTTCAAGCCCACATTATTTCAGCTTATTTTTAAAATAACAGCATTTGACTGCAGAATTTCTGGTGAAAACTACATTACCCATGATGCTGTACAGAAATTCCACCAATCAGAGAGTCGAAAAAAGCTAAACACGGCAAATTTTTTGTGATGATCTTAAAATGTATTGTTTTATATGTATATTCGACATTTGTAAATGACTAGTTTTATATTTCTCCATCGTTTTGAACTAGATTATGCTGTTTGCAATGCTTCATGGGATTGTAGTTCTTTCCCTAACTAAAGTTAATCTCACAGTCTTGTACTATATTTTTTATTTATTTGTTTATTTTCTTTTGCTTCAATCCCACATTTTCACCTTGTTTTTAAAATAACAGCATTTGACTGCAGAATTTCTGGTGAAAAACTACATTACCCATGATGCTGTACAGAAATTCCACCAATCAGAGAGTCGAAAAAAGCTAAACACGGCAAATTTTTTGTGATGATCTTAAAATGTATTGTTTTATATGTATATTCGACATTTGTAAATGACTAGTTTTATATTTCTCCATCGTTTTGAACTAGATTATGCTGTTTGCAATGCTTCATGGGATTGTAGTTCTTTCCCTAACTAAAGTTAATCTCACAGTCTTGTACTATATTTTTTATTTATTTGTTTATTTTCTTTTGCTTCAATCCCACATTTTCACCTTGTTTTTAAAATAACAGCATTTAACTGCAGAATTTCTGGTGAAAACTACATTACCCATGATGCTGTACAGAAATTCCACCAATCAGAGAGTCGAAAAAAGCTAAACACGGCAAATTTTTTCTAATAATCTTAAAATATATTGTTTTTATTGACGTTTTTAATTCGATTATGCTGTTCACAATTTTTCATGGGATTGTAGTTCTTTCTCTCGCTAAAGTCTTGTACTTTTGCCTACTTTTTTGCTTCAAATGGAAGTTTGCAGCATGATGATTTTCCTCATAGCTGGTTGGTTTGGTTCATGGCTTATAACTCTTTAACGAAGAACTTTTATAAAACCCCAATGGGAAAAAAGCTCCTCTGAAAAAGGGAGCTAGTGCACTCCGTTATTCTCTGCGGTGATTTTCATTACTCTAAAACAGACATACAGTCGGGTTAAATCCAGGTTGAACGGGACACTTCTCCCAGTCATCTCAATGGCAAAAAAGTGTCCCAGTCAACCTGAATTCACCCCTAACTTTTGTCAAATGCTTGACTTGAGTTGCACTCATCTCGTCCCGCTCTGTCTGAAGCAGGCAGCATGCGTGGCTTTGCTATGGGTGGGCAGCAGTTTCCTCAGTTCTTCACTCCCGGATCCAGAGCGTCACTCCTGGGGCCCGTTCCGATGGGAGTGGCCATCAAAACTCCACACATGGGATTCCCGCGACATTTCGCTCCCCACGCGCGCTACTTCAGCAATGTAAGTGTGTTAGTGCTTATGATGAAGTCGTTCCAAACCTGGATGAGTTTCTGTTGGACATAAAAGAAGAATTTTTTCTTCCATGGAAGTCAACGGGGACTGTTCGGTTACAAAATATCATCTTTTATGTTCAACAAAAGTAAGAAACTGATACAGATTTTTTAACAACTCGAGGGCGAGTAAATGATGACAGAATTTTCATTTTTGGTGAACTGTCCCTTTAAATAAACACTTCGATTTAAGCGGAAAGCGGTGATTGTGGGATTTAAGCTCTTAAATCTGGCAACCCCGAGCATGAAGATCATCGTGCAAATGTCAAATAAATAAATAATCCGCAGGCAAATGTCACAGACGATTATTAATTGAGATTTAAAAGCACATCACAACTCACCTATTCACTTCATTAGCTGTTTGGATTGTGTGACTGAACTGACATGCATTCATTTCTTAACAAATAAATGACATATTTGTTAAAACACACGCAGGAGTTTCAGGCACGTCAGCCGGAAAGGAAGAGGGAAATTGAGCAGAAGTCAGCGGGGAGCGGCGACAGCCAATCAGAAGCCAGCAGCAGCAGAGGTATTCGGAGGTGGAATATATTGTTACCAGCTCTCTACTATTTGCTGTCAAAACAAAGAAATTAAAACTTTTATGAAAAGTGACAGTAAAGACATTTATAATGTTACAAAATATTCTGTTTTTGGCTCATTCGTAGTCAAAAGTGAGCGAAACCTTGAAATGTAACTTGTTTTTTGCCGAGGAAAAATCAATGTATTGTTCAATAATATTTTGTGAATATTATTCGAAATTTTAAGGGTATTTTATGATACTATTCAATATTTATATAATTGTTATTAGCTATTTTTCCCAATTGGAGATTTTTTTCTAATATATTTTTAGATTATTTTTCAAATAAAGCAGTATTTCATGTTACAATAGCAACATAGTCCTATATAAAGTATATATATTTTTATAAAAATGTGTACATTTTCTATAAATATTTTAGACATTTTCAAAGACTGCTTTTAGTCGAGGTTTTTTGTTAGAAATGTTGATTTGAAGTGTCAGTTTTTGCATTAATTTTGCTACACTCAAACCTGAACACAGAGGAGGACATTTTGTCACTCATAACATCAAAATTCAATAAAAATATAACAGTTTTATAACCGCTTAATCAATCTGTGTCTGATCTGAATTGGTTGTCAACCTCGAGTCTTTCTATTAACTTTATATTCATCATAGAATCCTGAAAAATAAAACGTATGACGATTTCCTTTAAAAAAAATTATGAAAATTTGTAATGTTACAATGTCAGAATCCGTCTCTGATTTGTGCTTTGATTTGAGCAGCAGATGAAGCCGCCGCTGTGGCCGTTCCGGGATGTCAGGAGTCCTCAGAGACGCCCGATGAACCAGCAGCCAAAAAACACAAAACTGACGAGTCAGTGACTTCAAATCTGTGTGTCATTTCTAAATGCATTTCTTGTCATATTGAGAATTAGTGCATCAAGATTATAAGATTATGCAGGCTGATTGCATCTGTTTATATGCATTTGACAACCAGCTGACTTAGTCACATGGTTTCTCTTTTGGTGCAGGTCAGAAGAGCCCGTGGAGACTCAAAACACTGAATACAAGAGCCCAGATCCTGCAGGTAGGGAGGATTTCACCTGAAACTGACTCATTCAATCATGCATTCTGGGTGTTTTCAACATGGTTATCATCAGCATTGTCTCTGGAAACCATGTTGTGCTTTTGAGGTGGAAATACTTTTCTAGATGGATGAACTTTGGTGTTATCAGTGTGTGAAGTCCTCATCCTGTGAATGTTGTTTCAGACTGCACACTGCAGGAGGGCGGCAGCGTGGACGGGCCGGTCGCTGCAGAAGCCGACGAACAGAGTCGAGTGGCCAAGGTTGGTCCCATCATCCAGTGAGGATGTTTAAAAACTCACCACATTAACGAAAACACTTATTTGTATTTTTTTAAACGGCTTGTTGTCAGAGTCGTTTCAGACAACACGTGCGACTGACCACTAGGTGTCACCGTGGAGACGGGTGTGGGTATAGTTTCGAAAGCCTCGACACGATACGGCACATTTGTTTCATGAAGCCTCGCTCTGCCGACCACTAGCTGTTAGATGGAGAAGCATTTGTTACGGATCACAGAGCTGCGCTACGTTGACAAGCTGCGCATTCAATAATAATCGCAGCCTTTGCCAAATCGCGTGCGATTTTAAACGAGATAAATCGTGCAGCCCCAACTTGAGTGAAATGAAATCTTGAACCCTTGTGCATTGTTCAATTCACGACCCTTTCGTTCGATTTTAACTGTTTAAAAATGTATCAGATAAATATTTTTTTCAGATTTTTTTTGCTTAAATCTATTAATTGACCTCAGTCCTGATCAAAACTACTAAATTTTAACTCTTTAAAACGTTCAAATCTGATGCTGCACAAAAACTAACAATGTTGTTTCTAATCTTTGACACGTTTTTTCCCAAATCAGTGACATCATTTATGAATTTGGCAATTAAAGAGTTAAAATCCTGATTTTTTTTTTTTTTTTAAATTCAGTAGTTTTGATCAGGACTGAGGTTGATTCATAGATTTAAGATTTAAAAATATTCATCCGATACATTTTTAAAGCCGTTCAAAGTCGTGGGTGGTGAATTCGCCCACAGAGTTCTGTTGAGTTTTTGAACATTTTCAAAGCATTTTCCCAAAATACGTGTCAAAATAAGATTTGTCACCAAAAATCATTCCATTTGCTGAAACACGGAGAAAGTTACGGCCAAATTAAGACTCAAAAATTCCCCACAGTGGATGAAAACATCCCGAAAATGTATATTTTTCTTGGCTAGACATTTTTTACATATATAACTCAATCGATTAGTTCAAAAAAAAAAAAACAAATGTGTGTAGTCGTGTATAGGAAAAGAAGAGCTCAAAATGTCGTCGTCTTCAGCAGGTGGAACATACAGGAGCTCCAGATAAAGACACGGAGCAGCAGATCGGTGACCGTCCGGACGACGCCACGATCTCCGGTTCTGTCCCTGAGGTCAAGGAGACCGGCGGTCACGAGGAGCTCAAAGACGGAGGGCCAGAGACCTCCAGCAAGTTCTTCTGCTATATTTGCAACATCACTTGCCATAACCAGCAAGTATGTAGTATGAAGCATTCATGACGATATCAAAAATAATATCAGGATTTGAAATGATTTGCTCCAGCTTTTAATGTTTGAGTAAATAGACCACTGAAGGTGTTTAAATCTGGAGGATGGATGACATCCATGTGTCAGTTGGTTTTACCTTATACAATTTATGCTGCTAAAAAAAACCTTAACGTGTTGACATAACCTCACATTTTGGCAGACTTTGCCTGCAAAAAGCGCCCTTTATTTCATCGTGTTGCTTTTAGTCGCTTCAAAACAATGACTTTTTTCCTCACGTATTTTTTTCAGGTACGTATTGAAACATTCTTAAATCAAGATACCTTTACTTGAAAATCAAAATGACAACATATCAAGTCTTGTTTTCATAAAAATCTATCACATTTATTTCTGCTCTTTGGGATTATACAAATAATTTTGCTTTCCTTTTGAATTAATTTAATTTTTCTGACCTCACAAACTCACTTCATTTTGATGTGTTTTAAATGAGACTTGCTCTTGAACGCCTCCGTTGCCGTCAAGACTTTGTAAGATGACATAAGTCATTTTGCTTCTCAAGTAAATGTATTTTGATTTAAGAATGTTTAAATATTTGTGCTTGGAAAACAAGACAACCTGATGATTATTAATGGTGCTCGCCAAAGGCAAGGCATCATTATTGTTGTCTTCTGGACAAAACTTCGGCGTGTAAATCGTCCCCCGCCGTCTGTCCTAGACCCATGAATGAGGTGTCAAATCGACCGGCTCATTGAGGAGAGGTGTGCTCTGACTTTTTTAAGCGATCGGACCTATGATGTTCGCACAGCGGACGAAAAAGCGGCCAAAAAAGTCCCATTGACTTACATTGAAAAATTCAAATTCACGAACATTCCGTCAGTCTCAACTGTCACTTTCTCACACACACACACACACACACACGCACACGCATGTACGCAGGGCCTGAGGAACCCTTTCTCTCTCACTGTCTCTCACTCATTTGACATCTGATCAAGCAGCCAATCTGCATAGCCACACCCTAGCAACCTCTTAGCACCACCGTAGTGACCACCCCAAGTACCTAAGCAACTGCCTAGCAACCACCCAAGTTACCATAGCAACCGTCTAGCAACCACCCCAAGAACCTTTGCAACTGCCTAACAACACCCTAGTAACCACCCAGGTTACCATAGCGACCGCCAAGCAACCACCCAGAACACCCTAATAGCCGCCTACAAATACATTGTCAACCACCCCAGGTACCTTAGCAACACCCTAGTAACCACCCAGGTTACCATAGCAACCACCCAGAACACCCTAATAACCGCCTACAAATACATTATCAACCACCCCAAGTACCTTAGCAACACCCTAGTAACCACCCAGGTTACCATAGCAACCACCCAGAACACCCTAATAGCCGCCTACAAATACATTATCAACCACCCCAGGTACCTTAGCAACACCCTAGTAACCACCTAGGGTTACCCATAGCACCACCCAGAACACCCTAATAACCGCTAACAAATGCATTATTATCAACCCCCCAACCTTAGCAACAACCCCCTAGTAAACCACTACGTACCTTACCAATACCCCATACCACCCACCCCCCCCACCCTAACCTAATAACACAAATAACAACTACAAACCCAATTACCCCTTAGCACAACCTCAGTAACCACACCCATACCACCATAGGTTACCACCGCAGAAACCCACAACCACCCAGAACACCTTAGAAAATGCCAAGAAACACCCTAGCAACCGAGTGCCGAATTTCCTTTTAATTTTCTTCAGGAAATGTACATTCTAGTTGTTGTTGTTGTTGTTGTTGTTATTATTATGATGATGCAGAGTGATGGAAAGGTTCATCGTTGAAATGTGGTGTGTGCAGAATTTCCAGAGCCATATGAACGGACTGACGCACCAGCAGAAGATGATGGAGATCCAGCACATGAGTAACGCGTGTCTCGTCACGCTGCTGCCGCGAGTCCAGGAGTCGCTGCAGGGAACGCGCAAAGACGGGTGAGCGCTTCTGATGCCGACGCTCGTGCTCCGCTCCTGTGGCGTCTGTGTTTGATCACAAAAAAAAACATTAAAACATCACAGAGTCAAAAGATTTTACAAATTACATGAACAGCTTTAATACAATCCTTCCGTCCACGTGCAGTCACGTGATCTCACGATACGGTCAACGCTGACTATGAGCGCTTTAATCTGAAAACGCTACTGGCTAATAATTTATGTACAATTTAGCTCGCCAGAATGGAAGTTCAGGTAAATGTATAATCGTCCACCTGAGAGAAAAATTAAAATGTGAAGTTCTGTAAAAAGACGGGTCTCAGTCCGCTTCCAAACGAACTCTGAACGCGACACGGACCAAAGACACGTGAACCAACCAAAAACAGGACGTGATGTCACGAGAGTCAGCTGATTCGGCGACGCGGGAAGATCTGCGTCTCCAAAATGAGTCGAGGGCAAACGTGGAGCGACGAGGAGGTGAAGTTTCTGTTCTGAATGTTTTGATCATTTGATGAGCTCTTCGTGATTCTCAGCTGGTGAAAATAAAGCGTTTAATCCAGAACACAGCGTTGTTTTGAACGTTCGGTAAGCGAGATCCGGCGCCAAATATACGCCATAAAACCCGACCAATCGGGTCGTGATCGGACCCCTACGCCTTCGGTTCGGGAACTTCAGGTTCGCTGTTAAAAATGCCAGTGTGAACGCTGAGAGGACCAGGACTGAGTGTTTCGTTTTTGTTTTTTGGTCCAGACCAAACGAACCGAACCAACCGAACTACACAATAGTATATAGTATACAAACCATGAACAAAGCAGCGCTTGCTGACCGTTTTGAATACCAGTCATGCTGATCACGTTATTATTCCACTCCGCTCATGTTATTGTGACAATATTCGAGTGCTCGGGTAAGAGGACGTGAAATCAGAACAAGCTTCTGTCGGTGCCTCATGACTTATTCGCTCGCTTTCATGACTTTTGCTTATGTTCTCGTGAACTGACTCGTCTGCTATCTAAACCGCCAATCAGAGTTCTCTCTCTCACCGACGGCCCGACGCCGATTCGACATGTCGGAAAACACCCGACGAGGACCAACTTCAGCCGGCCGAACAAAAACTGCCCGACGGCTCGGTGTGTTCCGGGCTCAGAGAACCGTATAATTGTCCACCGGACCTTAACATTTAAATGCATGAAACTGCAGATCTATTAAAATAAATGTTCAAGACAACGCTGAACTTGATAAACTGTGATTTTAATTGCATGCATAAATGTCTTTAACAATGAAAGTAAAGCCTACAGACAATGTACAACAACACAGTTCTAATCTATATTGCCTCAACATAATAATACTATCGTAATATGATTGATTTCAGTTCATATCAGAGGCTGTTTGACACATTTCGTGTTCGTGTCTCGCTCATCTAAGGCTGGGGTTCCCAAACTTTTTAGCCTGCGAACCCCACCTCAACAACCCGTGAAATGTACAGCAAATGGATTTTATGGCCAGTCTCAAAGCACACAAAGTTACATTTTATTGTTCTACGTGAAAAATCAGTGTTACAATTCTGCATGAGCCGCTCGATATCCACCGGTTCTCTCTCGGAAAGAGAAAAATGACTCGGAGTAATAAAAGAAGAGGTTTGCTCGTGTCCTGTAAACATGTAAACAATGTCGTCAGGGATTCATTTTCACTCCTCTAAACCAGTTTTCTCTGTTTCGATGCTTCACGTTGCCTGACCTTTGACCTGACCCGTCTGTGACCCTCCAGTGAGAAGAGACCGGGCCTGCAGAGATGGTGCTCCACCTGCCAGACTCACTTCACCAGCAACGTCATGGACCACCGCAGGACCAGAGAGCACAAGGTGCAGTCAGCTGTTTTATTCTGTTTTTATATTCATTTTTAGTCATTTCATTATGTGCTTTATTAGCTGTTGTTGTTGTTGTTTGTTTATATATATATATATATATATATATATATATATATATATATATATTTTTTTTTTTAAATATATATATAAATTAAACTAAACATTTACATATATATGTATGTGTGTGTGTGTATATATATATATATATATATATATATATATATATATATATATATATATATATGTATGTATGTGTGTGTGTGTGTATATGTAAATATTTAGTTTAATTTATATATATATATATATAAATTAAACTTAATATTTACATTTATTTATTTTTGGTAAATATTTAGTTTAATTTATTTTCAGTTTCTTAGCTTAATGTGTTTCAACTAATATTTGTGTTTTATTTTTATATCTTTAGTTTTCATGTTAATTTTTTGTCATTTCGTTTTGTGCTTTATTAGCTGTTGTTTTTTTATATACATTTGTAAATATTTAGTTTAATTTATTTTTAGTTTTGGTTTTTATTTATTTTCAGTTTCTTAGCTTAAGGTGTTTCAACTAATATTTAGTATTTCACTTTTATATTTTTAGTTTTCATGTTAATTTTTAGTCATTTCATTATGCGCTTTTGTAATTTTATTCGTTTAGAGTGTTTAGTTTTAGTTTCCAGTGAATAATTTTAGTGCTTAATTTTAGTTTGTTTTTCAACAAATAATATTGTTTTAGTTTTCATGTCAATTTGTCGTGCTTTTTCAATTTTTTTTTTTTTTTTTTAATAATTTCTAAATGTTATTTAGGTTTAATTTATTTTTATGTATGTTTAATAATGTTAGTTCTTCAAGTCAAACTTATTTCAGTTTATTGACGAGGCAACATTTCTAATTTCATTTAAGTTTTTCAACTAATATTTTTATTTTATTTTTATATTTATAGTTCTCGTGTTCATTTTTTGTCATTCCGTTATGTCCTTTTGTCATTTTATTTTTATTATTGCTATTTAGGTTTAATTTAGTTGATTTTTTTCTAGTGAATAATTTTATTAACCAAGGCAACATTTCTCAATATTGTTTAGTATATATTTCTAGTTTATTTAAGCTTCATTTCAATTAACAGAAATATTTTAGGCCTGGTTTCACAGACAGGGCTTAGATTAAGCCTGCATTAGGATTACTTACATTTAAGTAAGTAAGTAAGATTTAATAATCATGCCTTAGAAAAAAACATTCCTGGTGTGCATGACAAAACACTGATATATTTTAAGATTCAGTTAAAACAGCTCAAACTGGGACTAGACTGTTTTTGTTAACAGTAACAACACTCACACCGCTTCTGTTTGCTTAAAAGCTCCTCATTTAAGCACAAGCTGATGTAAACAAAGCCTCCTGTCCCTGTGTGTGCGCAGCGCTGCAGTCACTCGTCCAGCACCAGCTGTACCGTCTGTAAGATGCACTTCAGGACGGCCAGAGAGTTCGTGGAGCACATGCAGTCGAGGGAGCACAAGCAACGAGTCGAGCAGGTGATAATCGCACACACTACTAATGAGGCTTATTGAACTTTGAACGTTTACTCCTGTAAAGCACAGAAGTGGAATGTCAATTATAGAAATGGCCAGACTGCATATTAAACGTCGAATTGGTCACACAAGAATGTTGATTTGAAAGGGAAATAAATATTCTAATTTATTGAAATAAATGCATAAAAATGATCACATATACTCAGTTCTTCATATATTAAAATATTAAATAATAAAAAAGTTAATATATATATAATTTTTATATATATATAATGTAAATGTGTGTATTTATACATAAAAATATTAATATATTTATTTATATATATTAAAATATTAAATAATAAAGTATATATAATATAATTTTATATATATATATATATAATGTGTGTATTTATACATAAAATATTAATTAATTAATTTATATATATTAAAATATTAAATAATAAAAAAGTATTTATGATATAATAATATTTTATATATATATATATAATGTATTTATACATAAAATATTAATATATTTATTTATATATATTAAAATATTAAAATAATAAAAAAGTATTTATGATATAATTTTATTATATATATATATATATATAATGTATTTATACATAAAATATTAATATATTTATTTATATATATTAAAATATTAAATAATAAAAAGTATATATAATATAATTTTATATATATAAAATGTGTGTGTTTATACATAAAAATATTAATATATTTATTTATATATATTAAAATATTAAATAATAAAAAAGTATTTATGATATATAATTTATATATATATATAATGTATTTATACATAAAATATTAATATATTTATTTATATATATTAAAATATTAAATAATAAAGTATATATAATATATTTTATTTATATATATATATAATGTGTGTATTTATACATAAAATATTTATATATTTATTTATATATATTAAATATTAAATAATAAAGTATATATATATTATATATATTATAAATAATATAAAATATATATAATATATATTATATAAAGTTATATAATATATATATTATATATTTGTGTGTGTGTATTTGTATAAATATACAGTACACACATTATGTAAACATCAACTTTTATTTTGGACAGCGCTTTGACGGCACTAATTTATTTCATATTTTGGTTTTATTTGTTTGTAAAATGCTAAAATGATCAAGTACAATTAATTGAAGAATATTGTTTATTATGATCATGTAAAATTTGACTACTCAAGTTTCCATGTATATAGTTTCTTTGATGCTGATATGATGTAAAATGATAAATGAATAAAATAAAAGTGCAATTTAAGCTCCATGCAATTTCCTCAGAATATAATGCACTGTAAAATAAAAAATTATAATTCATGAAAGATTATTGGAGTATTTTAACAAGAAAACAAGTCTTTCTACATCAAAATTTCACATTTAATTCAACGTTTGTTTGTTTTTTGTCCCACACCCGATATTTTTCAGTGTAGAATAAACAGAATTGATGAAAATGTGTTGAAGACAAATTGACTTTCTGTAGAGTTTTTTACAAAGATGAACTCTGTTGAACGTTTCTGTCATCTGTTTTGTTTGTACGGCGGCAGCTGTGGAAGGAGTCAGGTGAAGACGGCGCCGATCAGCTGAACGCTGCCATGCTACTGGGCGAAGAGGACGGTGATTGCAGCGATGACGAGAGGGAGGAAGAGGAAAACGGGAAGGTAAAAGTTTTCTTCCAGGAATGAACACATCAAAATATTCCTCATTTAAATAATTCAGAAGCAGAATAAAGGGGCGGGGCCTGCTTGAGTCAGTTAATACTGTGTTGTGATTGGTGTTTGGAAAATGTCCCGCCCCTTAACGCAACCTCAAATCACAACACACCGCTCCAGCCGACCAATCAGAGCACACTGGGCTTCTCAGAAGGAGGGGCTTCATAGAGACAGGAAGTAAACAGAGTGTTACTGACAGACTGGGTTCCTGTTAATCTGAGTTGTTTAAAGCATTACATGAATAAATGTGACGTGTCTCTTCTAGGAGGGTCTGGCTGCGCAGATGGAGGTCACACTAGAAGATCTGACTGAAGACGAGGAGTTTGACCCAGACACAGTGTATGGTGGGTAATAATTAGCCACCGATATATAAAATGCTTTTAAAAGTACAAATACAACATGAGAAATCAAATTTGCCTTTTGACATATAAGAGGTCTTTGTACTAGTAAAACGTCCTGCAAGTTTCATAAAGAATTTATTTTATCAAGCTCCAAAATTGAGGGATTTGTGACATTATACAGGCAAACACATTTGCATATGCCCGCCTCCAGAGCGAGACATCGACCAATGGTGATGAATCATCGCACCGTAGGCCCCGCCCTCTGGCATTCATTCGCTTAACAGCTGACGTTTGCCTGCGCGTCAAAAGCAGATAGAAGACATTATAATGACTTCATTTATTAGTTGTGTACAGGGCTGGGTAGATTACTTTTCATGCTTTAAAAAGTCATTTGTAACTTATTTCGTTTAGTCACTTCATCTAAATACTTTAGAATTGTTTGGAATACTAATAAGTGTGAAACAAACACAAAAAAGATTTTATCTCACAATTCTGACTTTTTTTTCAAAATTGTGTGATATTAAGTTGCAATTGTTATAAAGTCAGAATTATGAGATATAAACTCAATATATCAAGGAAAAAAAAGCCATAATTATGAGATATAAACTCAATATATCAAGGGAAAAAAAGCCATAATTATGAGATATAAACTCAATATATCAAGGGGAAAAAAAGCCATAATTATGAAATATAAACTCAATATATCAAGGAAAAGAAAGCCATAATTATGAGATATAAACTCAATATATCAAGGGAAAAAAAAGCCATAATTATGAGATATAAACTCAATATATCAAGGGAAAAAAAGCCATAATTATTAAATATAAACTCAATATATCGAGGAAAAGAAAAGTCAGAATTATGAGATATAAACTCACAATATCAAGGGGAAAAAAAGCCATAATTATGAGATATAAACTCACAATATCAAGGGAAAAAAAGTCAGAATTATGAAATATAAACTCAATATGTCAAGGGAAAAAAAGCCATAATTATGAGATATAAACTCACAATATCGAGGAAAAGAAAAGTCATAATTATGAGATATAAACTCACAATATCAAGGGAAAAAAAAGTCAGAATTATGAGATATAAACTCACAATATCGAGGAAAAGAAAAGCCATAATTATGAGATATAAACTCACAATATCAAGGGAAAAAAAGTCAGAATTATGAAATATAAACTCAATATGTCAAGGGAAAAAAAGCCATAATTATGAGATATAAACTCACAATATCGAGGAAAAGAAAAGCCATAATTATGAGATATAAACTCACAATATCAAGGGAAAAAAAGTCAGAATTATGAAATATAAACTCAATATGTCAAGGGAAAAAAAGCCATAATTATGAGATATAAACTCACAATATCGAGGAAAAGAAAAGTCATAATTATGAGATATAAACTCACAATATCAAGGGAAAAAAAAGTCAGAATTATGAGATATAAACTCAATATATCAAGGGAAAAAAAGCCATAATTATGAGATATAAACTCACAATATCAAGGAAAAAAAAGTCAGAATTATGAAATATAAACTCAATATATAAAGGAAAAAAAGCCATAATTATGAGATATAAACTCACAATATCAAGGGGAAAAAAAGCCATAATTATGAGATATAAACTCAATATATCGAGGAAAAGAAAAGTCAGAATTATGAGATATAAACTCACAATATCAAGGAAAAAAAAGCCATAATTATGAGATATAAACTCAATATATCGAGGAAAAGAAAAGTCAGAATTATGAGATATAAACTCACAATATCAAGGAAAAAAAAGCCATAATTATGAGATATAAACTCAATATATCGAGGAAAAGAAAAGTCAGAATTATGAGATATAAACTCAATATATCAAGGAAAAGAAAAGTCAGAATTATGAGATATAAACTCAATATATCAAGGAAAAAAAGCCATAATTATGAGATATAAACTCACAATATCAAGGGAAAAAAAGTCAGAATTATGAAATATAAACTCAATATATCAAGGAAAAAAAGCCATAATTATGAGATATAAACTCACAATATCAAGGGAAAAAAAAGTCAGAATTATGAAATATAAACTCAATATATCAAGGAAAAAAAGCCATAATTATGAGATATAAACTCACAATATCAAGGGAAAAAAAAGTCAGAATTATGAAATATAAACTCAATATATAAAGGAAAAAAAGCCATAATTATGAGATATAAACTCACAATATCAAGGGAAAAAAAAGTCAGAATTATGAAATATAAACTCAATATATCAAGGAAAAAAAGCCATAATTATGAGATATAAACTCACAATATCAAGGGAAAAAAAGTCAGAATTATGAAATATAAACTCAATATATCAAGGAAAAAAAGCCATAATTATGAGATATAAACTCACAATATCAAGGGAAAAAAAGTCAGAATTATGAAATATAAACTCAATATATCAAGGAAAAAAAGCCATAATTATGAGATATAAACTCACAATATCAAGGAAAAGAAAAGTCATAATTATGAGATATAAACTCAATATAGCAAGGGAAAAAAAAGTCAGAATTATGAAATATAAACTCAATATATCAAGGAAAAAAAAGTCAGAATTATGAGATATAAACTCACAATATCACTTAATTCTGACTTTATAACTTGCAATTTTGAGCTTAAATCTCCCAATTCTGATTTTATAAAATGCAATTGAGAGTTTAAATTTTGAATCTTTGAGGAAAAAAATGTCAGAATTGGGAAATAAAAAGTCACAATTACTTTTGCAAAGAGACTCAAACAAATGTCGCGAAACATGAAAACAGTCGCGTGTAATCTGATTACCACCCATTTAAAATGAAATCCAGTCACTCAAATTTTGTATTTTAAATGCGTCACTAAGTTACTTGTGTTTCGTTACTCTACAGCCGTGGTTGTGTACTTGCTTTATTACAGGCATGAGCAGCTGTTTTTGATTTTTCAATTGAACAAAACAAAAACTGCATTTAAAATGCAAATTCACACTGTGACAGTAGGTGGCGCTCATGGAACAGCAGCTGATAGAGCGTTTTCTCAGTTCCTGCTGTACATGAAGCAGCGCTGCGCTTATAAACAAAAGAAATATATATACATGTGACACTGAAGATTGGAAACCCTAATGTTGACGACGTCTTTATTGATGTTATGTGGCATTATCGATATGATTTTGTCTCCCAGGCTCTAGTTTTGTGGTGCCTGTCGCTGGGTTTCTCTGTCGACTCTGCAATCAGTTCTACCACTTCGAGTCCTCGGCTCGACACACGCACTGCAAGACGCTCAAACACTTCGACAGTCTGAAGGCAAGTTTGAGCTTTACCTTTAGTTGTGATGTAGCATGTCAAAACCCAGCGAGCTGAGAAATACATATTTATTAATATATATTTATTAAAAACTCCAGTTTATCCATTTGTTTTCCATTCAGTTACATTAATGCACTTCTTATTTGTCTACTATATATATACTGTTTAAATATACACACAATCTGAGTAACTTTGAGTAACCCTAACAGTACATATATAAACATACAGTATATATACAGTACATACTATATATAGTATATATATATAAATGTACAGTACATACAATATGTAGTATATATAAACACAGTATATATACAGTACATACTGTATATAGTATATATATAAACGTACAGTATATATACAGTACATACTGTATATAGTATATATATAAACATACAGTATATATACAGTACATACTATATATAGTATATATATAAACATACAGTATATATACAGTACATACTATATATAGTATATATATAAACATACAGTATATATACAGTACATACTATATATATATATATATAAACATACAGTATATATACAGTACATACTATATATAGTATATATATAAACATACAGTATATATACAGTACATACTGTATATAGTATATATATATAAACGTACAGTATATATACAGTACATACTGTATATAGTATATATATAAACATACAGTATATATACAGTACATACTATATATAGTATATATATAAACATACAGTATATATACAGTACATACTATATATAGTATATATATAAACATACAGTATATATACAGTACATACTATATATATATATATATATATAAACATACAGTATATATACAGTACATACTATATATAGTATATATATAAACATACAGTATATATACAGTACATACTATATATAGTATATATATAAACATACAGTATATATACAGTACATACTATATATAGTATATATATATAAACATACAGTATATATACAGTACATACTGTATATAGTATATATATAAACATACAGTATATATACAGTACATACTATATATAGTATATATATAAACATACAGTATATATACAGTACATACTATATATAGTATATATATAAACATACAGTATATATACAGTACATACTATATATAGTATATATATAAACATACAGTATATATACAGTACATACTATATATATATATATATATATATAAACATACAGTATATATACAGTACATACTATATATAGTATATATATAAACATACAGTATATATACAGTACATACTGTATATAGTATATATATATAAACACAGTATATATACAGTACATACTGTATATAGTATATATATAAACATACAGTATATATACAGTACATACTATATATAGTATATATAAACATACAGTATATATACAGTACATACTATATATAGTATATATATATAAACATACAGTATATATACAGTACATACTATATATAGTATATATATATAAACATACAGTATATATACAGTACATACAATATATAGTGTGTATATATACGGTATATTTACTATATAAAATATATATACTATATATAAACATACAGTATATACATGCATACTGTGTGTGTATATATATATATACATATATTTACATACATATATATATTTTTTCATCTAATATTTATTTTGTCAAATATGCTTTTACTCTTCATCAATTGTGTAATTCAAATATGCCATAATTACAGAAAATGCTTTTTAATATTTAATAATTGCTTAATAATTAGCAATAACACTGTCTTGACTGTTTCTCTCAAATACACCATATTACGGAAGAGAAATGATTTGTGAATAGTGTCTCATGTGAACTTTAACTGTATCTTGTCCAGCTGCACACTAGTCATAATATACAGTTGCTTCCCTATGATTTATGAATATTTAATAATAATAATAATAATAATAATAATTTATTCTACTATAATTAGTTTTATTTGCTTCAGAATGTTGGGTAGATGGTCATTTGCAGCCGTCGTTTATCATGTCGTTCATTTGTCGCTGTACAGCGTTATAAAGCCTTACGGAAGCGTGAAGACTCTGGTTCGACCTCAGGAGAACCAGCTGACCACATCAGTCCAGATGAAACCTCCGAGGGAGGATCTCCGTTTACCTCATCCGCATCTCTCATCCCCAAACCAGCCGTCCAGGACTCGCCGTCCTGCAGCAGTACCTCACTTCCCACCAGCAGCAGACTGACCACCAGCAGCAGCGGACAGGACGACGACCTCGGGAGTGAGGCCGTCGCAGAAGAGCTGGAGGAGGAGGACGAGGGTCCCAAGGGCGTCCGGGGCCGGGGCAGGACTCCCACTAAGAGACGAGGAAGAGGAGGAAGACGACGCTGAGGGCCGCCGTCGATCCTGAGAGGCCGAGAACTTTACCAGCCCCAGAGGACCGTAGTGAAACCACCCCGCCGTAGACAGTGTGTGTCTCTCCTGCAGCTCAGAAGGGTTTGTGCCACAATGACAAGCCTCTAACCCTGTTTGTACAGTAGTTGTTTTTATCGAGCACGAGAACCTCAAGACGCCATTACTGAGCGATTCGTGCTTCAGCTGAAGGGTGAATCTGACCGACCCGTGAACATGTCCAGGTCATGCTTCAGACCGAACAAATACCAACACACACGCATTCAGTACTCATACATATGTGTGTGTGTGTGTGTGTGTGTGTGTGTGTGTGTGTGTGCGCGGGTGTATATATATACACACACACACACATTTCTGGGTGTATATGTAGTTTTACAGCACACACACACACACACACATACATACACATTCACACACACACACACACACACACATTTCTGGGTTTATATGTAGTTTTACTGCACACACACACACACACACATACATACACATTCACACACACACACACACACACACACATTTCTGGGTGTATATGTAGTTTTACAGCACACACACACACACACACATACATACACATTCACACACACACACACACACACACATTTCTGGGTTTATATGTAGTTTTACTGCACACACACATACATACACACACACACACATTTCTGGGTTTATATATAGTTTTTACAGCACACACACATACACTTACATACACATATACACACACACACTTCTGAGTTTATATATAGTTTTACAGCACACACACATACACTTACATACACATATACACACACACACTTCTGAGTTTATATATAGTTTTACAGCACACACACATACACACACATACATACACACACACACACACACACACACACTTCTGAGTTTATATATAGTTTTACAGCACACACACATACACTTACATACACATATACACACACACACACTTCTGAGTTTATATATAGTTTTACAGCACACACACACACACACACACATACATACACACACACACACACACACACACACACACTTCTGAGTTTATATATAGTTTTACAGCACACACACATACACTTACATACACATATACACACACACACTTCTGAGTTTATATATAGTTTTACAGCACACACACACACACACACACATACATACACACACACACACACACACACACACACTTCTGAGTTTATATATAGTTTTACAGCACACACACATACACTTACACATATACACACACACACACACACACACTTCTGGGTTTATATATAGTTTTACAGCACACACACATACACTTACACATATACACACACACACACACACTTCTGGGTTTATATATAGTTTTACAGCACACACACACACACATGCATACACATACACACACACACACACACACTTCTGGGTTTATATGTAGTTTTACTGCACACACACATACATACATACACATACACACACACACACACACACACACACACACACACACACTTCTGGGTTTATATATAGTTTTACAGCACACACACATACACTTACATACACATATACACACACACACTTCTGAGTTTATATATAGTTTTACAGCACACACACATACACACACACACACACACACACACACACTTCTGAGTTTATATATAGTTTTACAGCACACACACATACACACACACACACACACACTTCTGGGTTTATATATAGTTTTACAGCACACACACATACACACACACACACACACACTTCTGGGTTTATATATAGTTTTACAGCACACACACATACACTTACATACACATATACACACACACACTTCTGAGTTTATATATAGTTTTACAGCACACACACATACACACACACACACACACACACACACACTTCTGAGTTTATATATAGTTTTACAGCACACACACATACACACACACACACACACACTTCTGGGTTTATATATAGTTTTACAGCACACACACATACACACACACACACACACACTTCTGGGTTTATATATAGTTTTACAGCACACACACATACACTTACATACACATATACACACACACACTTCTGAGTTTATATATAGTTTTACAGCACACACACATACACACACACACACACACACACACACACACACTTCTGAGTTTATATATAGTTTTACTGCACACACACATACATACATACACATACACACACACACACACACACACACACACACACACACACACACACTTCTGGGTTTATATATAGTTTTACAGCACACACACACACCTATTTTTAGGACCATTAAGATTTAATGATCTAGTTTTCATGACAACTACACACCAGTCCTCCATTACTTTAATGTGAAATGTTATTCTCATTACCATCATGACCAGCTGTCATTATTGCAGAAGTTGTTGTGCTCAGTTTAATGTATGCTGATCTCCTTTTAATATTAAAGCGTAATAATGTCATCCAGACGGAGCGAGTTTGCATTAATCAATTGCGCTAAAAGTGTGACTTGAGCGGGAAACCGGAGCGAATCAGGAAAGCGGCGTCTCAGCGGTTCTTCGGGTTCTCGGCCCGTCTCCATGAGCTGAACATGTCGGTCCTGAGATTCACCCTGGCTGAGGTCCGCGTCGACGTAGAATGTAGCAGCACTGAAACACTGAAAAGTGCGAACATGATTGTAGTTCTGAGATCAGCGTCACACGAAAACAATTATTTTGTGTTTTCCCACGGAGGTCGCACTAGTTCAGAGCGGGATGACGGTCGAATTGAAGCATCTCGATGTTGTTTTCTCATAAACCTCTTCGAACGAGTTCGCAAAACACCAGCGGCGATCACGTGTCGAAGACTTGGCCCGCTCTTTCAGACGGCATCTCGACTGGTCGATGGGTCAAACCCAACTTCCGATGACTTGACTTGCTTTTACGGTTATTAAGCGCGCACACACACACACACACACACACACACACACACACACGCGCGGTAAATCCTCGCGGAACGACGTTTTTGCCGTCTTCTCGCTATATATTGTTCTGTTCCCAAGATTTTGACGCGTCCCAAAGGTTATTTTTGCACCGACTTGCAGTTCATCTCTACCGTCAGCGAAACCGCCGATGTATATTTTGGGTCAAACGGGCAGTTTTTTGTGTTTTTGTTTTTCTATCGTGACTTTATTTTCTTGACAATTAGGCACATTTCATATCGCTTCAACATCAAGAATAACATCTGAATGCGTTTATATTTTTTGGCATCATGAAAGTCACGATACAATTTTTTGATTTTAGGAGTGAAACGTCTCGTCAGTCGAGTCGATTCTGTTGGGTTTTCTGACGGCGTTCGCTCGTCGTACACTGGAAACGTCTCTTAACTGTGAGCTTTTATCTGACGACACTGTGTAGCATCTGTTCACGTCGCATCTCCACCCCGAATCAACGTTTTGCGTAAACAAAAATGGAGCCTTTTTGCATGGTCATGTTGTTTTGTTTTTTTTTAACATAAATATGTAAATGCAAAAAGTCATTGATTTATTTCTGTTGGTTTTGGGATGATCTTCAACACCATTTTTCATACCGAATTCAGATGAAACGTTAATTGATCGTGCGACGACTGCTGATGATTTGAGGTTCATTTCGACTGTATGTTTAAAAAGAAATCATGACCAGGTTAAACCAGCTGAGACCAGCAAACCACTTCAGGCGGTTTTAAACTGGTTTAACACGGCTTCATCTTCAGGAACAATCCAGCGGTTTATAAATGTGCCGAGAGATTTCCCATCGTGGACTAATAATAATAATAATAATAATAATAATCATAGATTTGTCACGTGTTTTGAGCTCTGAAAGAGGAAGGTCAGCGACGCTTTAAGGCAAGCTAAACGCAAACTGTGTGTTTCTGACGAACTGAAATGTTTTATAGCAGCTGGAGGTTCATGTTTTTCCAATGTTTGTTTTGTGCATTTGACTCATTTTAATTTCTATTAAAATATTTGATGATTATAATGTTTACTGGGTTGTTTACGAACCACTCTGTTTTTTTTTTTTAACAGGGAAAAGGAAATAAAAAGACAATTGACCCTTCGCAAAGCCCCGCCCCCTTTAGTTACTGTTGCTATGCGCTCTCCCGCCACACATCATGTTCTCACGCGGTGAAAAATACATCGCATTGACTGACATATGAAACAGTTTCATAATGTTTAAAGCAGTTGAATGAATAAATAGCGTCTAGTGTGCGTTTAAATGTGTCGCTCCTCGATCATCTCTTCATACTAGTTCATTTATAGCATCAAATAAACATGAATGAACATCAGAAGGAATGTCGTTTCAACCAACGTTCATCTACTGACTCCCCTGACCGCTTTGACCCACAAAACGGCAGATTCTGGGTTATGATTGGTCAGATCGCCTGCCAATCAAACTGTTGGCGAAGGGTCAGTTGTCTCAATTTTTCCAACTTTTTGTTCTCAGAATTGTGAAGAAACAAGTCAAGTACTTCAATGTGAATTTTACATCCTTGATAACTATTTATTAAAAATAAATACATTTCTCATTAACATTGCATATCACTTGAAAGCAATAAGCCACGTGAGGCTTTGATCAGGGCGTTTTAAAGGGGCGGTGATTATGATTTGACTTTTGTAACTTCAGTTAGTGTGTAACGTCGCTGTTTGAGCAGAAACAACATCTGTGAACTTACGACGCTCAAAGTTCAATGAAAAGAGAGATAAATCACTTTAAATTGCTGGTAGGGACTACAATGAGCTTTTTCTTGCGTTTGTGACATCACTAACTGTAAAATTTGCATAAACCCCGCCCCTGAGAACACACATTAAAGTGGGCGGGGCTGCTCTAGAGAAGAGGAAGAGTTGTTGTCGCACCGCTTCACAAACGAGGGTCGATTCGAGGAAAAAAGACGAACGTGACGCTAGTGACGAGTCGATCAACTCCACAGCAACGACATCAATTTATCCGTTCAGAAACGTCTTCCTGAGTCTCTCCATCCGTTTGAACACTTTCCTCATTTTGTCTGCGTGAGATTCTCCAGCTTTGTTGAAGCTCCGCCCTCTTCTGGAGCAGCAGCTCATTTGCATTTAAAGGGACGCACACACAAATGGCGTGTTTGTGTTTGACAAGCTCTAATAAATGATCCGTGAGGGATTTTGAGCTGAAACTTCACACCAGAGACTGATATTACATCTTGTCTAAAGGACGTAATCTCATGTGCCTTAATGCTTTCATTTAATACAGTAGAGTTTAGACACAACCAACATGAACATATTCTACCCTACTGGTCCACTGAGAAGACGATCATCAGTGTCGTCTGATTTACATCTGAATGCATTAATAAAACAGGAAACAGTCTGAGGATGGACGGACGTCAGTGCGTGAATGTTGTCTAGTCTTCGCTCTGTGTGTTTCTGGACGCTGGATCTTCTGCTGGAGGAGGAGGAGGTTCTTCATCGTTCAGCTGTTGTCTGAACTCTCGTCGGGCTTGTCTGTTGGACTCCAGCAGCTCGTGCAGTTTTCCATTCAGAGCATCATTTCTGTCCTCGATGTCGTCCAGACAGGAGTTGATCTGGTCCAGCATGGAGTCGATCGCTGCATATTCTGATCAGAGACCAAACAATACACATATATACTTGCATATAAGCATAAATATATATGTATATATACATACATAATGATTTTGTTACTACTGAATTCATTGGATGTATATATATATATTTATATATATATATCACCAATTAAGAATAAAAATATAAATGTAAATGATTTTTTTTCACTGAATAATAAAAATGCTAATTTTTTTTTAATTACATTTTTTCCCTTGGAGATACACATATCCAATGAATAAAAAAACACTATATATATATATATATATATATATATATATATATATATAAAATCACCAATGAATAATAAAAATGTAATCAATTAAACTATATATATATATATATTTTTATTAATTACATTTTTTTCCTTGGAGATACATGTATATCCAATGAATTAAAAAAATATCAATTACTAAATATATATATTATTAATTACATTTTTTTCCCTTGGAGATTCACATATATCCAATGAATGAAAAAAAACATTAATTACTATATATATATATAATTACCAATGAATAATAAAATAAAAATGTAATCAATTAAACTATATATTTTTTTATTTTTTATTAATTACATTTTTCCTTAGAATAAATTAATAAAAATCCAAATGTAATTATTTACTATATAGAAAGTAATTAATTAAATATGTATTTCTATTCATTGGATTTCATTCATTGATTCCAAGGAAAAATAAAAAATGTAATTAAATGTAATGTATTATAATCACCAATGAAAAATAAAATAAAACTGTAATTATTATTCTATTTAATAATATATTTATTTAATACATTTTTAAGTCGTTTAATTGCTAGTAGTAAAAAATAAAAGTATCAAAAGTAAAACATAAGAGAATGAGATTATTAGAATAATAATAATAATAATAATAACACCTTCTTCACTGAATTCATCCTCATCCTCGATTATCCCATCATCGACTGAAACATCAGGATCTCCGTTTGGTCCAGACATATTAAAATAATAATTACAATTCCCACAATATATACTGTCTATATAATATAATTATTTATATATTTACAATGTAAAAGTACACAAAATATAAGCCCGAACGTGAAAGGCGATTATAGCAGACGAACAGCTCGATGTCAGCTGACTGTCGCGAGCGGTCCAGCAATGCGCCTCACCAGAATTATAAATCCTCTGCTGTTTCAGCTCGAAATATTTTATTATTCACAACATCGATGAGTTAAGATGCAATACAGCAATTTTGTGATGCCTTTAAGATCCCTCGCGATTTCGCAGCTTTGAAAAGTTTTATTTCAGGCACTGCGATAGACAGTCTTGGGTCACGCGTTTAAATGACGTCAAATTGTAGTTTTTGAAACGTCGCGCTGCGCAACGTGCAGCAAAACAAGCGTAGTTTGATGTTTAGTGTCTGTTTTCACTGCGGTTTTGCGTCAGTATCGGGTTTTCCCACTCATATAGATTTAGTTTAGTTTATTTATGCTGTCATCATGGAGGATTTACCAGAGGATCTGAGGACATTTCTACAGGAGCATCCTTCTTTTCGACTCACAGACTCCAAGAAGGTCAATAACAGAGAATTGCGACGCATTTATATCGATATTCTCGATATGTTGAGTCAATGTTTGTGTTTTGGCAGGTCAAATGTACTCTGAACGAGCACGAGTTTCCCTGCAGCCTCGCCGAACTGCAGCATTTCACCTCAGGAAAGAAATACCAGAAACTGAGCGCCGAGGCGGAGTTCGACTACAGGCAGTATGAGCCCCATATAGTCAACAGCACTAAACAGCCGTAAGTACACTACATTTAAAGGTACAGTGTGTAAAATCATTTGCTCAAAATTAATATTTTAAGAAACGACATCATCGATAATTCGCAAAAAAAAAAAAAAAAAACGTGTTTTTTTGTGTTACCCCGATTATATTTTAGCTCTGTCGGGATGTTTTTCGCGGGAAATTGCGTACATGCGTCACTCGCGTGTCATATCCGTAATTAGAGACAATTTGCTCCGAGAAATCGAGTTTCGTTGACATAATAAATGTATAGACACCTCTGGATCGTACGTCAACGCCATATTGTGCAGGCCAACGTAACGCTCATAACAGGAATTGACCCTTTCGAAAGCCCCGCCCCCTTTAGTTACTGTTGCTATGCGCTCTCACGCCACACATCATGTTCTCACGCGGTGAAAAATACATCGAGGAGCAAAGAGACACTGACAACGTATGATACAGTTTCATATTTAAAATATAGTAATATTTTAAAGCAGTTGAATGAATAATTAGCGTCTAGTGTGTGTTTAATGTGTCGCTCCTCCATCATCTCTTCATTCTAGTTCATTTATAGCATCAAATAAACATGAATGAACATCAGAAGGAATGTTGTTCATCTACTAACTCCCCTGACCGCTTTGACCGACAAAATTCTGGATTATGATTGGTCAGATCGCCTGTCAATCAAACTGTTTGTGAATCAATTGATCCTTCACAAACAGTTTGATTGACAGGCGATCTGACCAATCATAATAGCACAATCGGACATAGCAACAGTAACTAAAGGGGGCGGGGCTTTGCGAAGGCTCAATTGGGAACTATATTGGAAGCGAAAAACATACCTAACATAATATAAGCGAAGCTTATTATGATAATCCGGTGCTAAAAACACCCATTAAAAGCCTGTTAAACCACTGCGGGTCACCTGATGTTCCTGAGGGACTGGATTTCTCAACACACTTTATATTTATCCATATCGGGGTTTTTTTTTTTTTTTTTTACAGTAAGTCATTTTCTTGAAGCTATTTGAGAAGTGTTTAATGTGGCGACGCTGTTTTCCTCAGTAATCGTCTCTTCTGCAAACTCACGTTACGTCACATCAACCGCGTGCCGCGGCACGTTCTGCGCCACGTCAGCGGCAGACGCTACAGGAAGGCTCTGGATCAGTGTGAGTACAGCTGCTCCTCGGGTTCTCCGACTAAAGGTTTGCGTGTCTTTAAAACGAAACTCTTTGTCGTGTCAGATGAGGAGTGCGTTCGTCAGGGTGTGGAGTTCGTCCCGGTCCAACTCCGACGGAAAAAAACAGAGCTAAAGAGCACGGCGAGGCCGCGGGAAGCGAGCGACGGCCCAAGAGGAGGGACGACGACGGCGGCATCTGGGCTCCGAACTCGAGCGACGCCGAAGACAGCGACTCCGACGACAGCTTGTCCGACCTTTATCCACGTCAGTCTGTTCATTTAGCTTTAGTTATTACTGGAATTTTTTCATTTGGAGTAACACACACTGATTATTTATTTGCTATTATAGTTTTTATTGATGTTCTGAATTAGTTTTTATTTTTTCTGTTTACTTTATTATTATTATTATTATTATTATTATTTTAATATTTAAATTTAAAAAAATTAAACTAATGAAATGTTTTAAAAAAAAAAACGAATTGTAGTTTTTATTCAAATTGATATTTTGAATAGGATTTAATTTTTATAATTTCAATTTTTTGTTTTCATTTTAATTTTTAGTACTTGAATGTGCTTTTGTTAATTGTTAGTTTTGTTTTGTTTTAAATGTAAAAAAAATATTAGTATATTAGGAAAAATAATCATTTTAGTTTTTGGAAGTTTTGATATTTTGAATAGGTTTTTATTTTTATATTTTCAGTTCATTTTAAGTTTTTGTGGGGTTTTTTATGTGCTTTTTATTAGAACAATGTTTAGTAAATATTAAACTAAAAATATATTTTTTTTAAACTTATTTTAGATTTATTAATATTTTGAATTGGAAATTGTGTTAGTTTCCATTTTAGTATTTTTTTTTTTATTAGTAATTTTATGTAATTGTGTAGTAATAATTTTTTTTTATAATATTTAAAAATCTAAACTTAAAAATATTTTTAAAAAATAATAATAATATTATAGTTTTTAAATAAGCTTTTAATTTTATATTTTTATTCATGTTAATTTTTAGTAATTTTGTTTTTGCTTTTGTCATTTTTGCATTATTTTATATTATTTATTTATTTATATATATGTATATGTTTAATTTATTTTTATTTCAGTTTATTTCCAGTTAATACTTTTAGTGCATTTCTAATTTTAAGTTTTTGAAATTTTTCAACTAATTTGTTTTAATTTATTTCAGCTTCATTCCAATCAACAGAAATGTTTTTAACCGTTCTAGTTAACGCGTTATGTGTTGTTCATGTTAAGTGTGTGTCGTGTTTCTCTGCAGCGTCAATGTTCACAAAGAAGGCAGAGGAGGAGCAGAACATGAAAGACGGGGAGGAGGACGATTTTGAGACCGACGATGATGATGATGATGATGATGAAGTATCTGAAATGGAAGTAGAAAACCAGATGCAGAAACGCAAAAAGGTCCGAGTCACTGATTTGATCCTGTGAAGTGTGACGTTAAAGCATCAGTTCACGTGTCCTGATCATTTGCTCTCCAGATGAGTGAATGACATGGAGAATCAACTCATGACAGAAATGTAGTTTGTGGATGATCTCATCCTTCACCTGCATGTGCTGAGAAACGCTGTGGTTTTGTGAGACTTTAATGTGTGTCTTTCCTGTGTTTTTTTTTCAGGTTAATTCTTCTGTCTTCACAAAGAAATTTAAGAAGAACAGAAAGAAGAAGGGTTTTATACGTGTTGGCAAAGTAAATGGAAAATAATAAAGTTGATCTCGTCGAAATGGTGTTTTTTTCTGTCATTGTTTCTAGACTTTCATTCATGAAATGTGTGTCAGTTTGACAGCAGGTTCACACGAGAGCGCTGCTGTTTTCATGTCTCTGAGATGCTTTTATAGTTATTCTATATTCTATAGTTAAAGGCGTCATCGGCAGCAGCTCTTTCTGGGCTGTTTTGGCCTGGTTTTTCTCCAGCGGGAGGAAGTGTCGCACAGCTCTCTCTGGTTCAGCAGTGTGTGATTAGTGATTTGTTCATTAGATCATCTGCTGATGCCAAAACTACTCTTTTACTATTCAAGTACAAATTTGTAAAATTACTTTTTATTGTTGTTGTCCAAAAAGGAAGGTTTTGATGATTAAATTGTCAAGATACACAGTGGAGATACACACTCGCTCACACACATGCTCACATATTCTCTCTCTCTCACACACTCATTCACTCTCTCACACAAATGCATTCTCACACACACACTCACACTCTCAACACATGCATTCTCACACACACACACTCTCACACACATTCACTCACTAACATGCATTCTCACACACACACACACTCACTCTCAACACATGCATTCTCACACACACACTCTCACACACATTCACTCACTAACATGCATTCTCACACACACACTCATTCTTACTCTCACATGCATACTCACTTACACACTCATTCTCATACACACACACTCTCACTCTATCACACACTCATTCTCACACACTCACACATTCACACACATTCAAACACACTCACTCTCACACATTCACTCACACATTCATTCTCACACATGCATTCTCACTCACACACTCACTAACATGCATTCTCACACACACTCATTCTTACTCTCTCACATGCATACTCACTCACACACTCTCACTCTCTCACACACTCATTCTCACACACTCTCACATTCACACACTCATTCAAACACACTCACTCTCACTCACACACTCATTCACTCTCTCACATTCATTCTCACACATGCATTCTCACACACACACTCATTCTCACACACACTCACTCACTCTCAACACATGCATTCTCACACACTCACTCTCAACACATGCATTCTCACACACACACACACACATTCACTCATTCTTACTCTCACATGCATACTCACTCACACACTCATTCTCACACACACTCTCACTCTCTCACACACTCATTCTCACACACTCTCACACATTCACACACTCATTCAAACACACTCACTCTCACTCACACACTCATTCACTCTCACACATTCATTCTCACACATGCATTCTCACACACTCATTCTCACACACACTCACTCACTCTCAACACATGCATTCTCACACACTCACTCTCAACACATGCATTCTCACACACACACTCTCACACACATTCACTCACTAACATGCATTCTCACACACACAGACTCATTCTTACTCTCTCACATGCATACTCACTTACACACTCATTCTCACACACTCACTCTCATTCACTCACACACTCTCTCACATGCATTCTCACACATACACTCATTCTCACACTCACACACTCATTCTCTCACTCACACATGCATTCACACTCACACTCATTCACACACTCATTCACTCACACACACACTCATTCTCACACACACTCATTCTCACACACTCACTCTCACACATGCATACTCACTCACACACTCATTCTCACTCTCTCACACGTTTTCTCACACACTCACTCACACACTCATTCTTACTCTCACACATGCATTCTCTCACTCTCACACTCATTCTCACACACTCACTCATTCACTCTCACACACTCACTCTCACACACTCACTCTCACACATGCATTCTCACTCACACTCATTCTCACACTCTCACTCTCTCACACATGCATTCTCACAAACTCACACACTCACACATTCACACACTCATTCAAACACACTCACTCTCACTCACACACTCATTCATTCTCTCACACATGCATTCTCACACACACACTCATTCAAACACACTCACTCTCTCACACACTCATTCACTCTCACACACTCGCACACAAATGCATTCTCACACATACTCTCACTCACTCACTCACTCTCACACATGCACTCACACACTCATTCACACTCTCTCACACATGCATTCTCACACTCATTCACTCACTCTCACACTCATTCACACACACTCATTCACTCACACACACTCATTCTCACACACTCACTCAATCTCACACATGTATTCTCACACACTCATTCTCACACACTCACTCTCACTCTCTCACACATGCATTCTCACACACACTCATTCACACTCATTCAAACACACTCACATACATTCTCACACACTCACACACACACACACTCATTCTCTCACACACTCATTCAAACACACTCACTCACTCTCTCACACACTCATTCACTCTCACACACTCACTCACTCTCACACATGCACTCACACACTCATTCTCACTCTCTCACACTCACACACTCATTCTCTCACTCTCTCACACATGCACTCACACACTCATTCTCTCACTCTCACACTCATTCACACACTCATTCACACACACTCATTCACTCACACACACTCATTCTCACACACTCACTCACTCTCACACATGCACTCACACACTCATTCTCACACTCTCACACATTCACACACTCATTCAAACACACTCACTCTCACTCTCTCACACACTTATTCACTCTCACACACTCACTCGCACACAAATGCATTCTCACACATACTCACTCACTCTCACAAACTCATTCTCACACACTCACTCACTCACACACTCATTCTCACACTCATTCTCACACTCAAACACTCATTCTCTCACTCTCTCACACATGCATTATCACATCATTCACTCACACTCATTCACACACACTCATTCTCACACACTCACTCAATCTCACACATGTATTCTCACACACTCATTCTCACACACTCACTCTCACTCTCTCACACATGCATTCTCACACACACTCATTCACACTCATTCAAACACACTCACTCACATGCATTCTCACACTCTCTCACACACACACACACTCATTCTCTCACACACTCATTCAAACACACTCACTCTCACTCTCACACACTCATTCACTCTCACACACTCACTCTCACAAACTCATTCTCACACACTCACTCACTCTCACACATGCACTCACACACTCATTCTCACACTCTCACTCATTCAAACACACTCACTCTCACTCACTCACACACTCATTCTCACACACACTCTCACTCTCTCACACACTCATTCTCACACACTCTCACACATTCACACACTCATTCAAACACACTCACTCTCACTCACACACTCATTCACTCTCACACATTCATTCTCACACATGCATTCTCACACACTCATTCTCACACACACTCACTCACTCTCAACACATGCATTCTCACACACTCACTCTCAACACATGCATTCTCACACACACACTCTCACACACATTCACTCACTAACATGCATTCTCACACACACAGACTCATTCTTACTCTCTCACATGCATACTCACTTACACACTCATTCTCACACACTCACTCTCATTCACTCACACACTCTCTCACATGCATTCTCACACATACACTCATTCTCACACTCACACACTCATTCTCTCACTCACACATGCATTCACACTCACACTCATTCACACACTCATTCACTCACACACACTCATTCTCACACACACTCATTCTCACACACTCACTCTCACACATGCATACTCACTCACACACTCATTCTCACTCTCTCACACGTTTTCTCACACACTCACTCACACACTCATTCTTACTCTCACACATGCATTCTCTCACTCTCACACTCATTCTCACACACTCACTCATTCACTCTCACACACTCACTCTCACACACTCACTCTCACACATGCATTCTCACTCACACTCATTCTCACACTCTCACTCTCTCACACATGCATTCTCACAAACTCACACACTCACACATTCACACACTCATTCAAACACACTCACTCTCACTCACACACTCATTCATTCTCTCACACATTCACTCACACATGCATTCTCACACACACACACTCATTCAAACACACTCACTCTCTCACACACTCATTCACTCTCACACACTCACTCGCACACAAATGCATTCTCACACATACTCTCACTCACTCTCACAAACTCATTCTCACACACTCACTCACTCTCACACATGCACTCACACACTCATTCACACTCTCTCACACATGCATTCTCACACTCATTCACTCACTCTCACACTCATTCACACACTCATTCACACACACTCATTCACTCACACACACTCATTCTCACACACTCACTCAATCTCACACATGTATTCTCACACACTCATTCTCACACACTCACTCTCACTCTCTCACACATGCATTCTCACACACACTCATTCACACTCATTCAAACACACTCACATACATTCTCACACACTCACACACACACACACTCATTCTCTCACACACTCATTCAAACACACTCACTCACTCTCTCACACACTCATTCACTCTCACACACTCACTCACTCTCACACATGCACTCACACACTCATTCTCACTCTCTCACACTCACACACTCATTCTCTCACTCTCTCACACATGCATTCTCACACTCATTCACTCACTCTCACACTCATTCACACACTCATTCACACACACTCATTCACTCACACACACTCATTCTCACACACTCACTCACTCTCACACATGCACTCACACACTCATTCTCACACTCTCACACATTCACACACTCATTCAAACACACTCACTCTCACTCTCTCACACACTTATTCACTCTCACACACTCACTCGCACACAAATGCATTCTCACACATACTCACTCACTCTCACAAACTCATTCTCACACACTCACTCACTCACACACTCATTCTCACACTCAAACACTCATTCTCTCACTCTCTCACACATGCATTATCACACTCATTCACTCACACTCATTCACACACACTCATTCTCACACACTCACTCAATCTCACACATGTATTCTCACACACTCATTCTCACACACTCACTCTCACTCTCTCACACATGCATTCTCACACACACTCATTCACACTCATTCAAACACACTCACTCACATGCATTCTCACACTCTCTCACACACACACACACTCATTCTCTCACACACTCATTCAAACACACTCACTCTCACTCTCACACACTCATTCACTCTCACACACTCACTCTCACAAACTCATTCTCACACACTCACTCATTCAAACACACTCACTCTCACTCTCTCACACACTTATTCACTCTCACACACTCACTCGCACACAAATGCATTCTCACACATACTCTCACTCACTCTCACAAACTCATTCTCACACTCACACACTCATTCTCTCACTCTCTCACACATGCATTCTCACACTCATTCACTCACTCTCACACTCATTCACTCACACACACTCATTCTCACACACTCACTCAATCTCACACATGTATTCTCACACACTCATTCTCACACACTCACTCTCTCACACATGCATTCTCACACACACTCATTCACACTCATTCAAACACACTCACATACATTCTCACACACTCACACACACACACTCATTCTCTCACACACTCATTCAAACACTCACTCTCACTCTCTCACACACTCATTCACTCTCACACACTCACTCACTCTCACACATGCACTCACACACTCATTCTCACTCTCTCACACTCACACACTCATTCTCTCACTCTCTCACACATGCATTCTCACACTCATTCACTCACTCTCACACTCATTCACACACTCATTCACACACACTCATTCACTCACACACACTCATTCTCACACACTCACTCACTCTCACACATGCACTCACACACTCATTCTCACACTCTCACACATTCACACACTCATTCAAACACACTCACTCTCACTCTCTCACACACTTATTCACTCTCACACACTCACTCGCACACAAATGCATTCTCACACATACTCACTCACTCTCACAAACTCATTCTCACACACTCACTCACTCACACACTCATTCTCACACTCAAACACTCATTCTCTCACTCTCTCACACATGCATTATCACACTCATTCACTCACACTCATTCACACACACTCATTCTCACACACTCACTCAATCTCACACATGTATTCTCACACACTCATTCTCACACACTCACTCTCACTCTCTCACACATGCATTCTCACACACACTTATTCACACTCATTCAAACACACTCACTCACATGCATTCTCACACTCTCTCACACACACACACACTCATTCTCTCACACACTCATTCAAACACACTCACTCTCACTCTCTCACACACTCATTCACTCTCACACACTCACTCTCACAAACTCATTCTCACACACTCACTCTCACACATGCACTCACACACTCATTCTCACACTCTCACTCATTCAAACACACTCACTCTCACTCTCTCACACACTTATTCACTCTCACACACTCACTCGCACACAAATGCATTCTCACACATACTCTCACTCACTCTCACAAACTCATTCTCACACTCACACACTCATTCTCTCACTCTCTCACACATGCATTCTCACACTCATTCACTCACTCTCACACTCATTCACTCACACACACTCATTCTCACACACTCACTCAATCTCACACATGTATTCTCACACACTCATTCTCACACACTCACTCTCACTCTCTTACACATGCATTCTCACACACACTCATTCACACTCATTCAAACACACTCACTCACATCCATTCTCACACTCTCTCACACACTCACACACACACACTCATTCTCACACACTCATTCAAACACACTCACATGCATTCTCACACACTCACACACACTCATTCTCTCACACACTCACTCTCACTCTCTCACACATGCATTCTCACACACACTCATTCACACTCATTCAAACACACTCACTCACATCCATTCTCACACTCTCTCACACACTCACACTCATTCTCTCACACACTCATTCAAACACACTCACTCACATGCATTCTCACACACTCACACACACACTCATTCTCTCACACACTCATTCTCACACACACTCTCTCTCACACTCACTCACACACACTTACACTCATTCTCACACTCACTCACACACTCAATCTCTCTCACACACACTCACTCTCTCACACACTCATTCTCACACACTCACTCTCACACACTCTCACTCTCTCCAACACACACTCTTACACACACAAACACGTTTATCTCCTGTATGTTTGATATTGTGTATGATGTGTGTAACATCACACACACATGCTCATGCAACAGATGTAGCTGTTATAATTATGCCTTTATTGTCTTTGATTTATATGAGGCCGTGTAGATCAATATTTGAAGTAAGTGTGTGTTTTACAGCTCAGCCTGATGGGAGTATGACACACAGGAGGGCAAACTACAAGATTTTGTCATGATTCCCCACAGTAGTAATTAATAATATTTAATATAACTATTATTATTATTACAAATAATAAACCATGTTTATAATTATTTTTATATGATGCCGCATAAAATTAAATACTAATATTAATAAAACATTTTATACATATTTTTATAATTATTATTAATGTTTTTACTTATAATAAATGTAATTCATTTAATATTACTATTGACATTGTAATTATTATGTGTTTCTTTTGTTTATAATGTTTATTATAATACATATAATTTATCTAATATTTACAATGTTGACACTAAATGTATTGAATACTAATATTAATAGAATGTTAAATGTTATTAATATTGGAATTATTAATTAAACCATTATTAAATAGTTTTCATTAATACTGATAATAATATTAACAATAATTGTTATATATTTGAATGTTTGATTGTAATCAACATAGTTTATTTAATACTATCCTTAATAATTATCCTTTTATCTTTATACTGTTTATCATTTATATGTTATAATAATAATAAATGTAATTCATTTAATACAACAACAAATATTAACAATGTTACTGCTTACTATTATTTTATCTTTGTTTTATTATTATATTTATAATATTAATAATAATGACGAATGCAACTTGCGCTTGAACGAATGAAATACACTAAAAACATTTTATTCTTCAGATCTCTTCGTCTCGCGCGCGCGGTTGAATACGTGGCCCGCGGTGCGCGCGCACGGCGATAGAGGATCTTTCGTAGCCAGGCGCGCTGCATTGTGGGACGGTGGTGGAGGCCTAGACAGGCAGCGGCTCTTTCTGAGTGTTTAATACGCGTGTGTTTACATTTTTATTTTCATATCGGTTATTTCGCGGCGACCCGAGAGCGATGGGGCAGGAGGATCTGATGAGCGCGGCGGAGGACGTGGCGGATCAGGTGCGTCAATCATCATCAATAGTGTGTGTGTGTGTGTGCGTGCATGAGATTATTGTGCTCATATGCGTATGTTTTTATCAAAGAAGACAAGGTAATACGACTTTGCGCCATGTTTTCTCGCTTTCTTTCTTAGAGATTTTCTTAATTCGGAGTTTTGAAATAAAATGCATGGAAATGCATGGACCAAACATGCAGAGATCGGTTGCGACATGATGTTAGAACATGCAAAACCAAACGCACAAGTTCGTTCACAGCTGTTGAGCTTCACTGCAGTGATTTCTGGCCTCAGTTTCGCTCTGAAACCGCTCGAGAGGCGCTTAGAGGGTTGGAGAACCGCCTCGAGTCACGTGCTTCATCGCTGAAACGTCACACATGGCCTCTCAGAAGAGCTGTCAATCATCCTTCACAGGGCTCGTGATGTTTGTTTCAGGATGAAACTTAAACCTGGAGTCTAAATGTGGAGGAGCAGAGCGGGAGTTTCGGTTTACTGTGAGGCAAATGTGAATCCCTTAAAGGGGCGGCGATTATGATTCCAGTTTTAACTTTAGTTAGTTTGAGCTTAAGTTACGACGCTCAAAGTTCGATGTTGTTTTACAGAAATCGCTGTTTAAGGACTACAACGAGCTTCTTCCTGGGTTAGTGAC
>CM074283.1:31068233-31105733 GCA_037194245.1 Opsariichthys bidens
CACACACACATAAACACACACACACTCTCTCTGACACACACTCTCACTCACACACACACATAAAAACACACACACACTATCGCACACACTCACACACACACATAAAAACACACACACACTATCGCACACACTCACACACACACATTCTCTTACACACACACACACACACACTCTCTCAAACACACACACACTGGCCTAATTTTTGACCTGGTTCTGGATCAGTGTGATCAGAAACTGCAGTAATGCATCTCTTCTCTTCAGTGTGAACTCGTTTCTCTGTTCATCCCAGCTAAAGGACATTCATAAAGTTTGGCATAAATGTCAGTCCACAGAGTGCTGTGATCGTCCAATCCGTCAAATCAGAAAAAAGATAATGCATAATTTGCATAATATTATGCAAAATTAATTTAATTGCATCATTTTTTTGGAAAAAAGTCACATTTTAGTATTTTATTCAGAATATATATAAAATACTAGTAAATGTTTATGGTAACACTTAAACATTAACATTAGTTAAAGCGCTGGTTGATTATGATTTGACTTTTGTAACTTCAGTTAGTGTGTAACGTCGCTGTTTGAGCAGAAACAACATCTGTGAACTTACGACGCTCAAAGTTCAAGGAAAAGAGAGATTTTCTTTTACAGAAATCGCTTTTTAAAAGCTGCTAGGGACTACATTGAGCTTCTTCCTGTGTTAGTGACATCACAGATCTAAAATTTACATAAACCCCGCCCCTGAGAACACACAACAAAGTGGGCGGGGCCTTGTTGGGCTGCTCTAGAGAAGAGGAAGAGTTGTTGTCGTCGAGTGTTGTCAGTTTACGCCGGACCGCTTCACAAACGAGGGTCGATTCGAGGAAAAAAGACGAACGTGACGCTAGTGACGAGTCGATCAACTCCACAGCAACGACATCAATTTATCCACCAACCGTTCAGAAACGTCTTCCTGAGTCTCTCCATCCGTTTGAACACTTTCCTCATTTTGTCTGCGTGAGATTCTCCAGCTTTGTTGAAGCTCCGCCCTCTTCTGGAGCAGCAGCTCATTTGCATTTAAAGGGACACGCACACAAAAACACCCAAATTTGACAAGCGATAATAAATGATCTGTGGAGGATTTTGAGCTGAAACTTCACACCAGAGACTGATATCACATGTCTTGAAAAGGTCGTTATAGCAACATTAATATTCATGAAATATGCTTTAGAAATATTTTTCACTATTAGTTCATGTTATCAATGCAACCTTTATAGTAAAGTGTTCCCAACCGTATGAACGTGTTTTTTAGTTGTACATGCTCCATTAAAAAAAAACCCTTGCTCATGGAAGAAAAATAAAGTATAAAATGATAGAAATCATTATAAACCACATTAATTAGAAGCCTAAGCGAATTTAAACCGACTCGTTGGATGCAGTAATATCTGCTGTCCTTCACCTGCGGAAAGACACGCGAGGATTCGGGAAGAGAAACCGGACGTTGCGTGTGTGCTAAACTGTTATTTATTACGCAATAATGGCTTTTTACATCTCGTGTCGCAATATCCACGAAAAACGGCGAACTTCACACATGCAAAGAGTTTAAAACGAGCCATGTGACTCTGTTTGGTTGAGGAATAATCATTGTAATAATGTTCTTCACGTGATCTCGCCCGCAGGTGGATGCGTGCTGATCCTCAGCAGAAACTTGGTTCAGTACGCCTGCTTCGGGTTGTTCGGCATTATTGCACTACAGGTGAGTGAAGAGCGTCCGCTAGAGTCCGTACCGTCATCTCTGAACATTCATCAGCGTTTTCTGTGTTTCAGACGGTTGCCTACAGTATTCTTTGGGATCTCAAATTCCTCATGAGGTGAGTCGCATCAGAAAACCAATCTCAGCACGTTACTTTATGCTCTTGAGGTTACTAGAACATTTTCATGCTCCTCATTTAAATTAATGCGCAGAATAAAGGGCCAAACTGGCGGTTTATGGTACGAGCTGTTTTGCCGTGGTGTCCAAACTTCATTGCTCACTACTTTATACCCACAATTCTCTCTGATTTCAAAAGTACATGCGATCTATACCAGCTGAAGCACTTTTTCCCAAAATCCAACGCGGAGAGGAGCGAGTGTGATCCAGAGCTTTCTTATTTCTGCTTTAACATTTATTGCATGTTAGTTCTATTGTTAAATACAGAGACGATACTAAATAATAAAAATAAATATATTATTTTATTATTAAAATGTATTATGTTGGCATTTACTCAATTTAATGTTACGAACAGCAGCTAATAATCTGTTGTTCACGCATTAAATTTGAAGAGATTTAGCGGATGATTTAAAAACGATTCGTTAATCGTCTGTAGCGTGACGTGATCACAAGCGTCGCCTGAGGAGGGCGCTCTTGAGCGCGAGTTATTTATTTCATGTTAGTTCTGTTGTTTTATTAATCATTACTTGAATAAAACGTACTAAAATACAGAGACGATACTAAATAATAAAAATAAAAAAAAAATAAAAAAATATTTTATTATTAAAATGTATTATGTTGGCATTTACTCAATTTAATGTTACGAACAGCAGCTAATAATCTGTTGTTCACGCATTAAATTTGAAGAGATTTAGCGGATGATTTAAAAACGATTCGTTAATCGTCTGTAGCGTGACGTGATCACAAGCGTCGCCTGAGGAGGGCGCTCTTGAGCGCGAGTTATTTCATGTTAGTTCTGTTGTTTTATTAATCATTACTTGAATAAAACCTACTAAAATACAGAGACGATACTAAATAATAAAAATAAATAAAAAATAAAAAAATATTTTATTATTAAAATGTATTATGTTGGCATTTACTCAATTTAATGTTACGAACAGCAGCTAATAATCTGTTGTTCACGCATTAAATTTGAAGAGATTTAGCGTATGATTTAAAAACGATTCGTTAATCGTCGGTAGCGTGACGTGATCACAAGCGTCGCCTGAGGAGGGCGCTCTTGAGCGCGAGTTATTTCATGTTAGTTCTGTTGTTTTATTAATCATTACTTGAATAAAACCTACTAAAATACAGAGACGATACTAAATAATAAAAAAAAATAAATAAAAAAAAATATTTTATTATTAAAATGTATAATGTCGGCATTAAATCAATTTCATGTTACGAACAGCAGCTAATAATCTGTTGTTCACGCATTAAATTTGAAGAGATTTAGCGGATGATTTAAAAACGATTCGTTAATCGTCTGTAGCGTGACGTGATCACAAGCGTCGCCTGAGGAGGGCGCTCTTGAGCGCGAGTTATTTATTTCATGTTAGTTCTGTTGTTTTATTAATCATTACTTGAATAAAACGTACTAAAATACAGAGACGATACTAAATAATAAAAATAAAAAAATAAAAAAAATTATTTTATTATTAAAATGTATTATGTTGGCATTAACTCAATTTAATGTTACGAACAGCAGCTAATAATCTGTTGTTCACGCATTAAATTTGAAGAGATTTAGCGTATGATTTAAAAATATTCGTTAATCGTCTGTAGCGTGACGTGATCACAAGCGTCGCCTGAGGAGGGCGCTCTTGAGCGCGAGTTATTTCATGTTAGTTCTGTTGTTTTATTAATCATTACTTGAATAAAACCTACTAAAATACAGAGACGATACTAAATAATAAAAATAAAAAAAAAATAAAAAAATATTTTATTATTAAAATGTATAATGTCGGCATTTACTCAATTTAATGTTACGAACAGCAGCTAATAATCTGTTGTTCACGCATTAAATTTGAAGAGATTTAGCGGATGATTTAAAAACGATTCGTTAATCGTCGGTAGCGTGACGTGATCACAAGCGTTGCCTGAGGAGGGCGCTCTTGAGCGCGAGTTATTTCATGTTAGTTCTGTTGTTTTATTAATCATTACTTGAATAAAACCTACTAAAATACAGAGACGATACTAAATAATAAAAAAAAAAAAATAAAAAAAAATATTTTATTATTAAAATGTATAATGTCGGCATTAAATCAATTTCATGTTACGAACAGCAGCTAATAATCTGTTGTTCACGCATTAAATTTGAAGAGATTTAGCGGATGATTTAAAAACGATTCGTTAATCGTCTGTAGCGTGACGTGATCACAAGCGTCGCCTGAGGAGGGCGCTCTTGAGTAAACTAAAATCAAATAAAGTACACTTTAATTTTGTTTCATGATTACGACCATATTTTATTCAGAATAAATATAAAATACTAGTAAATGTTTATGGTAACACTTAAACATTAACTTTAGTTAAAGCGGTGGTTGATTATAATTAAACTTCTGTAACTTTAGTTACAAACAACATCTGTAAAGTTATGACGCTCAAAGTTCAATGATAAGAGAGATTTTCTTTTACAGAATCACTTTTTAAAAGCTAGTGGGGACTATATTGAGCTTCTTCCCCTGTTAGTGACATCACAAACCCTCAAATTTGCATAAACCCCGCCCCCGAGAACACTCAGCAAAGAGGGCGGGGCCATGTTGGGCTGCTCTAGAGAATTATTATTAATCGATGAAACTACAAAGTTGACACGGAGGTATGATTACAAAATAAAGTCGTTACGATTCTCATTGTCATTATTTTATAACATAAGTAACGTAGTTTCATCGTGTTTACGTCAGCGTCGTACACTATATAGAAACTCGTGAACCGTTTCAGACAGCTCGGGAAGAGAGGAGCCGCAACAATGGAGAACATGAGGAGAATAATGAACTCTGAATGACCGTTTTCGGTGTTCCCGGCAGAAATCTGGCTCTCGGCGGGGGTTTGTTGCTGCTGCTGGCCGAGTCTCGCTCCGAAGGGAAGAGCATGTTCGCCGGCGTGCCGTCGATGGGCGAAAGCTCTCCCAAACAGTACATGCAGCTGGGAGGACGCGTTCTGCTGGTGCTGATGTTCATGACGCTGCTGCACTTCGACTCCAACTTCTTCTCTGTGAGTTTATTTTGAAGGGATGTGTGCTAGTCTCTGTCGTGACGTATATGCGAGTGAAACGCTTCGCAAGCGAGAACAAATGTGGGCGGGGCTTGATCGTGTCTGTGGGGAGTTGATTGGAGGGTTGTGGTTTGCTATTGGTGGATCCCGTGTGAGTGACAGGTGGCCCCGCCCTCGTCATCAGAGAAGAGATTCCGATTCAAGAACATGAATTTAAACAAAAGTAATGATGTGCGGCGATGAATTGCATTACATAAAAAAAGCATTTTGTACATTTCATATAGTTTCAAAGCACATTTAATGCGATAAACAGGGAAATAACCATGAAGCTTTGAGTTTTTCACTTGTTTCTGTGGTTCGGACTGCATGAAATTCGACACGGAAGCTTGAAATGACTGTGAGCTGCTCTGAGATGGTGACCCCGGGAATCAAATGTCACCTGAGACTCTGGCGTACGCTCGCGCAGCTCTGTGTGTCTCCACAAATACCAGTAAATCTGTAGTTCACGTCGATGCCACTGAAATTTCAGTCTTTGTGTTAAAGTGCGGGTGTGTTTGATTCCTCCTGCTGTTGGTGCGTTTTGACTTTTATTCATTTTCAGGAACAATTAGATTTTCACTAGTAAAAATGTATAATTCTTGATATCTCTGAAATCTCTGCCATTCAAATTCAATTTCTGATATCAAGAATGAACATTTTCACTAGTGAAAATGTAATTGTTGATATTACAAGTTCATATCCGGAAAATGAATAAAAGTCAAAACGGCTTCGGCTTGCCATAATAAATACAATTCTTACTAGTAAAAATGCAAATTTCTGATATCAACAGTTACATTGTTACTAGTGCAAATGTCTATTCTTGATAACAGGAATTAGATTTCCACTAGTAACAACGTTAATTCTTGATGTCAACAATTGAATTGCTACTAGTAAAAATGTTCATTTCTGATATCATGAATGTGATTGTTACTAGTAAGAAAGCCGTTTTAGATATCAGAAATTATCTTGATATCAGGAATTCATTTTCAGAAGTCAGAAATGAACATTGTTACTAGTGGAAATTCAATTGTTGATATCAAGAATAGACATTTGCACTAGTAACAATGTAACTCTTGATATCAGAAATTTGCATTGTTACTAGTAAGAATTGTATTCCTGATGTGTGAAACTGGAATTTCAACTAGTAAGAAATGAATTCTTGATATCAACAATTGAATTTGAATGGCAGAGATTTCACTAGTAAAAATACAATTGTTGATATCAAGAATTAACGCTGTTACTAGTGGAAATTAATTCCTGATATCAGGAATGAACATTTTAACTGGTGAAAATGTAATTGTTGATATCACAAGTTCATATCCTGAGAATGAATAAAAGTCAAAACGGCTTGCCATAAACAATTGAATTGCTACTAGTAAAAATGTTCATTTCTGATATCAAGAATTACATTGTTACTAGTCAGAAAGACGTTTTAGATATCAGAAATTATCTTGATATCAGGAATTCATTTTCAGAAATCAGAAATGAACATTTTTACTAGTAGCAATTCAATTGTTGATATCAAGAATAGACATTTGCACTAGTAACAATGTAATTCTTGATATCAGAAATTGTCATTTTTACTAGTAAGAATTGTATTCCTGATGTGTGAAACTGGAATTTCAACTAGTCAGAAATGAATTCTTGATATCAACAATTGAATTTGAATGACAGAGATTTCACTAGTGAAAATACAATTGTTGATATCAACAATGAACTTTGTTACTAGTGGAAATGTAATTGTTGATATCAGAAATTTGCATTTTAAGAATAATAAGAATTGTATTCCTGATGTGTGAAACTGGAATTTCAACTAGTAAGAAATGAATTCTTGATATCAACAATTGAATTATTCGAATTCAGCCTATGGCGAGATTTCACTAGTGAAAATACAATAACAGATATCAAGAATTCATATCCCGAGAATGAATAAAAGTCCAAACGGCTTGCCATATGTACTCAGAGTTTGGGTTATTAATGTGAAATGTGGTTCTACACCTCCGTTCATCTTCAGAACACAAATGAAGATGTTTTTGATGAAATCCGACGGTTCAGTGAGTCTCTATTGAACTTTTCAAATGCCCAGAAAGACACTAAAACATATTTAAAACGGGTCATGTGACTACAGTGCTTCAACCTTCGTATTATAAAGCGACGAGAATATTTTTGGTTTTTAACAATATCTAGCGATTTCAAAACACTGCTTCATGAATACTTTAGTGTCGAATCAGTGGTTCGGATCTGTGAAGCTGTACTCCAACCCTGTTTTGTCTCCCAGATTCTTCAGAACATGGTGGGAACGGCTCTCATCATCCTGGTGGCCGTCGGATTCAAGACCAAACTGGCGGCGCTCACGCTGGTGGTGTGGCTTCTGGCCATCAACGTCTACTTCAACGCTTTCTGGACGGTGCCCGCCTACAAACCCATGCACGACTTCCTGAAATACGACTTCTTCCAGACCACGTCGGTCGTCGGAGGCCTGCTGCTGGTGGTCGCTCTCGGCCCGGGCGGCGTGTCCATGGACGAGAAGAAGAAGGAGTGGTGAGAAGACGAGCGTCTTCCGGGATGCGCCGTCACCCTGTTCGTCCGCTTCATTGTTTTTGTCCACGTCCGCGTTCGTCGTCGTGTTCCACGCGCCGCTCATTTCAACAAGCACTCGGTTTTCTTCGGTCACGATAGTGTTTCTGATTCGTTTCTGGTATTTCAAAGCACTAAGTCTGTGAAATGGACTGAACAGGTTGTGAATGTGTCAAAATGGAGCAGCTCATCATCATCTTTCTACCGTTTTGTGGTTTTATTTGCGACGCTTTCATCGGACGATGTTCTCCAAGGGCCGAATGCAGAAGACGTTCGTGTCGTGCATCAGATGTGAACTTCGTACCGTACGCGTTCGAGTCGAGTTCGTCGTTCGTCTCGGGGACGTTTGATCGTTTTACGATCCGGAGGAGGACGAACGCTCCCTGTTCTTCAACCTGATTTATTGTCTTGCCCAAGTGTTTTTCTGTTGATTTAATTATATATAAATATATATATTAAAAATAAAAAAATAAGTCATTATATTGATTTTTCAGAAGTTTATATTGTATTTTTGATTTTCAGATCATGGCGGGAAAATAAAGCAAAACCAACGAATTTATGTTTGATGTGTGTTCATTCAGACGGTGGTTCTTCTCAACCAGGGCATTAAAATGAGCCGAAAACAACATAATCCCCTTCATTTTAAAGTCGTGCTAATTAATACAATCTCATGACTTGCATTTTTATTTTTTATATATATATATATATATACATATAATTATGTCAGCTTGACAAAGTCGACAATGATCTGCTATTTAAGCTTACTAGTTTTAAAACAGAATCTCCTCCTAGAGCTTTCAAACTAAAACCAACGAACTCCGAATGCGAATTATGATTTTTGTTCAATTAAATCTACGAAAATTCCCATTGACTTTCATTGAGGGGGTCGAAACTAGCGTAAAATTTCTAGACTAGACTATTTAAGCCGCCGATTACTTGCTGACTATCCCAGGACAACATGCTAATCATGCTAGCAACATGTTAACTCATGTTAGTAATAGGTTAGTAGCATGTTAAAACTGGCTAGTAATGTGCTAAATCATGTTAGAAACATGCTAGCGATGTACAAATTCGAATGAGCAATGAAGTAAATCATGCTAGCAACATGCTAATCATGTTAACAACGTGTTACCAACGTATTAATAGTGGTAACAATGTTTTAACAACATGCTAATCATTCTAACAAATGCTAAAGTATGCTAGAAACAGGTTAAAAGTGTTAACAAAAAGTTAAAGCATGCTAGCAACGTGTTGAAATATGTTAGCGACATGATAATCATGCTAGCAATGTGCTAAATCATGTTATAAACATGGTTACAATGCGTTAAAACATGCTAGCAGTGTACCAATTCAAGCAAGCAACATGTTAAATCATGTTAGGAACATTTTAAAAAAATGTTAGCAGTTTGTTACATCATGCTAGCAACATGCTAATGTGTACAACATGCTACCAACATGTTAATAATGGTAACAACATTCTAACAAATGCTAAAGTATGCTAGAAACCGGTTAAAACTGTTAACAAAAAGTTAAAGCATGCTAGCAACCTGTTGAAATATATTAGCGACATGATAATCATGCTAGCAATGTGTTAAATCATGTTATAAACATGGTACCAATGCGTTAAAACATGCTAGCAATGTACCAATTCAAGCAAGCAACATGTTAAATTATGTTAGGAACATTTTAAAAGAAATGTTAACAGTTTGTTAAATCATGCTAGCAACATGCTAATGTGTATAACGTGCTACTAACGTGTTAATAATGGTAACAATATGCTAAAGTATGCTAGAAACAGGTTAAAAGTGTTAACAAAAAGTTAAAGCATGCTAGCAACATGTTGAAATATATTAGCGACATGATAATCATGTTAGCAATGTGCTAAATCATGTTATAAACATGGTAGCAATGTGTTAAAACATGCTAGCAATGTACCAATTCAAGCAAGCAACATGTTAAATCATGTTAGGAATATTTAAAAAAAAATGTTAGCAGTTTGTTAAATCATGCTAGCAACATGCTAATGTGTATAACGTGCTACTAACGTGTTAATAATGGTAACAACATGCTAAAGTATGCTAGAAACAGGTTAAAAGTGTTACCAAAAAGTTAAAGCATGCTAGCAACCTGTTGAAATATGTTAGCGACATGATAATCATGCTAGCAATATGCTAAATCATGTTAGGAACATGGTAGCAATGCGTTAAAACATGCTAGCAATGTACCAATTCAAGCAAGCAACATGTTAAATCATGTTAGGAACATTTAAAAAAAAATGTTAGCAGTTTGTTAAATCATGCTAGCAACATGCTAATGTGTATAACGTGCTACTAACGTGTTAATAATGGTAACAACATGCTAAAGTATGCTAGAAACAGGTTAAAAGTGTTACCAAAAAGTTAAAGCATGCTAGCAACCTGTTGAAATATGTTAGCGACATGATAATCATGCTAGCAATGTGCTAAATCATGTTAGGAACATGGTAGCAATGCGTTAAAACATGCTAGCAATGTACCAATTCAAGCAAGCAACATGTTGAAATATATTAGCGACATGATAATCATGCTAGCAATGTGCTAAATCATGTTAGGAACATGGTAGCAATGTGTTAAAACATGCTAGCAATGTACCAATTCAAGCAAGCAACATGTTGAAATATATTAGCGACACGATAATCATGTTAGCAACATGTTAAAACGTATCCAAAGATACAACAATTTTTTAAAAACCCTTATTGTAGAGAGAGAAAAAAAAGTTGAGAACCGCCGCTTTAACAAGTTGTTCTGTGCTTGCGTAGAACAAACGCTAGAATAAATCAAATATAAAATGAAGAGCGGCAAGAGCAGGTTATGATGTTTGATTAATTTAGAGCGTGTTTATTTTTTTAATCAAAACTGGTTGTCAGATATCCTGTTTGTTCTTCTGGACTTTTCCCCCTTTTAATTAAAGGTTTCATGAAAGCATTTATTCTCAAACATTTAATTAAAATTCACACCTTTAACGTGTCTAATGTCAGGCGTTTTCAGTACTAGATGTTACACTGGAAAACGGTTTTGGGTTGATGCAACCTTGATGTTCTGATGATCTGATTGGCTCTTGCGCTCGAGGGGCGGGGCTGCGAGCATGTGCGCAGTAGCCGCGTGACGTCAGAGCCGCGCGGACGCTGCAAGTGATCAAACTGGATCTGGATTCGGAGCTGGAAACTTCAGCCTCTCAATTCATCTTTATTTCCTCGTGTTTCAGGTGAGTTTCTGCTTCATGCGTCTTGTGTTGGCTCACTATTCACGTGAATATGAATTTGACGGGATTTCTTATTTGTTTACATCTTTACAGGTTGTTGTTAATGTGAATAGTGATTTAAAATGACGTTTTATTTGTATTGTTTACTGATTGTCGTTTAATTCTCTGCATGTGTAATTAAAAAAAATGCATTTTATTTATGTAAATGTTGCATTCGAAGTGTGTAGAGTTAAAGTGGCTCAATCATTTATAGACTGAGGCTTTTAATCATCTGCTTCTCTGTTAAATTCAGATTCAGTGTGTTTTACTGGCATTGATCCACACAATGAAACTACAGATATCTGCTTTGCATGGCATAACATTAACTGACATGACTTGAATGATGAGTTCTAAAGATTGTTTCATTTTCATGTTCAAATTAAATTTAATGCAGTTTTATTACATTATCAGCATAATATTTTGAATGCAAAACTGAAATGAAATATTTCAATATTAAATATAAGTTCCAGCAATTTAGTGTGTATATATATATATATATATATATATATATATATATATATATATATATATATATATATATATAAATAAAATAAATTTATCTATTTTACATTCTATTTGCATTATTTTTTAATTTAATGCAATTTTATTACACTATCAGCATAATATTTTCAGTGCAAAGCTGAAATAGTATGTTTTAGTTTTATATTACAACTCAAGGGCATTTTTTGTCATAAATAATGTCGTACCATTTTACGTTCTTTCTGAAATTTAATGTCGCTTTATTACATTATCAGCATAATATTTTAAATGCAAAGCTAAAATAAAATATTTTAATATTAAATGTATATTTTTCGCAATTCGTTGGGCATTTCTTTGCAATTAATGTCTGTTTTAAATTCTATTTTGCATTGTTTTTTAATTTAATGCAATTTTATTACGTTATCAGCGTAATATTTTGAATGCAAAGCTGAAATAAAATACTTTAACATTATTTGTATATTTTAGCGAATCAGTAGGCATTTTTTATAATGAACATGTCTTCAGGTGCATCTCAATAAATTAGAATGTCGTGGTTCAGAAAAAAAGTTCATTTATTTCAGTAATTCTACTCAAATTGTGAAACTTGTGTATTAAATAAATTCAATTCACACAGACTGAAGTAGTTTAAGTCTTTGCTTCTTTTAATTGTGATGATTTTGGCTCACATTTCACAAAAACCCACCAATTCACCATCTCAATGAATTAGAATACTTCATGAGACCAACATTTTTTGTGAATTGTTGGCCCTCTGGAAAGTATGTTTGTTTACTGTATTTGTACTCAATACTTGGTAGGGGATCCTTTTGCTTTAATTACAGCCTCAGTTTGGCGTGACGTGGAGGTGATCCGTTTGTGGCACTGCTGAGGTGGTGTGGAAGCCCAGGTTTCTCTGACAGTGGCCTTCAGCTCACCTCCATTTTTTGGTCTCTTGTTTCTCATTTTGCTCTGATTCTCCATGGGCTTCAGATCTGGTGAGTTTGCTGGCCAGTCAAGCACGCCAACACCATGGTCATTTAACCAACTTTTGGTGCTTTTGGCGGTGTGGGCAGGTGCCAAATCCTGCTGGAAAATCAAATCAGCATCTTCAAAACGCTGGTCAGCAGAAGGAAGCATGAAGTGCTCCAAAAGTTCTTGGTAAACAGGTGCAGTGAATTTGGTTTTCAAAAAACACAATGGACCAACACCAGCAGATGACATCGCACCCCAAATCATCACACTTAACACTGGACTTCCAGAAACTTGGGCTATGAGCTTCTCCACCCTTCCTCCAGACTCGCCTTGGTTTCCAAATGAAATCCAAAACTTGCTCTCATCTGAAAAGAGGACTTTGGACCACTGGGCAACAGTCCAGTTCTTCTTCTTAGTCGCCTCGGACGTTGTCTGTGGCTCAGGAGTGGCTTAACAAGAGGAACTGTAGCCAAATTCCTTGTCTGTGTGTGGTGGCTCTTGATGCCTTGACCCCAGCCTCAGTCCATTCCTTGTGAAGTTCACCCAAATTCTTGAATCGATTTTTGATTGACAATCCTCATAAGGCTGCCGTTCTCTCGGCTGGTTCTGCATCTTTTTCTCCACACTCAACTTTCTGTTCACATGCTTGTTTACAGCACTCTGAGAACAACCAGCTTCTCTGGCAACAAATTGTTGTGGCTTACCCTCCTTGTGAAGGGTGTCAATGATCGTCTTCTGGACAACTGTCAGATCAGCAGTCTTCCTTATGATTGTGTAGCCCAGTGAACCAAACTGAGAGACCATTTTGAAGGCTCAGGAAACCTTTGCAGGTGTTTTGAGTTGATCAGCTGATTGGCATGTGACCGTATTCTAATTCGTTGAGATGGTCAATTGGTGGCTTTTTGTTACATGCGAGCCAAAGTCATCAAAGACTTACTTCGGTCTGTGTGCATTGAATTTATTTAAGACACAAGTTTCACAATTTGAGTTGAATTACTGAACTTTTCCACGTTCCTCTGTGTGTTTTGCTGAAGGTCAGCAGCAGGTCAGAGATGTCGAAGGGTTTGGTGGTCCTGGCGTACAGCGGCGGTCTGGACACCTCCTGTATCCTGGTCTGGCTCAAGGAACAGGGTTATGATGTCATTGCTTATCTGGTAATGCCACCATTTCACAATTACCATAGATAGATTACATAGATTACATTTAGCAGACGCTTTTATCCAAAGCGACTTACAAGGGGAGCAATTAGGGGTTAGGTGTCTTGCTCAAGGGCACTTTAGTCATGGTATCGAAGGTGGAGCTGTTCATTCACAATCCCCACTTTCAATTCCTGCCGGCGTGGGAATCGAACTTGCAACCTTCAAGTTAAAAGCTTGACTCCTTCCCCATTAGGCCACGACTACCAACAATTCACCAACACATGGACTATTTGCATAAGTCGCAGTTTGGGGAAACTGTGGTGACAGTTAACAGGTGTGGTCTGAGAGAATTTTGGAAGACGTTTCATGAAATGATTGTATGCTCATGAGCCACAGTTCAGTCCAGGCTTGTGAAGACTTGCCCACAAAGCGTTTTTTTCCTCCACTCATCAGGCGTGAATCATTCTCTGCTGTGCGTTTGGGGTTTAAGGTGAACCTCTGACGCAAACGCTGCTTTTTTCATGGCCTGATCCCCGGCTGTGTGTCTGCGTGATGCTTTACCGACACCGAAACAATAGTGGCGTCCTCGCATACGGGCCGTGGAACAATGAGCCGGTCTGCAGTGATCCCGAGGCACGGGTTTAGGAATGCATTGATCATCTGTGAGCGTTTCATGTTGCTCATTAACACATTTTGTAACGACCACATTCAAAGCTGCACATCATCACCAGAGTTGTGTTATTTAATGATCGTATTACAGATTTATTTAACTCTTTCCCTGCCACTGCTTATGTTATTCTTTGACAAAAAACATGATTTTCTCAACTATTTGTTCAAAATGTTGCTTTTTTTAAAATGAAGCTTACTAACATTCAAGTGTTGATTAAAAAAGAATGCATTAAGCTATAATAAAATAGTACGTTTATCTCCTAATAATGACTTAGTATCTCATTATAATGACTTAATATCTCATAATAATGACTTAGTATCTCATAATAATGACTTAGTATCTCATAATAATGACTTAATATCTCATAATAATGACTTAGTATCTCATAATAATGACTTAACATCTCATAATAATGACTTAACATCTCATAATAATGACTTAACATCTCATAATAATGACTTAGTATCTCATAATAATGACTTAGTATCTCATAATAATGACTTAACATCTCATAATAATGACTTAGTATCTCATAATAATGACTTTGTATCTCATAATAATGACTTAATATCTCATAATAATGACTTAACATCTCATAATAATGACTTAACATCTCATAATAATGATTTAGTATCTCATAATAATGACTTAGTATCTCATAATAATGACTTAGTATCTCATAATAATGACTTAACATCTCATAATAATGATTTTAGTATCTCATAATAATGATTCAGTATCTCATAATAATGATTTAGTATCTCATAATAATGATTTTAGTATCTCATAATAATGATTCAGTATCTCATAATAATGACTTAACATCTCATAAAAATGACTTAACATCTCATAATAATGATTTAGTATCTCATAATAATGACTTAGTATCTCATAATAATGACTTAATATCTCATAATAATGACTTAACATCTCATAATAATGACTTAACATCTCATAATAATGATTTTAGTATCTCATAATAATGATTTAGTATCTCATAATAATGATTTTAGTATCTCATAATAATGACTTAATATCTCATAATAATGACTTAACATCTCATAATAATGATTTTAGTATCTCATAATAATGATTCAGTATCTCATAATAATGACTTAACATCTCATAAAAATGACTTAACATCTCATAATAATGATTTAGTATCTCATAATAATGACTTAGTATCTCATAATAATGACTTAATATCTCATAATAATGACTTAATATCTCATAATAATGACTTAACATCTCATAATAAAGATTTTAGTATCTCATAATAATGATTTAGTATCTCATAATAATGATTTAGTATCTCATAATAATGATTTTAGTATCTCATAATAATGACTTAATATCTCATAATAATGACTTAACATCTCATAATAATGATTTTAGTATCTCATAATAATGATTCAGTATCTCATAATAATGACTTAACATCTCATAAAAATGACTTAACATCTCATAATAATGATTTAGTATCTCATAATAATGACTTAGTATCTCATAATAATGACTTAATATCTCATAATAATGACTTAATATCTCATAATAATGACTTAACATCTCATAATAAAGATTTTAGTATCTCATAATAATGATTTAGTATCTCATAATAATGATTTTAGTATCTCATAATAATGACTTTGTATCTCATAATAATGACTTAATATCTCATAATAATGACTTAACATCTCATAATAATGACTTAACATCTCATAATAATGATTTAGTATCTCATAATAATGACTTAGTATCTCATAATAATGACTTAGTATCTCATAATAATGACTTAACATCTCATAATAATGATTTTAGTATCTCATAATAATGATTCAGTATCTCATAATAATGATTTAGTATCTCATAATAATGATTTTAGTATCTCATAATAATGACTTTGTATCTCATAATAATGACTTAATATCTCATAATAATGACTTAACATCTCATAATAATGACTTAACATCTCATAATAATGATTTAGTATCTCATAATAATGACTTAGTATCTCATAATAATGACTTAGTATCTCATAATAATGACTTAACATCTCATAATAATGATTTTAGTATCTCATAATAATGATTCAGTATCTCATAATAATGATTTAGTATCTCATAATAATGATTTTAGTATCTCATAATAATGATTCAGTATCTCATAATAATGACTTAACATCTCATAAAAATGACTTAACATCTCATAATAATGATTTAGTATCTCATAATAATGACTTAGTATCTCATAATAATGACTTAATATCTCATAATAATGACTTAACATCTCATAATAATGACTTAACATCTCATAATAATGATTTTAGTATCTCATAATAATGATTTAGTATCTCATAATAATGATTTTAGTATCTCATAATAATGACTTAATATCTCATAATAATGACTTAACATCTCATAATAATGATTTTAGTATCTCATAATAATGATTCAGTATCTCATAATAATGACTTAACATCTCATAAAAATGACTTAACATCTCATAATAATGATTTAGTATCTCATAATAATGACTTAGTATCTCATAATAATGACTTAATATCTCATAATAATGACTTAATATCTCATAATAATGACTTAACATCTCATAATAAAGATTTTAGTATCTCATAATAATGATTTAGTATCTCATAATAATGATTTTAGTATCTCATAATAATGACTTTGTATCTCATAATAATGACTTAATATCTCATAATAATGACTTAACATCTCATAATAATGACTTAACATCTCATAATAATGATTTAGTATCTCATAATAATGACTTAGTATCTCATAATAATGACTTAGTATCTCATAATAATGACTTAACATCTCATAATAATGATTTTAGTATCTCATAATAATGATTCAGTATCTCATAATAATGATTTAGTATCTCATAATAATGATTTTAGTATCTCATAATAATGATTCAGTATCTCATAATAATGACTTAGTATCTCATAATAATGACTTAATATCTCATAATAATGACTTAACATCTCATAATAATGACTTAACATCTCATAATAATGATTTTAGTATCTCATAATAATGATTTAGTATCTCATAATAATGATTTTAGTATCTCATAATAATGACTTAATATCTCATAATAATGACTTAACATCTCATAATAATGATTTTAGTATCTCATAATAATGATTCAGTATCTCATAATAATGACTTAACATCTCATAAAAATGACTTAACATCTCATAATAATGATTTAGTATCTCATAATAATGACTTAGTATCTCATAATAATGACTTAATATCTCATAATAATGACTTAACATCTCATAATAATGACTTAACATCTCATAATAAAGATTTTAGTATCTCATAATAATGATTTAGTATCTCATAATAATGATTTTAGTATCTCATAATAATGACTTAATATCTCATAATAATGACTTAACATCTCATAATAATGACTTAACATCTCATAATAATGATTTTAGTATCTCATAATAATGATTTAGTATCTCATAATAATGATTTTAGTATCTCATAATAATGACTTAATATATCATAATAATGACTTAACATCTCATAATAATGATTTTAGTATCTCATATAATGATTTAGTATCTCATAATAATGATTCAGTATCTCATAATAATGATTTAGTATCTCATAATAATGATTTTAGTATCTCATAATAATGACTTAATATCTCATAATAATGACTTAATATCTCATAATAATGACTTAACATCTCATAATAATGATTTTAGTATCTCCTAATAATGACTTAGTATCTCATTATAATGACTTAGTATCTCATAATAATGACTTAGTATCTCATAATAATGACTTAGTATCTCATAATAATGACTTAACATCTCATAATAATGACTTAGTATCTCATAATAATGACTTAGTATCTCATAATAATGACTTAACATCTCATAATAATGATTTAGTATCTCATAATAATGACTTAGTATCTCATAATAATGACTTAGTATCTCATAATAATGACTTAGTATCTCATAATAATGACTTAGTATCTCATAATAATGACTTAGTATCTCATAATAATGACTTAATATCTCATAATAATGACTTAACATCTCATAATAATGACTTAACATCTCATAATAATGACTTAGTATCTCATAATAATGACTTAACATCTCATAATAATGACTTAGTATCTCATAATAATGACTTAACATCTCATAATAATGATTTAGTATCTCATAATAATGACTTAACATCTCATAATAATGACTTAACATCTCATAATAATGACTCAGTATCTCATAATAATGACTTAACATCTCATAATAATGACTTAACATCTCATAATAATGATTTTAGTATCTCATAATAATGACTTAATATCTCATAATAATGACTTAATATCTCATAATAATGACTTAACATCTCATAATAATGATTTTAGTATCTCCTAATAATGACTTAGTATCTCATTATAATGACTTAGTATCTCATAATAATGACTTAGTATCTCATAATAATGACTTAGTATCTCATAATAATGACTTAACATCTCATAATAATGACTTAGTATCTCATAATAATGACTTAGTATCTCATAATAATGACTTAACATCTCATAATAATGATTTAGTATCTCATAATAATGACTTAACATCTCATAATAATGACTTAGTATCTCATAATAATGACTTAGTATCTCATAATAATGACTTAGTATCTCATAATAATGACTTAGTATCTCATAATAATGACTTAATATCTCATAATAATGACTTAACATCTCATAATAATGACTTAACATCTCATAATAATGACTTAGTATCTCATAATAATGACTTAACATCTCATAATAATGACTTAGTATCTCATAATAATGACTTAACATCTCATAATAATGATTTAGTATCTCATAATAATGACTTAACATCTCATAATAATGACTTAACATCTCATAATAATGACTCAGTATCTCATAATAATGACTTAACATCTCATAATAATGACTTAACATCTCATAATAATGATTTAGTATCTCATAATAATGACTTAATATCTCATAATAATGACTTAACATCTCATAATAATGACTTAACATCTCATAATAATGATTTAGTATCTCATAATAATGACTTAGTATCTCATAATAATGACTTAGTATCTCATAATAATGACTTAACATCTCATAATAATGATTCAGTATCTCATAATAATGATTTAGTATCTCATAATAATGATTCAGTATCTCATAATAATGACTTAGTATCTCATAATAATGATTTTAGTATCTCATAATAATGATTCAGTATCTCATAATAATGACTTAACATCTCATAAAAATGACTTAACATCTCATAATAATGATTTAGTATCTCATAATAATGACTTAGTATCTCATAATAATGACTTAATATCTCATAATAATGACTTAACATCTCATAATAATGACTTAACATCTCATAATAATGATTTTAGTATCTCATAATAATGATTTAGTATCTCATAATAATGACTTAGTATCTCATAATAATGACTTAATATCTCATAATAATGACTTAACATCTCATAAAAATGACTTAACATCTCATAATAATGATTTAGTATCTCATAATAATGACTTAGTATCTCATAATAATGACTTAATATCTCATAATAATGACTTAACATCTCATAATAATGACTTAACATCTCATAATAATGATTTTAGTATCTCATAATAATGATTTAGTATCTCATAATAATGATTTTAGTATCTCATAATAATGACTTAATATCTCATAATAATGACTTAACATCTCATATAATGATTTAGTATCTCATAATAATGATTCAGTATCTCATAATAATGATTTAGTATCTCATAATAATGATTTTAGTATCTCATAATAATGACTTAATATCTCATAATAATGACTTAATATCTCATAATAATGACTTAACATCTCATAATAATGATTTTAGTATCTCATAATAATGATTTAGTATCTCATAATAATGATTTAGTATCTCATAATAATGATTCAGTATCTCATAATAATGATTTAGTATCTCATAATAATGATTTTAGTATCTCATAATAATGACTTAATATCTCATAATAATGACTTAATATCTCATTATAATGACTTAATATCTCATTATAATGACTTAGTATCTCATAATAATGACTTAGTATCTCATAATAATGATTTAGTATCTCATAATAATGATTTAGTATCTCATAATAATGATTTTAGTATCTCATAATAATGACTTAGTATCTCATAATAATGATTTAGTATCTCATAATAATGACTTAACATCTCATAATAATGACTTAGTATCTCATAATAATGACTTAGTATCTCATAATAATGACTTAATATCTCATAATAATGACTTAATATCTCATTATAATGACTTAGTATCTCATAATAATGACTTAGTATCTCATAATAATGACTTAACATCTCATAATAATGACTTAGTATCTCATAATAATGACTTAGTATCTCATAATAATGACTTAATATCTCATAATAATGACTTAATATCTCATTATAATGACTTAGTATCTCATAATAATGACTTAGTATCTCATAATAATGATTTAGTATCTCATAATAATGACTTAATATCTCATAATAATGACTTAACATCTCATAATAATGATTTAGTATCTCATAATAATAAAAGTGTTTTTTTTTTATTAAGTTAAAGATGCCAAGTCATTATTATGAGATTCTACAGTCGTGTCCAAAAGTTTTGAGAATTCCATAAATATTAGTTTTCACAAAGTTTGCTGCTAAACTGCTTTTAGATCTTTGTTTCAGTTGTTTCTGTGATGTACCGAAATATAATGACAAGCGCTTCATGCGTTTCAAAGGCTTTTATCGACAATGACGTGACATTTATGCAAAGAGTCAGTATTTGCAGTGTTGGCCGTTCTTTTTCAGGACCTCTGCAATTCAACTGGGCATGCTCTCAATCAACTCCTGACTGATAGCAACCCATTCTTTCATAATCACTTCTTGGAGTTTGTCAGAATTAGTGGGTTTTTGTTTGTCCACCCGCCTCTTGAGGATTGACCACAAGTTCTCAATGGGATTAAGATCTGGGGAGTTTCCAGGCCATGGACCCAAAATTTCAACGTTCCGGTCCCCGGGCCACTCAGTGATCACTTTTGCCTTATGGCACGGTGCTCCATCGTGCTGGAAAATGCATTGTTCTTCACCAAACTGTTGCTGGATTGTTGGAAGAAGTTGCTGTTGGAGGGTGTTTTGGGACCATTCTTTATTCATGGCTGTGTTTTGGGGCAGAATTGTGAGTGACACTCCCTTGGATGAGAAGCAACCCCACACATGAATGGTCTCAGGATGCTTTACTGTTGGCATGACACAGGACTGATGGTAGCGCTCACCTTTTCTTCTCCTGACGAGCCTTTTTCCAGATGCCCCAAACCATCGGAAAGGGGCTTCATCGGAGAATATGACTTTGCCCCAGTCCTCAGCAGTCCATTCACGATACTTTCTGCAGAAGATCAATCTGTCCCTGATGTTTTTTTTGAAAAGAAGTGGCTTCTTTGCTGCCCTTCTTGACACCTGGCCATCTTCCAGAAGTGCGTGCAGATGCGCTCACACCTGCTGCCATTCCTGAGCAAACTCCGATCCCGCCGCTGAATCCTCTTTAGGAGACCATCCTGGCACTTGCTGGACTTTCTTGGACGCCCTGAAGCTTCTTTACAAGAATTGAACCTCTTTCCTTGAAGTTGCTGATGATCCTATAAATTGTTGATTTAGGTGAAATCTTAGTAGCCACAATATCTTTGCCTGTGAAGCCATTTTTATGCGACGCAGTGACGGCTGCACGTGTTTCTTTGCAGGTCACCATGGTTAACAATGGAAGAACAATGATTTCAAGCATCACCCTCATTTGTGCCATTCTAACCCAATCAGCCTGACATGATGATCTCCAGCCTTGTGCTCGTCAACATACTCACCTGAGTTAACAAGACCATGACTGAAATGATCTCGGCAGGTCCTTTAATGACAGCGATGAAATGCAGTGGAAAGGTTTTTTGGGGGATTAAGTTCATTTTCATGACAAAGAAGGACTATGCAATTCATCTGATCCCTCTTCATAACATTCTGGAGTAAATGCAAATTGCTATTATAAAAACTTAAGCAGCAACTTTTCCAATTTCCAGTATTTATGGAATTCTCAAAACTTTTGGCCACGACTGTACATCATTATTATGACTAACGGAATATTTTTATAACAGTGGCGGGAACGGGCTTCCATACAATGCAGAGGAACATAATTATTCAGAAAACTCTGAGTCAGGATGATGATTCATGGTGTAACAATAGAGTTTTTCTCTTTGAGGAAGTGCACTAACAATCGTCAAGAGTGTGATTTGAGGTAATGAGGAACTAGAGAAGATGTAAAGAGTTTGAAATTGCGTAAAAAATGGGGCAATAATGGATATCTTCTTAATTCTTTTCCTGTCTGAGTGCATCTGCATTACATTTATACAACTTGCATTGCACTGAAAGTAAACGTTTGATCAGACGTTTGAGCTTCGCAATTCCGACTTCATAACGTTTCTCATAATTCTGACTTTATTCTACGAAATTCTGATTTCATAACTCTCAGTTTTCACTTGATACCACACAATTTTATAAACACAATTGCGAGAGGAAAAGTCACAATTATCTTTTTTATTTTTTATTTCATGGCAGAATCAAGTTTTCTTACTTAAATCGCCTCTTTCTTACTTTACAGGCCAATATTGGTCAGAACGAGGACTTTGATGCTGCCCGGGAGAAAGCGGAGAAACTCGGAGCCAAGAAGGTGATGATCAATAATCACGAATCCCGTGTCAAATGAACTGCAGGCTTTATCAGATTTAGTCAAGACTAAATGTCAATAAAAAGCATTTTAGTCTAGATTTACTTAATGCTGCATAATAAGGGTTAAATTTGACACAAAATCATAATCAAAAATTTTTTTTTTTTTTTTTACATTTCATTAGAATTATGGTATTTTCACCTCATATTTGATCTTGTTTCCTGATTTATTGTAGGCTATTCATCACATAATGGTAAAACATGCGAAAAAATCTCTCAAAAATTAAAACAGTGAAATTATGAGTAATCTAATACATTGATGTTTTCTAGCTTATCATGTATTTATTCAGCAAGCTCAAATATAGTCGGGATCATGTTTGGATTTATTACAGTTCGTCACGGAACGCAGAGGAAACGCTCGTGACTGAACGATCACTTTCGTTTAAGAATAATATATAAAATGGAGATCGATAAATTCCTGCTTATTTGTTTATCGGTGTTTTCTCACGTTAATCTCATGATAACGGGTTGCCAGATAACAAAAAATTAACAAAAACGCTCCGATTGGGGGATTAAAATTTTTAAAATCTGGCAACCGCCAGCATTTAATCTCGTTAAAAACAGTGCAATTCTGTCTCCTCTTTTTTTTTGTGGACAAAAACAAATATTTATTTTGCTCAAGTTATAATTTTTTTCTACATTTAATAATAATAATAATAATAATGCATGTTGATATAGACACAGTTATCAAGTTCCGTTTACATCATTATAAAGGTATAAAAAGAAGCTAAAAATCGTAAGGAATATCAGAGTCCACAGCTATAATGGTTGGAATCACTTTCAGAACGAGTTTTTTAAATGTCAGCCAATCAGAATCCATCCTGCTTTAAAGAGCGAGAACATTTAAAGGGCCAGACGCAAAAAGTTGAACGCAAATTTTTTTTCTATTTTCAATTGAATTTTTATTAGTTTTAGTATGCCTGTGTAAAATGACAATAATTTTTGAGTAATGTAACCGTATGCCGCAGCCCTGCGTGTCAGTTCTGTCCTGCAGGAAGTGATGCGTGTTTGTGGTTCAGGTGTTCATCGAGGACCTGCGCTCTGAGTTTGTGGAGGAGTTCATCTGGCCGTCCGTGCAGGCCAACGCCGTATACGAGGACCGATACCTGCTGGGGACGTCCATCGCCCGGCCGTGCATCGCCCGCCGTCAGGTCCAGATCGCTCAGCGGGAAGGAGCTCAGTTCGTGTCTCATGGAGCCACAGGAAAGGTGCCGACGTTATTACACTCTTATGAGACGTTCGGGGTGTTTGAAGCCCGTTTGAGCCTCTCAACTGGGTTTGATTGACCGTTTACTACGAGTGGCACGTGATTTTTTTAGGATTCATTAATGAATTAGAATGCATTTATTTGAAATGCAATCTTCTGTAATATTATAAATGTATTTACTGTCACTTTTGATCAATTTAATGCATCTTTGATGAATAAAAAATATATTTTTATAATTATTGTAATTTTTTTTATTTTTGAATGATGGTTTTCACAAAAATGAAGCAGCACAACTGTTTTCTACATTGATAATAATCATAAATGTTTCTTCAAATCATCACATCAGAATGATTTCTGAAGGGTCATGTGACTCTGAAGACTGGAGTAATGATGCTGAAAATACAGCTTTGATCACTGGATATAAATTCTATGTTACTATATATTCACATAGAAAACTGATATTTTACATTGTAATAATATATCATATTTTTGCTGTATTTTTGATCAAACAAATGTAGCCTTGGTGAGCAGAGAAGACTCTTTAAACATTAAAAAATCTCAGCTGTGACATGTTTCAGCACTAGATGGCGGCAGACGCCTGTTCTGTGATTTTTAGTTCGAATTTCAATAATTTAACAACAAATTCACATGTTTGATGACGGTTAATGGTCACATGACATGCGAATAAAATATTTACTTTTTTAGTTTTTTAGTTTTTTTATCAATTATTAACTTAAATGATCAAACCATCCTCTCTAGTAGCATTCATTACTGAAACACCAACTGAGAATAGCGTCTAAATTCAATCAGGCGTGTTAATCGTTATTTTATGTGATTTTCTGTATGGAATGCGCACCTCAGAACTTGTATATATTTATATAAACTTTAAAAGTGTAATTTATAGAGCTGGAGAAGTCAAGGAAGTTAATAAAATCTTAAAAGGTCATAAAAATAAATAAGATATTATAAAGTCATGTTAATGAATAAAATCTTAAAAAGAATAAAAGTGAATAAAATCTTTAAAAAGTCAAAAATTAATAAAATCTTAAAGTCCTGGAAATTAATCAAATCTTTAAAAAAATTTTTATAAAATCTTAAAAAGAATAAAAGTGAATAAAATCTTTAAAAAGTCAAAAATTAATAAAATCTTAAAGTCCTGGAAATGAATAAAATCTTAAAAAAAATAATAAAACCTTTAAAGGTCATGGAAATTTTGAAAATTTTAAGTCATAAAAATGAATAAGATATTATAAAGTCATGTTAATTAATAAAATCTTAAAAAGAATAAAAATTAATCAAATCTTTAAAAAGTCAAAAATTAATACAATCTTTAAAAGACAAAAAATTAATACAATCTTTAAAGGTCATGTTAATTAATAAAATCTTAAAGTCATGGAAATTTTGAAAATCTTAAAGTTTTGGAAATTAATAAAATCTTTAAAAAATTAATAAAATCTTAAAAAGACAAAAAATTAATAAAATCTTAAAGTTGTGGAAATTAATAAAATCTTTAAAAAAAATCAATAAAATCTTAAAAAGACAATAAAAAATCCTGGAAATTGATCAAATCTTTAAAAAATTTTTAATAAAATCTTAAAACATCATGAAAATTTCTGTAATGAATATAAAAATATTCATTATTAAATTCAATTCACAACAGTGTGATTATTCAGATCAGGTCCGGTCAGTTCAGTGCTGATTCACAGTTCAATAACTGTAAAGATCATCCATTATTTGAATCATTGTGTAATCACACCTCATGCCTTATGAATCCGTCACGAATGCGTTTTTATTTCAGGGGAACGACCAGGTCCGCTTCGAGCTGACGTGTTACGCCCTCTACCCTCAAGTGCAGGTCAGTTCAGGTGATCCGTCTGCTTCAGAAATACATCAGCCGTCTCTGAGTTTCTGACCTTCCTTCATTCCTGAACTCCAGATCATCGCTCCATGGAGGATTCCTGAGTTTTACAACCGCTTCCGTGGCAGGAAGGACCTGATGGAGTACGCAGAGGTGTGGCATTATCAATGCATCACTTTACCTGGTTCAGACTTTAACTCCTCTGATGCAGGACTCTAGGCATCTAAAACATCCAAAAATCAGGATGTAAAATGGTTTTATATTTCTTATTTTAAGTTGTTTGCTCAACAACTACCATCTTGTTGAAGAACCAGGATTCATATGAAATGGGAATATTAAAAGTGTGGTTACCAGACCTGGAAATCAATATATTTTTCTAGTTATATTAAGATTTAAAATATTTTATTAGGTGTAAATTGCTGAGAAATTGGTGTTTGTGAGTTTATAATAATAATATGAAACGATCACAATCTAATTAGCATTTACTTATTGAAACTTTCAATGAATTATTTTTATTGATTTATTTTAATATATTGTCACTTTTAGATTCTGTAAATAAAATCGGCAGCTTTGTCATTACTGGAGAATACCAAAAAATATTTATTATTATTATTTATTACAATAATTATTTTAGTATCATTACAGTTTTTCTTAATATTTTGAATTATTTTTTTGCACTTTTTGTTTTAAATTTAGCTAATAAAATTCTGTTTTAGTTTTAGTAAATTTGCTGTGTTTCTATTTCATTTTTTTTAATTGGTTTGTATATATGGTTTTTAATAAAAATATATAGTTTTTATTAATTTTTTATGTTTAAGTTATTTTAGTGCTTCATGTTAAACGAAACAGAAATGAGCAATGTCGCTTCGGCAGAACGCTGAAATAAAGTTTTTATATTATTTATAAAAATATATCATTTAAATAATTTTTTTGTTGCAAATAAAATAATTTTTTTTTGTGGTTTATTTAACTATAATAACCCTGAAGAGTTAATCGTCTTTAATTAACCCTATATAACCAAAAAAATAGATTGCACACCTTGTAAATAAGCAACAAGCTACTGAATTAAACCCAAAACCCTCCCAGTAGAGCCTCAGTTTCACGTTATTTTCAGATGCTCACCTGATTCAGTCCACTAGAGGGAGCTCTTTGACTGGGACTGAATCTGGAGTTTTTGATTATTAAAAGAGGTTAAATCGCTTTTCTTTAACCTGCTGTTTTTGAACATTGACTGTCAGCTTTGTTTTGATGACTTTTGAGTTCATTTTTGTGGTCAATGAGACTGATAAATGTCGCCCTTGTTGCTTATAAGTAATTAACTCTATAGTTAATTAGTTAAGTTAGTTATAGAGTATCTTCATCAGATGTGTCTCAACAAAAATGAAGCATCAGAAATTCTACACTGTAAAAAATGGTGTGTTGCTTGTCCTTTCTTTGTAATTATTTGTGAAATTTACAGGTAAATTCTAAGTGAAATTTGTAAATCCTACACAAATGTTTATCAGTGAATGGGCTCCTCATGAGTTTATTTAATTAATGTATTTTTTTGCTCAGAAACACGGTATTCCTGTGCCGGTGACGCCAAAGGCGCCGTGGAGTATGGATGCCAATCTCATGCACATCAGGTGAAGTTCTCAGTACTGTACACATAGTCTGTCGTTTTCTCACTGCTGTTATTGCACTAAAACTAAAAACCTGTCTTTCAACAGCTATGAATCTGGAATTCTGGAGAATCCAAAGGTAAGAGATATGGACTATTTGTTAATCTTCAATGCTGTTCAATCTATTCCTAATTAGGTAGAAATATTAATCTGACCATAAATAACATGTAGTTCAGTCATGAAACTCTAGAGGGCGCAGGTTGATCAGACCTTTACATGCAATCTGCAAGTAAACACTTCATTACTACATAGCTCAAGCTGATTGGCATCTGCTGATCTTGCAGCTAATGAGATTGCTTGCTCAACAGTCTGGTTCATTGTTTGCTGTAAGCTAGTCCTCTGAAACCCTCCACCTCCCCAGCTCCACCTGCCTAGATCTGCTATAGGATTTATGCATGTCTATTTATGTAGCAGCAGCATATCTTATATGCTCACAGCAGCATGTATGAGTATCTGTGAGCAGTGGCAAGTCCATACTTGCTCTGAAGCAGCAGCAATAATCAACAGCAGCCGCAGCAATGATGATCAGTAGCAGCAGCAGCAGCAATAATCAACAATAATCATCATCATTAGCAGTAGCTGCAGTAGCAGCAATAATCAACAGTAATCAGCAGTATCAGTAATAATCAGCAGCAGCAATAATCAACTGCAGTAGAAATAATCATCAGTAGCAGCAGCAGCAATAGTGAACCGTAATAATCAGCAGCAGCAATAGAGAACAGTAATAAACAGCAGCAGCAATAGTGAACAGTAATAAACAGCAGCAGCAATAGTGAACAGTAATAAACAGCAGCAGCAATAGTGAACAGTAATAAACAGCAGCAGCAATAGAGAACAGTAATAAACAGCAGCAGCAATAGTGAACAGTAATAATCAGCAGTAGCCATAGTGAACAGTAATAATCAGCAGCAGCAATAGTGAACAGTAATAAACAGCAGCAGCAATAGTGAACAGTAATAAACAGCAGCAGCAATAGTGAACAGTAATAATCAGCAGCAGCAATAGTGAACAGTAATAAACAGCAGCAGCAATAGTGAACAGTAATAAACAGCAGCAGAAATAGTGAACAGTAATAATCAGCAGCAGCAATAGCAATAGTGAACAGTAATAAACAGCAGCAGAAATAGTGAACAGTAATAATCAGCAGCAGCAATAGTTAACAGTAATCAACTGCAGCAGAAATAGTGAACAGTAATAATCAGCAGCAGCAATACTGAACAGTAATAAACAGCAGCAGCAATAGTGAACAGTAATAATCAGCAGCAGCAATAGTGAACAGTAATAAACAGCAGCAGAAATAGTGAACAGTAATAATCAGCAGCAGCAATAGTGAACAGTAATAAACAGCAGCAGAAATAGTGAACAGTAATAATCAGCAGCAGCAATAGTGAACAGTAATAAACAGCAGCAGAAATAGTGAACAGTAATAATCAGCAGCAGCAATAGTGAACAGTAATAAACAGCAGCAGCAATAGTGAACAGTAATAATCAGCAGCAGCAATAGTGAACAGTAATAAACAGCAGCAGAAATAGTGAACAGTAATAATCAGCAGCAGCAATAGTTAACAGTAATAATCAGCAGCAGCAATAGTGAACAGTAATAAACAGCAGCAGCAATAGCAATAGTGAACAGTAATAAACAGCAGCAGCAATAGTGAACAGTAATAATCAGCAGCAGCAATAGTGAACAGTAATAATCAGCAGCAGCAATAGTGAACAGTAATAAACAGCAGCAGCAATTGGAATAGTGAACAGTAATAATCAGCAGCAGCAATAGTGAACAGTAATAAACAGCAGCAGCAATAGTGAACAGTAATAATCAGCAGCAGCAATATTGAACAGTAATAAACAGCAGCAGAAATAGTGAACAGTAATAATCAGCAGCAGCAATAGTGAACAGTAATAAACAGCAGCAGCAATAGTGAACAGTAATAAACAGCAGCAGCAATAGTGAACAGTAATAATCAGCAGCAGCAATAGTGAACAGTAATAAACAGCAGCAGCAATAGTGAACAGTAATAAGCAGCAGCAATAGTGAACAGTAATGAACAGCAGCAGAAATAGTGAACAGTAATAATCAGCAGCAGCAATAGTGAACAGTAATAAACAGCAGCAATAGTGAAGAGTAATAATCAGCAGCAGCAATAGTGAACAGTAATAAACAGCAGCAGAAATAGTGAACAGTAATAATCAGCAGCAGCAATAGTTAACAGTAATAATCAGCAGCAGCAATAGTGAACAGTAATAAACAGCAGCAGAAATAGTGAACAGTAATAATCAGCAGCAGCAATAGTGAACAGTAATAAACAGCAGCAGAAATAGTGAACAGTAATAATCAGCAGCAGCAATAGTGAACAGTAATAAACAGCAGCAGAAATAGTGAACAGTAATAATCAGCAGCAGCAATAGTGAACAGTAATAAACAGCAGCAGCAATAGTGAAGAGTAATAATCAGCAGCAGCAATAGTGAACAGTAATAAACAGCAGCAGAAATAGTGAACAGTAATAATCAGCAGCAGCAATAGTTAACAGTAATAATCAGCAGCAGCAATAGTGAACAGTAATAAATAGCAGCAGAAATAGTGAACAGTAATAATCAGCAGCAGCAATAGTGAACAGTAATAAACAGCAGCAGAAATAGTGAACAGTAATAATCAGCAGCAGCAATAGTGAACAGTAATAAACAGCAGCAGAAATAGTGAACAGTAATAATCAGCAGCAGCAATAGTGAACAGTAATAAACAGCAGCAGCAATAGTGAACAGTAATAAACAGCAGCAGAAATAGTGAACAGTAATAATCAGCAGCAGCAATAGTGAACAGTAATAAACAGCAGCAGAAATAGTGAACAGTAATAATCAGCAGCAGCAATAGTGAACAGTAATAAACAGCAGCAGAAATAGTGAACAGTAATAATCAGCAGCAGCAATAGTGAACAGTAATAAACAGCAGCAGAAATAGTGAACAGTAATAATCAGCAGCAGCAATAGTGAACAGTAATCAACTGCAGCAGAAATAGTGAACAGTAATAATCAGCAGCAGCAATAGTTAACAGTAATAATCAGCAGCAGAAATAGTGAACAGTAATAATCAGCAGCAGCAATAGTGAACAGTAATAAACAGCAGCAGAAATAGTGAACAGTAATAATCAGCAGCAGCAATAGTGAACAGTAATAAACAGCAGCAGAAATAGTGAACAGTAATAATCAGCAGCAGCAATAGTGAACAGTAATAAACAGCAGCAGAAATAGTGAACAGTAATAATCAGCAGCAGCAATAGTGAACAGTAATAAACAGCAGCAGAAATAGTGAACAGTAATAATCAGCAGCAGCAATAGTGAACAGTAATAAACAGCAGCAGCAATAGTGAACAGTAATAAACAGCAGCAGAAATAGTGAACAGTAATAATCAGCAGCAGCAATAGTGAACAGTAATAAACAGCAGCAGAAATAGTGAACAGTAATAATCAGCAGCAGCAATAGTGAACAGTAATAAACAGCAGCAGAAATAGTGAACAGTAATAATCAGCAGCAGCAATAGTGAACAGTAATAAACAGCAGCAGAAATAGTGAACAGTAATAATCAGCAGCAGCAATAGTGAACAGTAATCAACTGCAGCAGAAATAGTGAACAGTAATAATCAGCAGCAGCAATAGTTAACAGTAATCAACTGCAGCAGAAATAATCATCAGCAGCAATAATCAGCAATAATCAACAGTAATCAGTGTAGCAGATCTAGTCCGCCACGACCAAATACATTGCCATATTCATAAACATGATAAAATTATTCAGAGAGTTGCAGAGTTGTCATGATCAAGCTAAAACATTTTCTGAAGATTTTCAAAAGTAACAGCAAGGGTTATTGAAGTTAACTAAAACTAAATTAAATTAATTGCAAAAAAATAATTTCAGCTCATTTTCATTTAGTTTAACTTGATGTACTAAAACAACTGAAACTAAAACTGAAATAAATGGAAAAAACTATATAGATATATTTTTATTAAAAAAATGACAAAAACGTGCTAAAAAATGCTAAAACTAACTTGAATTAAAATGAAAACTGAAAAAATAAAAATATTCAAAATAATATTAATAGAAACTATAATAGTACTTCAATTATACTAAAAGAACCCTGGTTATAGCACACGTGATCTGAGGAATCATTCAGTAGGTCACAGCACCAATCGCACAGGTGACCTTTTTTCACTCGGGTCGTGACCTTTGGCCCTCAAAACACAACCTGTCGTCTTGGGCCGCTGGTTTCTTTTGTTTCTTGTTTCATGGTGTTTTGTGGCCCTGGGAAGAGCAGAGGACACACAGACAGTGGCCGTCATCGCAGCGGCCCGAGGTCATTTCGGATTTCATGGGAGCCTGGATGATTGTAGCCTCTCATTGTTCGCTCCGGGCTTCGACGTGGGAGGGGATCCACGTCACCGCAGACCTCGACGTCACACGAACGCGTCCGTTCATTCCTGTAGACTGTAGAGCGGTGACTTTCACCAGCGTTCGAAGCGGCTTTTTGTGAATCATTTGTTTCGAATAAGTGATTCGGATCGTGATTTCAATAAATGAGGCTTCGTTATGTCATAAATGTTTCAGAACGTTTCGCTGATGACCTCTGTGAACCCATGAGCCACTCCATAGGGGTTTAACCTGGTCTAAGAGCAATTTGATACATTTTTAGACATTTAATGACACATTTGTGTAATCAAAAGGAAGCTCATCTCTTACTGGCCTGATTAAACAAGCTCTCCGTAAAACACAATAAAAAGGTGCTTCATCTATAATGGTATTAATTGCATTTAATAGATGGTTCAAAAAACATTTGTAAATGGTGTATAAAAGATGTTTTGACCAGCAGGGGTCAGCAGCGCGTGTCGTTTCCAGCGCTTCAAATCAGTCAGTCATTTTGCAATTGGTTCAATTGTTTCAAAATTTCAAAACGCTTCATTTCTCACAAGTTTTTACTGTTGATTTCAAGCAGCGTTAAACTACAGTTACTCGTAGTTCTGATCAACACGCTTAACTTTCGGATGTTCATTTACAAATGTGCTCATCTCATCTCGTTTTTTGCATTTTCTTCGTTGTTTTCTGTTCATGAGCTGGAAGTTGAGATGGAGACACGTGTGTTTTGTTTTTATTTCATATTTTTTGAAGCACTTGGACTAGTCTTTGCTTTTTAAGCGATGCATGTGCATGTGTTTAATATTCAGTAGTTCAGGTTTGAATTTTTTATTTTTTATATTTATAAAAATAGACTATATACACACACACACATATATAGAGATTTCATTGTAAGTTTGTATATGTGTTTTTTATTTTTCTTGAGTGTCATATTTGATCCATCAGGCATTTATATATATATATAATGAAATAATTAGAATGTAGAGGAAAAAACGTTTTATTCAGAGACAATTCGGTGCAGATGTTGATATTTATATGGACAAAAAGTGAAAACTGTAAATCAGTGAGATCTTTATAACTGTATATCAGATGCATAAAATGCATATAAATATCAATATCTGCCAATAATATGTCTTAGTAATAATGCTTAGTTTCATGATCAAAGCTCTTTAGCTTTAAAACATATAATGCAATACATTGATTGAGAGATGAACAAGCTTCATCTTCATGTGAAGCACGAGCTAATTTTGATCAACTCTGAGGGTTGAAGACCTCGGCGTTATAGAGACGTGTTGGGTGGAAATGCAAATCAGCTCCTGTTATCAGATGGAGATTTTCTCCTTCCCGTTTACCAACAGCTCAGTTAGCGCTTCAGGTCCGGGACACGGCGATTTACGCGTCACTTCCAATCCAGTGGCCAGATCTCACTGCTTCACTTTCATCTCCTCACTCATTCTTTCCACCGTCGTGACACTTTTTCCCCCCTTCTCTTTCAACTCTGGGCTTTGATTGAAAGCAAATGAGGCAGCTAACATGTGAAAAGAGAGAAATTTACTTGCTCTAAGTTCATGCGGCGGGCTGTCTTTCAGGATGGGCGCTCAGCCGCCTCGGAGGACAACAATATATACGGCGAACTGAATAAAGCAGCATATCGAGCCGCGCACCGGCGACATGATGGTTCTCTTCACGGACCATTTGCCACCAATGCTGTCTCTCTGTCCGCCTGTCGTTCTCTCTGTGGATTATTTCTACCTTCGTCTGTCTCGCAGGGTTAGAGGGCAGGACCAGATCCGCCGGCAGGGGAGCAGAATTGAAATTCATTGATCCCATCACATTATTTCAAGCGCCGAGATGTGTTGAGCTTCACCTGAGCTCAAAGTCTTTTGTCGATACTTTTATCAATTGCGATTCTATTGACAATGCACCCCATTTATTTTTGTAAGGAAAAAAAAAATCTTTTTTTTTTTTTTTGGACGTTATTTGCTGATTTCATCATAAATTTGTTTTTATTTGAAAATGAAATAGTGCGCCAAATATAATCGGCTGACGTGTCAATGCGTTAATGCCGCGAACGTCATTTTTGCCGTGTGATGGGAAGACGAACGCATTTCACTTTCTGCATTTATACACAAGTCCCATTGACTGTGTTCAACAAGCGCGATCGATCACAGAAGTTAGCGCACAAAAAAATCGTTTTCCACACTAAATCACTAAACAATGGAAGCCCGTTCCCGCCACTGTTGAGAAAAAAAATATTCCGTAAGTCATAATAATGAGAAACTTTCTCATAATAATGACTTACCATCTTTAACTTAATAAAAAAATAAATAAAAAAGGTTTTTTATTAAGTTAAAGATACTAAGTCATTATTATGAGATACTAAGTCATTATTATGAGATGTTAAGTCATTATTATGAGATGTTAAGTCATTATTATGAGATATTAAGTCATTATTATGAGATACTAAGTCATTATTATGAGATGTTAAGTCATTATTATGAGATGTTAAGTCATTATTGAGATGTTAAGTCATTATTATGAGATACTAAGTCATTATTATGAGATACTAAGTCATTATTATGAGATGTTAAGTCATTATTATGAGATGTTAAGTCATTATTATGAGATACTAAGTCATTATTATGAGATGTTAAGTCATTATTATGAGATGTTAAGTCATTATTATGAGATATTAAGTCATTATTATGAGATACTAAGTCATTATTATGAGATGTTAAGTCATTATTATGAGATGTTAAGTCATTATTATGAGATACTAAGTCATTATTATGAGATGTTAAGTCATTATGAGATACTAAGTCATTATTATGAGATACTAAGTCATTATTATGAGATGTTAAGTCATTATTATGAGATGTTAAGTCATTATTATGAGATACGAAGTCATTATTATGAGATACTAAGTCATTATTATGAGATACTAAGTCATTATTATGAGATACTAAGTCATTATTATGAGATACTAAGTCATTATTATGAGATGTTAAGTCATTATTATGAGATGTTAAGTCATTATTATGAGATGTTAAGTCATTATTATGAGATACTAAGTCATTATTATGAGATGTTAAGTCATTATTATGAGATGTTAAGTCATTATTATGAGATGTTAAGTCATTATTATGAGATACTAAGTCATTATTATGAGATGTTAAGTCATTATTATGAGATGTTAAGTCATTATTATGAGATACTAAGTCATTATTATGAGATGTTAAGTCATTATTATGAGATGTTAAGTCATTATTATGAGATACTAAGTCATTATTATGAGATACTAAGTCATTATTATGAGATGTTAAGTCATTATTATGAGATGTTAAGTCATTATTATGAGATGTTAAGTCATTATTATGAGATACTAAGTCATTATTATGAGATGTTAAGTCATTATTATGAGATACTAAGTCATTATTATGAGATACTAAGTCATTATTATGAGATACTAAGTCATTATTATGAGATGTTAAGTCATTATTATGAGATGTTAAGTCATTATTATGAGATACTAAGTCATTATTATGAGATACTAAGTCATTATTATGAGATGTTAAGTCATTATTATGAGATGTTGTCATTATTATGAGATACTAAGTCATTATTATGAGATACTAAGTCATTATTATGAGATACTAAGTCATTATTATGAGATACTAAGTCATTATTATGAGATGTTAAGTCATTATTATGAGATACTAAGTCATTATTATGAGATACTAAGTCATTATTATGAGATGTTAAGTCATTATTATGAGATGTTAAGTCATTATTATGAGATACTAAGTCATTATTATGAGATACTAAGTCATTATTATGAGATACTAAGTCATTATTATGAGATGTTAAGTCATTATTATGAGATGTTAAGTCATTATTATGAGATACTAAGTCATTATTATGAGATGTTAAGTCATTATTATGAGATACTAAGTCATTATTATGAGATACTAAGTCATTATTATGAGATGTTAAGTCATTATTATGAGATGTTAAGTCATTATTATGAGATATTAAGTCATTATTATGAGATACTAAGTCATTATTATGAGATACTAAGTCATTATTATGAGATGTTAAGTCATTATTATGAGATACTAAGTCATTATTATGAGATACTAAGTCATTATTATGAGATGTTAAGTCATTATTATGAGATACTAAGTCATTATTATGAGATGTTAAGTCATTATTATGAGATACTAAGTCATTATTATGAGATACTAAGTCATTATTATGAGATACGAAGTCATTATTATGAGATACTAAGTCATTATTATGAGATACGAAGTCATTATTATGAGATGTTAAGTCATTATTATGAGATACTAAGTCATTATTATGAGATACTAAGTCATTATTATGAGATACGAAGTCATTATTATGAGATATTAAGTCATTATTATGAGATGTTAAGTCATTATTATGAGATGTTAAGTCATTATTATGAGATACTAAGTCATTATTATGAGATACGAAGTCATTATTATGAGATACGAAGTCATTATTATGAGATGTTAAGTCATTATTATGAGATGTTAAGTCATTATTATGAGATGTTAAGTCATTATTATGAGATACTAAGTCATTATTATGAGATGTTAAGTCATTATTATGAGATACTAAGTCATTATTATGAGATACTAAGTCATTATTATGAGATACGAAGTCATTATTATGAGATACGAAGTCATTATTATGAGATACGAAGTCATTATTATGAGATGTTAAGTCATTATTATGAGATACTAAGTCATTATTATGAGATACGAAGTCATTATTATGAGATGTTAAGTCATTATTATGAGATACTAAGTCATTATTATGAGATACTAAGTCATTATTATGAGATACGAAGTCATTATTATGAGATGTTAAGTCATTATTATGAGATACTAAGTCATTATTATGAGATACTAAGTCATTATTATGAGATACTAAGTCATTATTATGAGATACGAAGTCATTATTATGAGATGTTAAGTCATTATTATGAGATGTTAAGTCATTATTATGAGATACTAAGTCATTATTATGAGATACGAAGTCATTATTATGAGATGTTAAGTCATTATTATGAGATACTAAGTCATTATTATGAGATACTAAGTCATTATTATGAGATACTAAGTCATTATTATGAGATACGAAGTCATTATTATGAGATGTTAAGTCATTATTATGAGATGTTAAGTCATTATTATGAGATACTAAGTCATTATTATGAGATACGAAGTCATTATTATGAGATGTTAAGTCATTATTATGAGATACTAAGTCATTATTATGAGATACTAAGTCATTATTATGAGATGTTAAGTCATTATTATGAGATACTAAGTCATTATTATGAGATGTTAAGTCATTATTATGAGATGTTAAGTCATTATTATGAGATGT
>CM074283.1:31110733-31123233 GCA_037194245.1 Opsariichthys bidens
GAGTGAACGTCGAATGTACGCTCAAAATCAGAGAGGATTGTGGGTAAAAGTAGAGAACGAATGTAGGGAATGCAGTCGTTCACTCAGAATTCGGACAGCATATAGTGCACTAGATAGTGGATAGGGAGCGCTTTCGGACGCAGCTCGAGTGTTTCTCTGTCCTTCAGTGATTCTGCTTGTTAACAGCAGGTGTTCATCATTAATGTTCAGTCATCTCTTAATGATCTCATTAACTCTGACACTGCTTCAACGGTACTTTAACTCACACATGACCACTAAACAGTGTTCATTAACCTGGGCATTTTTCTGTGAACTCTTACATAAATCTTAAGCTAAGTTTATTAGTTTGTTTATGTTAAAACTATGTCATCCGAATGGATGGAAAATTGCTATGTCATTTTTGAGTGTGTTAACTTCCACCCATTAAGTATCACTCAAGAGTGCTTTAGGATTCAGACCTACGGTTGGTCTCTTTGTGAAGGAGACACTTGTGAAAGTGAAAAAGTTTACATACTTGAAACCAAAAATTTGGTCTAACGAGTTTGAAACGGAGTCTCTAGAATGTTTTAAAATAGCAGTTTTCACGGGATGAGTTGTGAGTATTTAAGCTGTCCATTTGATTCATGATGATTATGAAAATATATTACGGAGGGAAGGGAATAAAAACGTAACCCTCAATAATATTGCAACATTTTGCAACGCATAAACACATCAGGAAGTTTCCATATTTTCTATATAGTACATATATCACTTTAAGGATGACGTTGGATAAAATATAGAGCTGTGTGATCATATAGTTTGCATTAAGGCACAAATCATATTTTTTTTTAGTGAATTTCAGATTTTTTTTTTTTTAAATTATCTATGTGTTACTTAGAGATTGATTAATTAATGTAAAGTAGCGCGTCAAGTCACATTTATTTGCGCGCTTTTCACAATACTCAAGCAGAAAATCACGATGCGAATGTTTATAATATCTTAATATCTTCATGCCTTATACTCTTATTTACATTTATTCATTTAGCAGATGCTTTTATCCACACTGTAAACCAGAATAAGTTTGATTTTTACGGCCGGTTTTTATTTTGTACTCATACATTTTAATTATTCTTAACTTATTCACACTAATTCATGCATTTAACTAAAATTATCACGTAAACCTAGAATTTGGTAATGCTCCAAAATTAGCACAACAAAACATTAATCACTACTAAATCTCTCACTTAACATTAATCTTCCACACACACACACACACACAAAAAAAACATTAAATAAAACTTAATTTTAGCATTTACGCTCCGTTTCCAGTGCAAAGCATGCTGGGAAATATAAATCCCAGCCCACTTTCAGTTAAACTTAAGTTCATCTAAATTAAAAGAATTTGAAACTCGAAAATATATCAGTTCTGTGAAGAAAAAGAAAGTGCCAAATTCTTAAAAAAAAAAGTTCAATTTAAGTTCGTCCTACTCAAACCAGTTAAGTATTTAAGCATCAGCAGTTTAAAGCAATAAAGTAGTTGATTTTACTGTATGCATGCGGATAAAGTTGGATAAACTATATATATAGAGCTGTGCAATAATATAGTTCGCAACGATATAAACAATCATAAATAGGATATGATGCAAAAGCAGTGACGTGTTTTCTCTGCTTGTTACTCAAACAGTTAAACAAAGTGCATCAAGACTTGGTTCCCATATTTTTCGGGGGGAATTAGAATCTCAATAGTTGTGTGGGACCCCAGTGAACTAGTAATGTGATTTTATCAGACAGCGACGTCATTGTGCTCTATGATCCGTTTTGATCGGCCATCAGTATTCATAGATATTTGAGCACGTCCATTTAATGTCCATGAGAAAAGCTGTTTTAGTGATTCTCACAATAGCGGCCCCCCCGCCGCCGCCCCGCTCCTGTAAAGACCTGGTTTATCTGTCTATTCTGTTGCGTCTTTTCTTCTCCTCACTTTCTCAGCTCTCTCTCTCTTTCGTTGATAAAAAAAGAATTTTAACTACCGAACCTTTTCCCTCTTGTCATTTTAACCCCCGTTTCTTTGCCACGTCTTCTCCTGCTCCTCAAAAGGGGAACGGCGCAAAAAAAAAAAAAGAGGAAAGAGTGGAAAAATGTAAAGCAGTAATTTTTCCTACAACTGTGTCTTCTGTGCCATTGTTGCTTTTCTAAGGCCGAGGGAGCGAATAGAATAATGCCGTCCACGCGGAGAGAAGTGGCCGAGAGACTCTGCGTTCACGCTGCGTTTAATTTATTTGAACTTTTAATCTAATTATTAACTATTTGAGGGCTTCGGGAGCTTTGTTAGCCACTGCCCTGTGGCCCGGGGTCTCTGGGATTGGGGACGAAACGCCTTGTCTACCAACATTTGTCATTATTTACTCGAAACTTATATTCTCGTAAGTTCTGGAAGTCTTCGTGCAGCTCTTTTCCATGCATAGTGACACTCGAGCTTCATAAAAGAGGCTCTTGAATCAAAGATTTGACGCCATGAACGTCCGACATGCAACACCACATATTTTTAATTACCTTTTATTTTAGGTTATTAGTGTTCATGTTGATTTCAGCTTAATTTTCAGTCATTTCGGCATGTGCTTTTGCCCTTTTATTATTTAGTTTTTTTGTGTTTCCAGTTAATAATTTTTCGAACTTATTTCAATTTCTCATTTTTCAACTAATATTTGTTGAAATCATTCGTTTTCTTCTTCTTCTTCTTTGGAACCGTATGGTGAAAAGTTCTGAAATTTGGCACAGTCTGAAATGTTACCATAGCAAATTTGGAGTCTCTACCTCAAACGCTCTAGCGCCACCAACAGTTCAAAGATTCACTCGTGTCTTTTTTTCCTGTGATTCCATGGATCATGAGCAGTGTCCGAAACCGCTCCCTATCCACTATGTAGTGCACTATATCGACCATTTTGTAGTGCTGTCCGAATTCTGAGTGAGCGACTGCATTCCATACATTCGTTCACTACTTTTACCCACAATCCTCTCTGATTTTGGGCGTACGTTCGATGTACGCTCGTTAAAGCGCCGTTACCCAAAATCCAACGCGATGAGACGATCGAGCGCGAAAGAAAAATAAATATGGCGGACGGCAATACGGGAAGCGGCGACTTCTACAAATGTGAGTGTCATTGTTTATTAATTAGAACATCTTTGTAAAGATATTTTGAAGCGGTTTATATCATAATATACAGTATATACTTATTATCATATGATATTTTGTTAGTGAACTGTTGTACAGTGTGTTTAACCGACGTCTTAGAATATGACGTATTGACGAATTTGTATTTGCTTTAGGGACGGATGAGGATGTTGTCTCAATAAACGTGACAAATAAACAATTCATGAAGCTAAACAGGACATATTACAGACGGTACAGGAAATGTTCATGACGAAATCGTCTGGCGCACGCTATTAACGTCAGCGTCCGAATTCGCTCGCTCGTTTTCGTTGCTGATATAGTGCGCTCAACTGTCATGCACTATATAGGGGTGTGACGAGCAGGGCGAGCGAGAGCCGTGAGGGAACGGCACGAGGCCGGTGACGCGAGTGATAATGAGCGTCAGCTGCGCGCTACACCGGTCCCGTGTCTCTCACGGAGGAGCTCCGGAAGCATAAAAGAGGAGCGACGACAGTGAAGGACGAGAGAGGACCAGGCCTGGATTTTATGTTGTGTTTTATTTTGTTTGTGGGGGCGGCAGTGGCCGCGAGGAACTGCCGCCCTTTTACTTTCGTTTTATTGTTTGTTTATTTTAGTATTAAAAGTTGTTGAATGTTCGCCGGTTCCCGCCTCCTTCTTCCCATATTTACAAACGTTGTTACAAGGGGTTAGTGAACGAGTGGGCGCTTTCAGACACAGCTTTGGAGTTAATGAGATCATTAAGAGATGATTGAGCATTAATGATGAATGCCTGCTGTTAACAAGCAGAATCACTGAAGGACAGAGAAACACAAGAACTGAAATCAACTGAAGATAAAAGACATCTCTCACCATTCATATACTCAACGATTACATAAATCGTACCTTGTTAGTGAACGAGTGGACGAGTGGGCGCTTTCGGACACAGCTTTGCTGATTCGAACTTTTCCACCATTTTGAATTTACTGAAAAGCTACTTTTCAAGCTCCTCCTAGAGCGTTTGTCCAGTTTGCGTGAAATTTGGTATGTAGCACCTACTCACACTCCAGACGAAAAGCTATTAAAAGATTTTTGATTGGCCAATCCGTTGACGATAAGCACGCGAAAATGGCAACACATTGATTTGGTGTATTGACACCAAACTTGGTACATGTCTTTACAGGCATGACTTGGGGGCACAAGCACAGTATCGTCACAGCGCCACCTACTGGTGTTGAGATAGGAAAAATGGCTAGTTTTGCTTATAACTTTTGTCCTAAAATCATGAGATTCGTTGAGGCATGCTGAGTTTAACGATATCCAATTTTCTTTGGTCGGCTATTTTGTTTGTCGGGCATTTTGCTGTGTTTTATGAGCACATGACCGTATCATTACGAGACAATGTTCTGAGAGGACCTGTGAAGTTTTCGCTCAGCGTATCCTAGTGGTCAAGAGATATAACGAAATTTCTGAAAATACTTATAACGTATGAAAAATTTCATTTAATTTACGTCATTAGAGTCCTACGATGTCCGGCATATTGACTTTTATTCAAAAACTACTTCGAAATTTTTGAAGATTTTTGAACTCAACCGTTGTTTTACGTTGCGTCAACAAATATGACAGCAAAATGGATATTCGGCTGTATCTTTGCAAAAGTTTTGTGTATTGACACGAAACTTGGTGCACGTCTTCACAGGCGTGACTTGAGAGCGTATACAGAGTTTCGTCACAGCGCCACCTACGGCTCAGGAGTTATGCATTTTGTTATAATTTTTCAATCGTAACCTCGTGATCGCAGATGTTTGTTTTGTTTTTATGGAGCTTGACAGACATAAACTGTTGCATTCCAATTTTCAATTTTATCCCATTGGCGGGAAAAAAAGAGTTTGAGGATAAAACAATAACGATTAAATCATTTTAAATTTTGTTCTTTTAGGTGTCATTATTCTCACAGGGCTTTACATTTACAGCTGTGAAAGAACGAACAGGAACCGCAGGCTTTCGTTCATGATTGGCAACTGTGCTAAAATGCTAATGAGACCCGTGTATGGATCCTTTCTTTCTTTCTTCTCCGCCCTCTTTTCCTTGTGTTCCTCCTGCTCCCCCCGTGAGGCCGATCCATTCGTATCCTCCACCTCTGGCCTCATTTCACGCTATGAATGAGTCGACTATTCACCATGATTTATTTATGGGAGTTCAGTGCGTCGCACAGAGTTCTTCACGTGTAGATCTACAGCGAGGCAAAAACATATTTAGACGCGTAAATATATATGAGGGTCATTACATTTTTAAAAGCATGTCATTTATTTTAAAATAAAGTCAGATGCACATTCAGAATGATAAAACCAGATCTGAAAAGAAAGAATATTGTCTGTCTGTCATGTTATCATCTTATCTATCAATTATAAATTCAATTATGAAACTATGGAAGCCCGTTTCCGCCACTGAAAAAAAAAGAAGAAGATTTTTGCGACTTTATATTTCAGAATTCTGACTTTATATCTCGCAATTCTGACTTTATATCTCAATTCTGACTTTATATCTCTCAATTCTGACTTTATATCTCGCAATTCTGACTTTATATCTCAATTCTGACTTTATATCTCACAATTCTGACTTTATATCTCACAATTCTGACTTTATATCTCGCAATTCTGACTTTATAACTCAGAATTCTGACTTTATATCTCAATTCTGACTTTATAACTCAGAATTCTGACTTTATATCTCGCAATTCTGACTTTATAACTCAGAATTCTGACTTTATAACTCGCAATTCTGACTTTATATCTCAATTCTGACTTTATATCTCGCAATTCTGACTTTATATCTCAATTCTGACTTTATATCTCACAATTCTGACTTTATATCTCACAATTCTGACTTTATATCTCGCAATTCTGACTTTATAACTCAGAATTCTGACTTTATATCTCAATTCTGACTTTATAACTCAGAATTCTGACTTTATAACTCACAATTCTGACTTTATATCTCAATTTTGACTATATCTCACAATTCTGACTTTATAACTCAGAATTCTGACTTTATATCTCAATTCTGACTTTATATCTCAATTCTGACTTTATATCTGACAATTCTGACTTTATATCACAAAATTTTGACTTTATATCTCTCAATTCTGACTTTATATCTCTCAATTCTGACTTTATAACTCAGAATTCTGACTTTATATCTCGCAATTCTGACTTTATATCTCAATTCTGACTTTATATCTCACAATTCTGACTTTATATCTCGCAATTCTGACTTTATAACTCAGAATTCTGACTTTATATCTCAATTCTGACTTTATAACTCAGAATTCTGACTTTATATCTCGGAATTCTGACTTTATAACTCACAATTCTGACTTTATATCTCAATTTTGACTATATCTCACAATTCTGACTTTATAACTCAGAATTCTGACTTTATATCTCGCAATTCTGACTTTATATCTCGCAATTCTGACTTTATATCTCAATTCTGACTTTATATCTGACAATTCTGACTTTATATCACAAAATTCTGACTTTATATCTCTCAATTCTGACTTTATATCTCTCAATTCTGACTTTAAATCTGACAATCTGACTTTATATCACAAAATTCTGACTTTATATCTCACAATTCTGACTTTATATCTCTCAATTCTGACTTTATATCTCTCAATTCTGACTTTATATCTCAATTCTGACTTTATATCTCTCAATTCTGACTTTATATCTCAGAATTCTGACTTTATATCTCAATTCTGACTTTATAACTCAGAATTCTGACTTTATATCTCGCAATTCTGACTTTATATCTCAATTCTGACTTTATATCTCACAATTCTGACTTTATATCTCGCAATTCTGACTTTATAACTCAGAATTCTGACTTTATATCTCAATTCTGACTTTATAACTCAGAATTCTGACTTTATATCTCGCAATTCTGACTTTATAACTCAGAATTCTGACTTTATATCTCGGAATTCTGACTTTATAACTCACAATTCTGACTTTATATCTCAATTTTGACTATATCTCACAATTCTGACTTTATAACTCAGAATTCTGACTTTATATCTCGCAATTCTGACTTTATATCTCGCAATTCTGACTTTATATCTCAATTCTGACTTTATATCTGACAATTCTGACTTTATATCACAAAATTCTGACTTTATATCACAAAATTCTGACTTTATATCTCTCAATTCTGACTTTATATCTCGCAATTCTGACTTTATATCTCAATTCTGACTTTATATCTTGCAATTCTGACTTTATATCTCAATTCTGACTTTATATCTCACAATTCTGACTTTATATCTCACAATTCTGACTTTATATCTCGCAATTCTGACTTTATAACTCAGAATTCTGACTTTATATCTCAATTCTGACTTTATAACTCAGAATTCTGACTTTATATCTCGCAATTCTGACTTTATAACTCAGAATTCTGACTTTATATCTCGGAATTCTGACTTTATAACTCACAATTCTGACTTTATATCTCAATTTTGACTATATCTCACAATTCTGACTTTATAACTCAGAATTCTGACTTTATATCTCAATTCTGACTTTATATCTCAATTCTGACTTTATATCTGACAATTCTGACTTTATATCACAAAATTCTGACTTTATATCTCTCAATTCTGACTTTATAACTCAGAATTCTGACTTTATATCTCAATTCTGACTTTATAACTCAGAATTCTGACTTTATATCTCGCAATTCTGACTTTATATCTCAATTCTGACTTTATATCTCACAATTCTGACTTTATATCTCGCAATTCTGACTTTATAACTCAGAATTCTGACTTTATATCTCGCAATTCTGACTTTATAACTCAGAATTCTGACTTTATATCTCAATTCTGACTTTATAACTCAGAATTCTGACTTTATATCTCGCAATTCTGACTTTATATCTCAATTCTGACTTTATATCTCAGAATTCTGACTTTATATCTCGCAATTCTGACTTTATAACTCAGAATTCTGACTTTATATCTCAATTCTGACTTTATAACTCAGAATTCTGACTTTATATCTCGCAATTCTGACTTTATAACTCAGAATTCTGACTTTATATCTCGGAATTCTGACTTTATTACTCACAATTCTGACTTTATATCTCAATTTTGACTATATCTCACAATTCTGACTTTATATCTCGCAATTCTGACTTTATATCTCGCAATTCTGACTTTATATCTCAATTCTGACTTTATATCTGACAATTCTGACTTTATATCACAAAATTCTGACTTTATATCTCTCAATTCTGACTTTATATCTCTCAATTCTGACTTTATATCTCTCAATTCTGACTTTATATCTGACAATCTGACTTTATATCACAAAATTCTGACTTTATATCACAAAATTCTGACTTTATATCTCACAATTCTGACTTTATATCTCTCAATTCTGACTTTATATCTCTCAATTCTGACTTTATATCTCTCAATTCTGACTTTATATCTCAATTCTGACTTTATATCTCTCAATTCTGACTTTATATCTCAGAATTCTGACTTTATATCTCAGAATTCTGACTTTATATCTCACAATTCTGACTTTATATCTCTCAATTCTGACTTTATATCACAAAATTCTGACTTTATATCTCACAATTCTGACTTTATATCACAAAATTCTGACTTTATATCACAAAATTCTGACTTTATATCTCACAATTCTGACTTTATATCTCACAATTCTGACTTTACAGGGAGTGCAGAATTATTAGGCAAGTTGTATTTTTGAGGATTAATTTTATTATTGAACAACAACCATGTTCTCAATGAACACAAAAAACTCATTAATATCAAAGCTGAATATTTTTGGAAGTTTTAGTTTTTAGTTTTAGCTATTTTAGGGGGATATCTGTGTGTGCAGGTGACTATAACTGTGCATAATTATTAGGCACCTTAACAAAAAACAAATTTATACCCATTTCAATTATTTATTTTTACCAGTGAAACCAATATAACATCTCAACATTCACAAATATACATTTCTGACATTCAAAAACCAAACAAAAACAAATCAGTGACCAATATAGCCACCTTTCTTTGCAAGGACACTCAAAAGCCTGCCGTCCATGGATTCTGTCAGTGTTTTGATCTGTTCACCATCAACCACAGCCTCCCAGACACTGTTCAGAGAGGTGTACTGTTTTCCCGCACATTTGATGATGGACCACAGGTTCTCAATGGGGTTCAGATCAGGTGAACAAGGAGGCCATATCATTAGATTTTCTTCTTTTATACCCTTTCTTGCCAGCCACGCTGTGGAGTACTTGGACGCGTGTGATGGAGCATTGTCCTGCATGAAAATCATGTTTTTCTTGAAGGATGTAGACTTCTTCCTGTACCACTGCTTGAAGAAGGTGTCTTCCAGAAACTGGCAGTAGGACTGGGAGTTGAGCTTGACTCCATCCTCAACCCGAAAAGGCCCCACAAGCTCATCTTTGATGATACCAGCCCAAACCAGTACTCCACCTCCACCTTGCTGGCGTCTGAGTCGGACTGGAGCTCTCTGCCCTTTACCAATCCAGCCACGGGCCCATCCATCTGGCCCATCAAGACTCACTCTCATTTCATCAGTCCATAAAACCTTAGAAAAATCAGTCTTGAGATATTTCTTGGCCCAGTCTTGACGTTTCAGCTTGTGTGTCTTGTTCAGTGGTGGTCGACTTTCTGCCTTTCTTACCTTGGCCATGTCTCTGAGTATTGCACACCTTGTGCTTTTGGGCACTCCAGTGATGTTGCAGCTCTGAAATATGGCCAAACTGGTGGCAAGTGGCATCTTGGCAGCCGCACGCTTGACTTTTCTCAGTTCACGGGCAGTTATTTTGCACCTTGGTTTTTCCACACGCTTCTTGCGACCCTGTTGACTATTTTGAATGAAACGCTTGATTGTTAGATGATCACGCTTCAGAAGGTTGGCTATTTTAAGACTTCTGCATCCCTCTACAATATATCTCACTATTTTTGACTTTTCTGAGCCTGTCAAGTCCTTCTTTTGACCCATTTTGCCAAAGGAAAGGAAGTTGCCTAATTATTATGCACACCTGATATAGGGTGTTGATGTCATTAGACCACACCCCTTCTCATTACAGAGATGCACATCACCTAATATGCTTAATTGGTAGTAGGCTTTCCAGCCTATACAGCTTGGAGTAAGACAACATGCATAACGAGGATGATGTGGTCAAAATACTCATTTGCCTAATAATTCTGCACTCCCTGTATATCTCACAATTCTGACTTTAAATCTGACAATTCTGACTTTATATCACAAAATTCTGACTTTATAACTCAGAATTCTGAAATAAAAAGTCGCAAAAATCTTCTTTTTTTTTTTTCAGTGGCGGAAACGGGCTTCCATATGAATCAGTTATGATAAAGCAAATGCTGTTCTCATCCAGTGGTGTCATTGCAGTCAAATCTATGATCCAGTATGACTGAATATTAAGTGTCCTTTAAACCCCAAATAATCAACCCAATCTCCATCAGGTTTCAGAAATGAAGCTTCATACTTGTTTACTTAAATTTTATTCATACTTTCAGGTGTTCCAGTCAAAGTGACGCATGTTAAGGAAGGAAAATCCATAGACACTCCACTGGAGATCTTCTCGTACCTGAATGAGATCGGGTGAGCGGATGAACTTTACAGTATTTCCTGTCATGAATTTGCTCAATGCTTGTGTTTTCACTGTGGCTCCTAAAGGGGGCACTCAGAAACTTTAGATTTTATCCGTTCATGCAAATGTACAGTATGTGTCACTTGTTATTTATGTATTAATCAATAACACGTACTCTCTGGTTTCCAAGTGGAAAGCACGGCGTGGGGAGGATCGATATCGTGGAGAACCGCTTCATTGGGATGAAGTCAAGAGGTACGAACGTCAATTTATTACGTTTCTGTTTTACGTTTATGCGAGTGTCAGATTCTTTCATCCATAGAAACTAACATTATATTCAATGTAAATATTTTATAATTTCATGTCATTCGCTGGGAATCGAACCCGTGACCCTGGTGTTGCTTGTGAAAATGAATAGTTGTTGTTGAAACAATACTGCCTTGCCATACTGTTTTAAAGTAAAGAATAATGTAGAGAGATTATAGGAATATTAATAATAATTATTATTATTATTATTATTATTATTTTTATTATGACAAAATAAATTAAAAAGAAATAACAAAGTACATCAAAAATTATATATATATATATATTTATAATATATATTATATATATTATTATATTTACCTTGCAATACAGTGTCAAAGTAAAAACATATATATCCCATGTTTTAATAAAATAGTATATATATATATATATATATATATATATTGAGAAATGTATAAAATTTTATTATATATTTATATATTTTATGTAATAATAATACTTTTAATAATAATATAATATATATAATGTGTGCAATTTAAAATATATTTATAAAAACATATATATATATATAATAAATTGTATAATATATAATCATAAATACATTTTCCTATATTATTATAACAAAATATTTGTTTTTACGTTGACACTGTATTGCAAGGTGTATATATATATATATATAATTCTCCTTTTTTTGTAAATAATAATAGTATATTTTCCTATATTATTATGACATTATGAGGACTATAATTAGTTGTAATTTCTTCTCTTTGCTGCAGTATTGCAGGGCAGAAATGACACGCTTCACTTTCAATGTATGATCATCACTGTCCATGAATCCCCTCGCGTTTGATGTTCGTCCTGCTGTTGGGAAAACTTTTCCTGCCTTTGTTTTCCAGCACAAATATCTAAACATCTTTAATTCACGACGCAAGAAACTGATCCAAACGAATGTCTGCCAGTGTAGTCAGAAAAACAATCTCTTCGTTTATTTTTCTGATATCCGTTCTTGTTTTTGAGCCGCTATTAAATCCACATCCATATAAAGAAATCAATACCTCATGTTTCGATGGAAAACAACACAAAGCCTGTTTTGCGGTGAAACTTCTGGTCACGTTACAGTCGTCGTATTCGGATTGCGCTCGTGTTTGTGACAGCGCCGTCCCTCCTCACAACGCTCTGATTGGCAAATTGACTCCGGCTTCACAGCAGAGTGGCAGGTAGGAATTGGAAAATACGGAACGTCTTGTTTTTCCCCGCCGGTTCACAGAAGCTGAATGCGGAAGTCGGCGTTTAGGATGTTCAATAAAGACCCTGACAGGCTGTGTTTATGTGCCACAGTCCAGGAGAATGAAGTGAACCGCGTGTCGCGCTCTTTCAGAGGTTCAGATAGTCGCTGTCAGCCGCCGACAGCAGCGAATCAAAGCCCAACTGATCCGTAATGTTC
>CM074283.1:31130733-31183233 GCA_037194245.1 Opsariichthys bidens
AATTAATCAAGTTGAATATTAAAATGGATAAATGAGGCTTTTTGATTGCGATTATTAAATTAATATATTTATATATTCACTCTGAAATAGTATAATTTATTTAAATATGATACACAATCGCATAATTTTCAGCATTTTTGTGGACAGAAGTTTACCAAAATAAAAGCTCTGAAATGTTAAAAGACATAAATATTAGATTTGTAACTTAAATTCAATTTTTTTTGGTTATTATAATTATATTTTTATTTTAAAGTGCAATTTTAATTAAAAAAAAAAGTGATTATTTCTGTCGTCATGTTTAGTTAATAATAATAATTTATATTGTTTTATTATTTAAAAGTCAAGGATTTAAGATATAAATATTAGTTTTGTATCTTAAATGAACATATTCGATCATTATAATTATATTTTAAAGTGCATTTGTAATTTACAACAGTGATATATTTCTGTCTTCATAATAATAATAATTTTTTTATTATTATTTAAAAGTCAAAAATGTAACACTATCTTAAATTAATATATTCAATAATTATATTTTAAAGTGCATTTGTAATTTAAAAAAGTCTTTATTTTTATAGTTAATAATAATATTGTAATTTTTTATTATTTAAAAGTCAAGAATTTAAGACATAAATATTAGTTTTGTATCTTAAATGAATATATTCGATCATTATAATTATATTTTAAATTACATTTGTAATTTACAACAGTGATATATTTCTGTCTTCATAATAATAATAATAATAATAATTTTTTTATTATTATTTAAAAGTCAAAAATGTAACACTAATTTAAATGAATATATTTGATAATTATAATTATATTTTAAAGTGCATTTGTAATTTAAAAAAGTCTTTATTTTTATAGTTAATTTTTATTATTTAAAAGTCAAGAATTTAAGACATAAATATTAGTTTTGAAACATGTGAATATATTGTAAATAAATCTATCATTTTTTATTATTGTATTAAAAAAAATACATACTTATTTATAATTATTATTATTATTATTATAGATGTTAAAACACGTGTGAATGTCACGTGAACTGAGAGACTATTAAAACTAAAAAGAGGTTTGAGTCACTTTAAACTCCAGATACAAAGTCAAAACCGAATCGCGCTGCACGTCATGTGACCATAAGAGAAGCGAGACCATGTGTTGATCAATTATTGAAACGCACAACGGGACTGTCGTAAAATAGCATCACAACAGAAGAAGTGTAAGGATGAACAGTGAGATCATTCAGGTTTGACCTCTGTGTGTCCTGAGGGCAGATCAACTGGTCTCAGCGCTGACCGAAGCGCCGGTCCAGATGCCGCGCGCCGCTAATGGCCTCTCGGCCGTTCGGGGGAAGCTGCGCGTTTCATGCCGTTTAAGTGTGGAGGCGCACGGTTGAAAGGTCGAACCCTTTCCTCGTCCTGCCGCTGCAGCTCAAGGGGATGATTGTGATCTGTTCGTTTGGGATCTTCTCACTCTAAACCACGATTCATCCAAATACAAGTGAAATGGCGATGTGATTATCTTTATTGAAACGCTCGATGTTGTTTCTGTCTGAATGTTGATTATTTTCCTCATATCCTCCATTGTTGCAGCACCTCTCTTCCCTGTCTGTCAGTAACGCTCTGTTTACTTCCAGTCTCTTTGAAGCCCCTCCTTCTGAAAAGCACGGTGTGCTCTGATTGGTCGGCTGGAGCGGTGTGTTGTGATTGGCGTTTGGGAAATGTCCCGCCCCTTACCGTAACCGCCAGTTTTAACCGTTTTTGAGGCAAAACGTATCAACAAAAGAGACGTTGTGATTTTACGTCAAATCAAAAGTATTTATTAGCGGTTCAAGCGCGTAGAACTGAAATCATATTGTAATTGTTAAAATTTCCAAGGATTAGCGTTCTCGTCTGAAAGTGATCAGAACGAACCATAAGACGTAGAAACTTCACACCGTCTACCGATCGGCCTGACGGGGGCGCTACGGCGGCGAAAAGTATGAAATCGGTCATAACTCGTAAACTGTCAAGTGGTGAAATTTTCGTGTATTTTGGATTTTTGGAAAATCCTACTTTTGAGGTTTTTCACCTTTTATTTTCAATAGTTATAAAAAGAAATTCGAAATTTCGATTCACGTTTTGAAGGCCCGCCAAAACGTACAAAGTGGGCGGAGCCACTTTTACTAAAATGGTTATAACTCGTGAACGGAATGAGATATTTTCACCAAAATTGGCACACTTGTGTAAGAGCTCGTTCTGTGGTCACGTGAAAAAGGATGCGGCAATTGGCCACTCGGTGGCGCTCTCACAGGAAAAAAAACTTGAAAATGGCTATAACTACTTCTTAGTTAGTCCGATCAACTTAAAATTTGGCATGCAATGTCTTCGTCCAAAGTGACATGATTGTCTGTGAGGACGTTGACATATCTCAAAAAACATGTCCGCCATCGGCCAATGAAGTTTGAGCAGCGATCAGACAAGGTGAACGGAGGCCGATCGGAACGAAACTCGCTCGGCCTGAGAGACCGGTGAGAAATTCAAAAGAAATCGGCCACCGGGGGGCGCCTTCACGTGCGAAAAGGATTGTGAATCGCGCTATTTTTCACACACGACCACGACATTTATCCCACACGATCATTCGCTAAAATATTGGAGATTATTTCAAAAACCAACTTTGACATGCCAGTCCTAAGATTTTGACGTTTTACAGCGAAATATTACAATAGTATAGAAGCTTGTTTTCACTACAGAGTAAGTAAATAAAAACGTAATTGTGATTTTTTTTTTTTTCAGTTGCGAGTTTATTATTATTATTTATTATTCTCAAAATTCTGAGATAAAAAGTTGTAATTCCCTTTTTTTTTATTCAGCAGCAGAAACAAGCTTCCATACAATAGCGATATTTCTTATTTTGGTTTTATTTAGTGGTTTTTACTTTTATTTTAAGTGATTTCCTATTCATCCTATCTATTCCTTTTTCATTTAGTAATAAAATAATCATAAATATTATTATTTTTAATATATATATATATATTAAAAATAATAATATTTATGATTATTTTATTACTTTATATTATTTTATTTATATATATATATATATATATATATATATATATATATAATTAAAAAATGTTGGTCAAATTGTGCCTGGAATATTATTTTTATCAGGAAAAAATGCAGTAAAACGTAAAAACACACAAATATGGAGGAAAATAGTCTTATTGATGCTCTTTGGCCTTCGTCACTTCTTCATGGTCTGTCTTGGGTGGATCGTTTCACTGATGCATGCTGGGATGGTTCTGTTTGGCCCAAACAAGGTGTCTTATAATTGCGCTGCTTACCTTTGCGTCCGAGCGGCTCGCCAGACTCTCGCGGACCGTCTCACGATCAGACGGTGTGATTAGCACAGCGGTTTCCTCCCACATGATGCATCGATCTGCAAGAAATGTCACAATGTTGTCCCGCGGCGATTACACCGACACAAGCAGCTGCGATTCAGACGTCGGTCGGGAGTCGCGCTCATTAACGCGGTCAATGAACGATTCGTGATTCGGTCTTTGTGTGTTTGAACAGCTGCAACTGTACTTCACAGAAACAAAATCATTTATCTGCAGCACATAAATGCGCATGAATGTAACGTAAAATCGCAGTGATTAGATTAAAAACAACTTGTCCATATAAGTTTCATCAACACGGATCACATTAGAATGATTTCTGAAGGATCGTGTGACTATTATGGAAATTGTTTTTTCAATTTACAGCAATTATTGCTGCATGCGGTATCGATCCGGTTTAATTTGAGGAAACGCCTCCGTCTCTTGCTTTGTGTTTAACAGTATGGACGTGCAGGGCGACTACGACCCCTGCGACGCCTCCGGATTCATCAGGATCAATGCGGTCAGGTCAGTGAAACGCTTCTGGTCCGAACGCACGGGTCCGGATGATGATGATGTTGTTTTACAGTTGCTCTTCTGTGTTTTAGGCTGAGGGAACACAACCGTCTGCAGGGAGCCGCTCCGAAGAAACTCTGATCCGTGCGTTACGTGTTGCACAGATCCCGGGATGTATGGAAAGACATGAATAACAATTATACGATTATTGCTCAACATGTATAATCTCAGCAAACAGAGAATGTTCTCAGAACGTTCTGGCAAGGTTCTCTCAAAGTTACGAACCTGTTACAACAATAGAGCGTTACAGTCGGGTTCCGGAAGTAAAAATTTCGCCATTTTTAACTATAATTTAGCCTATATATCAGACCTACTGTGAGCTTCCTTTCAAACGAAGCTTCGAATCATTGTTTCGAATCATTGTTTCAAATCATTGTTTCGAATCATTGTTTCGAATCATTGTTTCGAATCATTGTTTCAAATCATTGTTTCGAATCATTGTTTCGAATCATTGTTTCGGATCATTGTTTCAAATCATTGTTTCGAATCATTGTTTCGGATCATTGTTTCGAATCATTGTTTCGGATCATTGTTTCGAATCATTGTTTCGAATCATTGTTTCAATTGATTGTTTCGAATCATTGTTTCAATTGATTGTTTCGAATCATTGTTTCGAATCATTGTTTCAAATCATTGTTTCGAATCATTGTTTCGAATCATTGTTTCAAATGATTGTTTCGAATCATTGTTTCGAATCATTGTTTCGGATCATTGTTTCGAATCATTGTTTCGGATCATTGTTTCGGATCATTGTTTCGGATCATTGTTTCGAATCATTGTTTCGAATCATTGTTTCGGAGCGTGTTTCAAACTGCCAAGTCATGTGATTTCTTTGAGTGTTTCGAAACGTTTCTGTGAACCCATGAATCATGCGGATTTACTCCACCTATGGTTTTCACCTGATCTCTGATCAGTTTTATCCATCTAGTATAATTAAAAGGAACAACGGTAGCTGAAAATCTCTTAGTGACCTGTTTAGCTGAAAATTGATAAAAGAACACATATTACACAGACACTTCATATGAGATGATATTAGATGATTAGTTAATTGTACTTGTTGTCAATAAAACACTTGTTTTGTGCATTGAGTTTTGTTGCATTTACACTGTTGGCGTGTGGCGTTTCGAACACTTCGCAATTGGTTCAAAAAGCTTCGAAAAGCTACTGTGAGCTACGAGTATTTGTTTCTGTTAAAGCTGTCAACCTGAGATATTTCAGCTTATTTATCAAAAATTGTGGCAGAAATAAACTACATTACCCATGATGCTGTACGGAAAATGCGCCAAAAGATCTCATTAGCTCCGCCCACTCCCATGAATCACTGCGAATGTATATATGTTTTTCGTGTCCGCGGGTTGAAGCGACCCCAAATAACATGATATTTAGACACTGGAGTGTGAATTTTAGCGGGGGAACGTCTCCTGAAACGCAATTGGGCTCGTGCTAACATGCATGTTGTTATGATTGGATGCTTTTCTTATACTTTTCTATAAAAAAATTCTTGCTTTTGTCTCATTTTTGTTTGTTTCGTTACTGAGAGGGAAGCGCGCGGCACATATTTACATATTCGTCAAACCGTCGCTCTCAGCAGTGTGGGCGGAGTCAGATGTTCGACAACAGTATATCGCCGCTCACGTGTTTTCGAACTTCGTTTTACCCCTTGACGAAGAACGAAAAAGAATTTCGCCGCGAGTATATCGGGCCTGTTCGATTTTCAAAAACTTTTTTGCTTCTGATCAAAGTTTGTAATGTTGATTAACCTTGTAGCTGGTTGGTTTAGTTCTTGGCTTATATTATAATGCTTTAACGAGGATTTTTTTTAAAATTCCTATGGGAGAAATTAATTTTAAAAAAACGAGACGAGACCGGTGTAGCGCGCAGCTGACGCTCTTTATCACTCGCGCCGTTCCCTCTCGGCTCTCGCCCGCCCTGCTCGTCACAAATGTTAAGGTACGTTCACACAACAACGATGTACTTAAAACAGAAACGTTTTTTCTTCGTGCAGATGCAAAACTATTCCGCGCGAACACTAAAAACGCTGTATTACGCTGCAATTACGTTTTACGTTTTATTTTTACAGTTTACTGTACTTTGATATTCTTCTCGTTATTTCCCTATAGCGGCTAATCGGAAGTCTCGCGCATTCGCTGAAAAAACGTTGAAAAACAAGATCGATAGACTAAACGTATAATACGCGTGTGCACGACGTCACGGTTTTCACAGATTCACGTTTCTGTAGTTTTCACAGTAACATTGTCGCGTAGTTTCCCGTAGTTCAAAGTTATCTGGTTCCGTGGAACGTCTTTTGTAAAATGTTACTACATGTTTCGGAATGTTCAGAGAACATTCCATTCCCATAACGAGTGAAGAGTGACAGAAAGGAATGTTCCATTAAGATTATGTTTTGAAAAAAAAAAAAAGGACATTTGGAGAAGAATTTAAGAAATAACTGTCATAACGTAATGGGAACGTTAGCGAAACGTTCTTGGAGCATATTTTTGTTTGCTGGAATACCACATTTGATATTACTGTAATTGTTATTTTTGATTAAATACGCTGCATTTGAAGCCTTTGTAAAAATGCTGATAAAGATAATAAAGACCATACTTCCATGGCGGGGTGTGTTACTTTTAAAATGTGTTTCACTACAGATTACAAAATACATGCTTTAAAAAGTCATTTGTAACGTATTTCGTTACATTACTCAAGTTTAGTCACTTCATCTAAATACTTTAGAATACTTTGGAATACTAATAAGTGTGAAACAAACACAAAAAAGATCATTGAGAGTTTTTATCTCACAATTCTGACTTTTTCCCTCAGAATTGAGTGATATAAAGTTGCAGTTGTGAGTTATAAAGTCAGAATTATGAGATATAAACTCACAATATTGAGAAAAGTCAAAATTATGGGATATAAACTCACAATATTGAGAAAAGTCAGAATTATGAGATATAAACTCACAATATTGAGAAAAGTCAAAATTATGGGATATAAACTCACAATATTGAGAAAAGTCAGAATTATGAGATATAAACTCACAAAATTAAATTCACAGTTGCAAGAAAAAGTCAGTATTGCAAGTTTATTTCTCCCAATTCTGACTTTATAACTTGCAATTGTGAGATTAAATCTCGCAATTCTGAGAAAAAGAAGTCAGAATTGTGAAACTCAAACTCACAATTGTGAGGGAAAAAAACAAATTGTGAGAAAAAGTCACAGTGACGAGTGAATTATAAAATGAAAACAGTGGAAAACATGAAACTGAACTGGTCTTTTTCAGACGGTCAGAGTCAGAGAATCACCAATCGCTGTTTAAATGACATTAAAACTCAAAGTAATCACTTTGGTAATCTAAAACACTTTTCAGATGGAACTGTAATCTGATTACCACCCATTTCAAATCAAACACACTCACTCAAATCTTGTATTTTAAATACGTCACTAAGTGACTTGTATTTCGTTACTCCTCGACCCTGCACACTTCACACCTCCTTCAGTCTCACTGCAGAGAGCTTTTAAAGCTCCTCACACCCTGCAGACAGAGAAAGAACAAATAACCATCATGATGTGATCTAAAACCATGTTTCTCTCCTCGGCAAAGCCATTTACTCTCCGTCAACAAATACTCCCGCACCTCTTCCTCTTAAAGTGCAAACTAAGGCTTTCTGATCCCTTTCCATTTCCCGCCACCGCGCCGTGTCTGAACGAGAGGACAGAACCCGGATCCCCCGCTGGCGCTGGCTCTTTCAGCCGGACCTGAACCCCCTGCCTCGGCTGCTCAATTACACCGCAGGCGTCTCCATCCGCTCCTCCAATTACCACACCGGGCCCTTTATTTACAACCACGTGCATACGTGAACACAAATTGCCTCGAGATCACTGGGGCCTGCGACAATTTGGACAATTCTTCTGCCGAGATGAAGCCTCTGTTAAATTAGTCGCTCAGGCTGAAGGAGGCCGTGTTGTGTGTACAGTGTGTGCTGTAGTATGAACGCTTTTCTGTACACTCTTGAATATATATTGCATCATCAGGTTCTGCGCTCCGATTGGTTTTTGATGTGCCGGTTGTCGACGGTTGCATCACAACTTCTGACACTGCCAGAGTTCAAATGTGCAGGAATCTTTTAGGATTCACAAAATTTGTCAAAAATCATGAGGTGTGAGAAGAAAAGGTTCTATTTAGAACTTTAAAGAATTCTGTGAGATTTAGAACCTTTATCATGAGATCATTTTGTGTGTGTATATATATATATATATATATATATATATTTCTATTTATAAATATTTATATTTGTATTTATATATATAATATTTGTATATATATAATATTTGTATTAATATATATAATATTTGTATTTATATATATATATATATTTGTATTAATATATATAATATTTGTTTTTATAAATATAAAATTTGTATTAATATATATAATATTTGTATTTATATATATATTTGTATTAATATATATATATATTTGTATTTATATATATATATAATATTTGTATTTATATATATATTTGTATTTTTATATATATATATTTGTATTTATATATATATATATTTGTATTTTTATATATATATATAATATTTGTATTTATATATATATTTGTATTTTTATATATATATAATATTTGTATATATATATATGTATTTATATATATATACAGATATTATATATATATATATATATTTATATTAATATATATAATATTTGTATTTATATATATAAAATTTGTATTAATATATATAATATTTGTATTTATATATATATATATTTGTATTAATATATATATATTAGTATTTTTATATATATATTTGTATTTGTATATATATATAATATTTGTATATATATATATTTGTATTAATATATATATACAAATATTATATATATAATATATATATATATATTTGTATTTTTATATATATATATAATATTTGTATTTATAAATATTTATATTTGTATTTATATATATATATATAATATTTGTATATATATATATATATTTGTATTAATATATATAATATTTATATTTATATATATATTTGTATTTTTATATATATAATATTTGTATATATATATATTTGTATTAATATATATATATACAAATATTATATATGTAATATATATATATATTTGTATTTTTATATATATAATATTTGTATTTGTATATATATATATATATATATATATATATATATATATTTATATATAAAACTTTTTATCAGTATAGGAAAAAATGAAATGACTTATTAAACATGCAAGTATTTTGCAATCATTTAAGAAATTTCTCCTTATAAAGAACATTTTGGCATAAAGGGTTCTTTATATAGAACTTTTTTTACTACATTTTGCCAAACATGCAGATTTTTTTGAGCCAAATGCATTTTGAATGCAACTTCAAAAAGTCACCTTTTGTCAAGTGTCATGATTATTGCACATACAAAATTAATAAATTATTTAATACTAACAAATTAAGTCACATTTATTTCGTTAGCACTCAATACAGATTGTTTCAAAGCAGCTTCACATTAATGAACGGGTCATTTAAGGTTTTTAAAAGTATAAAAAAAACATAATGGAGATAAAATCTAAATTGTTTTTAAAATATTAAAACATTTTCCATGTTTTAACGCGGTTGTACCGGAAGGCCTGATGTTTCGGGACATGCATATGAGCAAGTGAAAATATGAATTTTTCAAATAGTTAAAAGAGATTTAGTTCCTTTGCTTCATGACCATGTGGTCTTTTGGAGGTGTGTGAGTGATGTCACATCCTGTCACAAGATATTAACAACTTGACTCGATCCAAAATGGTAGATATATATATTGGATATCGATGGTATATATTTATATTGGTAACTCCGAAAGACACCGATGAAATAAATTTTTACGGATATTATTTCTCATAACAAAGCAACGACTTTTACACATAACCGGACAAACGAACCAAACTGTATCATAATTCATAATGTTATATAGATCTGTCAATCATCTTGATGGATGGGACACTCCGACCAATAAGAGGAGGAGTTTTTACTCTCGCGTGATTTGCATAAACACATTTTGGTGCGCTTTGAAATGTTGCCTTGTGAAAGCCAACCGAACCATTAAGAAATTGCAACGCTGTAACAAATTGAATCCCTGTTTCGGAACAAAACAAGGTGTGAAAACGCCCTCTGAAAACTGTTTATTTGAAGATCGAGTCTCTCTAAACCCCGCCTTTCTGAGAGCCAGCTCTGCTCTGATTGGTCAACTGCTTACAGTGTGTGTCAGAAACGAAACTCCCGTTCCCATATTTTCTGTTTCAAAACAGATGTTCCCTTGCCTGTGTTCCCATATGTGATATATTAAATCATCTTTGGTGCTTCCATGGTTTCTACAAAATTGAAACCGGAAACCGAGGGTAACGTGGAAATGAGGTCACTGACAGGCGACTCCCTCACACTTCCCGATCTTTAATTAAAATAGCAATTTTCTCACAATTTACAAATAGTTGGAAACATTTGGGACATTGTAAGTACTCGACGGAACAAAATATATAACATTGACCTGGTGGTTTTTGGATATTTTCCAGCAAAAATGTTTACACATTGCAGCTTCAAAGGGTTAAATGAAGTTTCAGTCATTAATTCCTCATGTGGTTCTACACCTTCGTTCATCTTCAGAACACAAATGAAGATGTTTTTGATGAAATCCGACGGTTCCAGCAAGATAATTTACACTTTTAAGATACTAAAACATGTTTAAAACGGGTCATGTGACTACAGTGGTTCAACCTTAATGTTATAAAGCGACAAGAATACATTTAGTGCGGCAAAAACACAAAATAACGACTTTATTCGACAATATCTAGTGAATCAAAACACTGATTCATGAAGCTTTACGAATCTTTTGTGTCGAATCAGTGATTCGGATCACCAAAGTCACGTGATTTCAGTAACCGAGGCTTCGTTACGTCATAACTGATTCGAAATTTCAATAGTTCACGTGACTTTGGCAGTTTGATACGTGAACCGAATCACTGATTCGACACAAAAGATTCGTAAAGCTTCATGAATCAGAGTTTTGATTCACTAGATATTGTTGAATAAAGTCGTTATTTAGTGTTTTTGCCGCACTAAAAGTATTCTCGTCGCTTTATAACATTAAGGTTGAACCACTGTAGTCACATGACCTGTTTTAAATATGTTTTAGTATGAAAGTGTTCATTATCTTACTGTCAATAGAGACTCACTGAACCAAAAATATCTTCATTTGTGTTCTGAAGATGAACGAAGATCTTACGGGTGGAGAACCACATGATGAAGACGAATTAATAACATAATTATCATATTTGGGTGAACAAAACTTTAAAAATACGTTATTTTTCATGAATAAAATAAACAATTTCAAAACACTGATTCATGAAGCTTTACGAATCTTTTGATTCGCATCCGTGATTCGGCACGCCAAAGTCACGTGATTTCAGTAAACGAGGCTTCGTTACGTCATAAGTGATTCAAAATTTCAGTAGTTCACGTGACTTTGTCAGTTTGATACTTGAACCGAATCACTGATTCGACACAAAAGATTCGTGAAGCTTCATGAATCAGTGTTTTGAAATAGTCCGTAACTAGATATTGTTGAATAAAGTCGTTATTTAGTGTTTTTGCCACACAAAAATTATTCTCTTCGCTTTATAACATTAACGTTGAACCAGTATGTTTTAGTATGAAAGTGTTCATTATCTGTCAATAGAGACTCACTGAACCAAAAACATCTTCATTTGTGTTCTGAAGATGAACGAAGGTGTTGAACCACATGAGGAATTAATGACAGAATTATCATTTTCGGGTGAACGACACTTTAAAAATACGTAATTTTTTATGAATAAAATAAACAATTTCAAAACACTGATTCATGCAGCTTTACGAGTCGTTTGATTCGAAGCGCCAAAGTCACGTGATTTCAGTAAACGAGGCTTCGTTACGTCATAACTGATTCAAAATTTCAATAGTTCACGTGATTTTGCCAGTTCGATACGCGAACCGAACCGTTGATTCGACACAAAAGATTCGTGAAGCTTCATGAAATCGTTATTTAGCGTTTATACCACACAAAAAGTATTCTCGTCGCTTTATTCTCGTCCAGTGCGATGTTTGAATAAGAAGCACATGCTTCCATACTATATAGTAGGCGCGAAACAGTGAAAAGCACGTACACACATTCGTTCTTTAGAACATATTTATATTAGTTATTCAGAATAAGTGTGATTTTGGGAGCTCTTTGTTGGAATGACTTCGACAGGATGTTGTTCTGGCCGCTTCCTGTGTCTCATATTGCTCAGTCGGCGCTACCTGTCAGCCGAGGTATGAAAGCATCGCGACCCGTCCAGGTGAATTAATGATCCGTGACCTTCCCTCAATTATGTCTCATTACCCCCGCAGCCCCGAGGGATTCTGGGACACAATAGGAAGACATGAGAATTAAGAGTTGTGAGTGAAAACGAAGCCTAAAGGGGTTTTTCTGCTGTCCGTCTCCCGTCACTCACTGTCACACAAAGAGCCGCTCTGTTCTGAGGAGTCGACTCGTTTCGGTTCGGCTCGGCTCGTTTGGAAGTCTCTAACCTGCACAAATTCACTGTACAATCATAACTGAACGTACAAACAGTTCATTATAAATAAATCTATTTAGTAAATCATTTTAAAAACCTGGTCATTTTATCACGACAATTAATAAAAAAGTAAATGTATGTTTAAAATAAAACTAACAAAATAAAGACAGAAATACAACAGCTTGAGCTAAAACGATATTGGAACATATAAAAAGAAAAAATAATTGAAAATATTAATAAATACTGTACGAGTACACTACAAAAAAACACTGCAATGGAAATGTGTTATTTTAGTCTCATTGAGATACTATTTGAGTTTTTAGTTGTTCAACTTTCATTTTAATTTCAGTTAGTTTTAGTAATTTTGTTGGGTGTTTTTGTCGTTTTTAATAGCATTTGTTTTTTTTTTTTTTTGTTTTTTTGTTTTTAAATATAATTTTTATTCATTTTTATTTCAGATACAGTTATTTTAGTACTAAAGTACTAAATTAAAATGAGAAATGTGTCCTTGGCAATTAGCTGAATTCATATATATATATATATATATATATATATATATATATATATATATATTAATGAAATGAAATAAAAACAAATATATATGTGTGTGTGTGTGTGTGTTGTGTGCATTTCAATAACAAATATGAAATAAAAAACAAATATATATATTTATGTGTGTGTGTGTGTATACATATATAAATGTATATGTATGTATATATATATATATATATATATTAATGAAATGAAATAAAAACAAATATATATATGTGTGTGTGTTGTGTGCATTTCAATAACATATGAAATAAAAAACAAATATATATATGTGTGTGTGTATACATATATAAATGTATATGTATGTATATATATATATATTTTAATGAAATGAAATAAAAAACAAATATATATATGTGTGTGTGTATACATATATAAATGTATATGTATGTATATATATATATATTTTAATGAAATGAAATAAAAAACAAATATATATATGTGTGTGTGTATACATATATAAATGTATATGTATGTATATATATATATATATTTTAATGAAATAAAAAACAAATATATATATGTGTGTGTGTATACATATATAAATGTATATGTATGTATATATATATATATATATATATATATTTTAATGAAATGAAATAAAAACAAATATATATATGTGTGTGTGTGTTGTGTGCATTTCAATAACATATGAAATAAAAAACAAATATATATTTTAGTGTGTGTGTTGTGTGCATTTCATTAACATATATATATATATGCTTAACATTTATTTCAAGTAACGAAAATGTATTTTCATGCCTCTATTGTCAGTTTTTAGCTAACTATATTAACCATAATTTAAAAACTTGCCATAATTTTATGATTTATGTTAATTTCACTCTTGCCAGTTTGATACAGTTTGAAATACAGCAATAACATGTAATTAAATCTCCGCTCATGTATCTATCATTTTGTGTATAAATGTTTGACATCATTTTTGCCTTCAGTGTTTCAGCTTTTTCTCAAGCCACTTTAAAAAAAAAAAAAAAAAAAAAAAATGCTGAGTTGTTTCAACCCATGTTTGGGTCAAATATGGACAAACCCAACGTTTGGGTTTACAAATGTAATTTAACATTGAGGTTTGAAACAAGCCAGCATTTTTTAGACGTGATGCATTTTGGTCTGAAATCAAGCTTTTTAAATCTTCAGAAATGTCGAGATCTGACGACATGTTGTCAATCACGATTGATCCGTGTGAACCTGAGAAGTCTCCCTCCCTCCTGTTCACCTGCGTCTCTCGGCCGGTCTTTGAAAGCGCTGGAACAATGACTGCAGGGCCTTTATTAACATCAATTATCGTAACCCAAGACTTCAGGCTCTCTCACGGGCCCCTGCCGCTCCGGAGCCCGCGGAGGCCCCTCGTCTTCAGACTGCTTGTAGCCATTAAGGGGCTGCGGACAATTATGTCAAAGTTAAAGGGTGTCTAGATCCACGAGAGCGCAAACCTGCCATTTGAAGTCATTGTTTTCCCAGCTGACATTGTTTATGCACAAAAACACGAGAGGAAATCTGTCAATATAAAATGAGATTTGTTAAGCCTGCAGGATTATAACAGGAATCTGTTGGCTTTTGTGACGCTCTGGAGGTTTGATCGGCAGGCTAATGGCTCTGGATGGATATGAGGTCATAATCTCACAACTGTATCTGTTCTGGTTATGGATTTATGACTCTCCGGCAGGATCATTAGACTGGTTTAAAAGGCTGTTTAAGACATAAAGCCTGGTTTCTATATGGCATCTTGGATTTACAGTTTACTCGGCACCGCTATTATTTATTATTGTTATCTAAGTGCCGTTCAAAATAAGCCTCTTCTACTCACCCCATTTATTTGATCAAAAATACAGTAAAATTGTGAAATATTATTACAATTTAAACTGTTGTTGTCTATGCAAGTATATAGTAAATATAGTAAAATTTTGAAATATTATTATTACAATGTAAAACTGTTGTTGTCTATGCAAGTATATAGTAAATATAGTAAAATTTTGAAATATTATTATTACAATGTAAAACTGTTGTTGTCTATGCAAGTATATAGTAAATATAGTAAAATTTTGAAATATTATTATTACAATGTAAAACTGTTGTTGTCTATGCAAGTATATAGTAAATATAGTAAAATTTTGAAATATTATTATTACAATGTAAAAACTGTTGTTGTCTATGCAAGTATATAGTAAATATAGTAAAATTTTGAAATATTATTATTACAATGTAAAACTGTTGTTGTCTATGCAAGTATATAGTAAATATAGTAAAATTGTGAAATATTATTACAATGTAAAACTTGTTGTCTATGTAAGTATATAGTAAATATAGTAAAATTGTGAAATATTATTATTACAATGTAAAACTGTTGTTGTCTATGCAAGTATATAGTAAATATAGTAAAATTTTGAAACATTATTACTAGTTAAAATAGTGGTTGTCTATGTAAATGTATTGAAAAAATTTTATTTATTCCAGGTCATGTGAGTACAGTGGTTCAACCTTGATGTTATAAAGCGACGAGAATACTTTTAGTGCGGCAAAAACACAAAATAACGACTTTATTCAACAATATCTAGTGAAGCTTTTGTGTCGAATCAGTGGTTTGGAGTCAAAGTCACATGATTTCAGAAAAAGAGGCTTCGTTACGTCATACGTGATTCGAAATTTCAGTAGTTTACGTGACTTTGTCAGTTTGATACGTCAACCGAATCACTGATTCGAATCAAAAGATTCGTAAAGCTTCACGAATCAGTGTTTTGAAATCGTTCATCACTAGATATTGTTGAATAAAGTCGTTATTTTGTGTTTTTGCCGCACTAAAAGTATTCTCGTCGCTTTATAACATTAAGGTTGAACCACTGTAGTCACATGACCTGTTTTAAACATGTTTTAGCATCTTAAAAGTGTAAATTATCTTGCTGTCAATAGAGACTCACTGAACCATCGGATTTCATAAAAAATATCTTCATTTGTGTTCTGAAGATGAACGAAGGTCTTACGGGTGTAGAACCACATAAGGGAGACGAATTAATGACAGAATTATCATTTTTGGGTGAACAACACTTTAAAAATACGTTATTTTTTACGAATAAAATAAACACAGATAAATGTGTGGCATGTGATTGCAAAGAAAACGTAGAACATGTTTTAATAAAATGTAGAAAATTTAAAGAATGCATTATCAAAATAGGGAGGGAACGGGATATAAAAGGTATTAGGTAAAGAAAGTTCCCAAATTTAAGTTGTTTAAGTATTAATATAGTTTGCAAGAAACTGGTGTAGTTAGAATAATTTAGCGAGATATCAATGAAGCGATGATTTTATACACTCCAATGTAAGTGGCGGTATGCACCTTTACCGCGCGGTCTGTAACCCGCCAAAAAATTAGAAGAAGAACAAGAAGAAGTCGTTCCACTCGGCGGCCATTTTGGAAACGCCTCACGTCCATTTTCTCTTTCAGTCAGTGGAAAAAACATCACGGAGGAAAGAAGACGCTGACTGACAAGACGGAACAGGTTATTTCTTGACATAAATCAAGTCCCATCCCAAATTATGTCAATTTTATTACACAATTCAAACAATAAATACCGTTAACTTTTTGGCGCGCTCGTGGCACATCGCAATGGCGCTGCTCTGGACCGATCGTCTCTTCCCGTTTATTACTAGTTCTAGCACCAATTAGACATGAATGAACATCAGAAGACGTGTTGAGCGATAGAGTACAGATTACTGAAATGAATCACGTCTCATGTAAGTGTTTCTACCACGGAAAAACGTGTTTACAGCTTGTAAACAATATGCTAATCAACAATAGTTAGCTAAACTTTAGAAATTTTGTCAGTATGACATATTTATTATATTTTTTTTGCTCTTATATCATAAAAAATAAATTAAAACCGCATTTTAAGAATGAGTTGTTAATTTTAACCTTTAATATTATTACATTTTAGTATTATTATTAGCAGCTGAAAGTTCCCATGTTTGTTTACAGCATTATTCAAAATTAGCATACGGCTCTACCTCCTATTAGCCAAATGAATCGATATTATAATCGAATCACCCATATTATCAGTAATCCCGACTGTCTGGATAGGGTTGGTTATATTTCTGTTAGAAAATTAATTTATACTAGATTAACGTTGGTTAACTTGAAATATTGTGCGTACGAACGTCTTTCCGCGCTTGAAACAACATTCCTTCTGATGTTCATTCATGTTTATTTGATGCTATAAATGAACTAGTATGAAGAGATGATCGAGGAGCGACACATTAAACACACACTAGACGCTATTTATTGATTAAACTGCTTTAAAACATTACAATATTTCAAATATGAAACCCTTTGCTCCTCGATGTATTTTTCACAGCGTGAGAACATGATGTGTGGCGGGAGAGCGCATAGCAACAGTAACTAAAGGGGGCGGGGCTTTGCGAAGGCTCAATTTAATTTATATCAATTAAAATTAAATCAGTTTAGATGAGTCGATACAATTCAGTTGAATTCGGTCACAATAATTTAACGTAGTAGCCTCCGTTTAACTAAAGTAAATATTTAATGTATATTTTTTTAGGCTTAAGTAATTTAGAGACTGGTCACATTCGTTTTAAATGTATAATATATTCAATGTTTTTCATTTTCGTTTCGGTTCACTATAATAACCCTGCCTCAAAAATTCAAAACCGTTACCGAAACTCTTCTAAATAACTGAACATCGAACTAACGTTGCTGGAAAAACGCATCTAATCCCTAAAATGCACCTAAACGAGAGGCAGAAGTCATCTCACGGGAGCATAATGCGGCTTAATCCCATTGAAATCGTGCTGAACTTGCGTTCGTCCTTGTGTTTTGTGAGTGATGCTCGTCTGACATTCGACTCCTGTGTTCATGTAGACGTCTGTTCCTGTCAAAGGGCAAAAACAGAGATCCATAAAAGCAGATGGGGGGCCATTACTTTCAAAGCTGCTCTATCTTTGTTTCCGGCTTTGCACGTGATAAAATATTGATGGAAAAATAGAAATATTTTGCCTGCTGCTTAATGTTGCCCATCTGAGGGGGTTAATGACTGATCGAGACCCCCGATCTCATGTTACTTGAGCTTTAGCCGTCAATGGGCTTTCACGCGAACCCCGTGGAGCCGCGCGCTCGATCGATAGCTCTTTATCGCAGTGACGTTCGGCTTTCAGACGCTTCAGGCCTTCGTGTGCAGACGATCTCCATCTCTGCGTGTTAGCTGTCGCCGTGCGATTTTTAATGTCGGTTTCTCACCTTTTCTGAGAGTAACCGTTTATTTTACTAATGCATTCATCAATTGTTGATCAGTCGTCATGTAACTGCATTCATGCATGAATAACACAACTGTGATTTGCATTTCTTTTTTTTTCGCAGACCAAAATGAACAGAGGAATGTGAGAAGACGACGAGCGCATGATGACAACCGTGAGACTCATTTATGAACAATACAGAAATACTCATGATGATGATGATTCGTGCAGTTTTAGTTTTTAGGAGGTCAATGTGTTTTTATAAATGCATCAGTTTATTAAAGAAATATCATTTAATTCAAGGGAAATTAATCAATGTAAAAAAAAAAAAGACTTGCCATATAAAAATGTTATTCTGTTTATTAAATATAATTTTTTTAATGTCAAGAATGAAGAGATTACATGATGCGAGTCTAATTTAGGTTTTTTATTTTTCATATAGTTTCCTCCACTCTTTCTCTCTTTTTCTTTATTCTGTTCATTAAACCTTTACTGTATTAACAAGATAACGATGCAGGAGAATATTAATTAATATTGTCCCCATCCATCCCAAAAATAGATAAATAAATGCATACATGCATAAATATGAAAAAAAAAAATACATACACACATAAATATGAAAATGATAAATAAAAAAATGCAAAATAAACACATGCATAAATATGAAATAAATAAATGAAAAGGAAATGCATAAATAGATGTGAAAAATAAATCAAAATGCAAAATAAATACATAAATATTAAACAAATAAATGTGAAAAATAATAAATAAAATGCTAAATAAATACATGCATGCATACATACATATGAAAAAATAAATAAATGTGAAAATAAGTACATAAATATGAAAAAAATAAATGCATCAATATGAACTAATAAATCAATGCAAAATAAATAAATGCATAAATAAATAAATGTGAAAATGATACATGAAAATGCAAAATAAATAAATGCATAAATAAATAAATGTGAAAATGATACGTGAAAATGCAAAGTAAAATAAATGCATAAATAAATAAATGTGAAAATGATTCATGAAAATGCAAAAAAAAAAATAAATGCATAAATAAATGTGAAAATGATACATGAAAATGCAAAATAAATAAATGCATAAATAAATAAATGTGAAAATGATTCATGAAAATGCAAAAAAAATAAATGCATAAATAAATGTGAAAATGATACATGAAAATGCAAAGTAAATAAATGCATCAATATGAACTAATAATGCAAAATAAATAAATGCATAAATAAATAAATGTGAAAATGATACGTGAAAATGCAAAATAAATGCATAAATAAAGTGAAAATGATACATGAAAATGCAAAGTAAATAAATGCATAAATAAAGTGAAAATGAAACATGAAAATGCAAAGTAAATAAATGCATAAATAAATAAATGTGCAAATACTACATGAAAATGCAAAATAAATAAATGCATAAATATGAAAAATAAATGCTGCTAAAATAAATACATGCATACATAAATGTGACAATAATAAATAAAAATGCAAAATGAATAAATACATACATGAAAATGAAATAATTAATATGAAAATAATAAATAAAAATGCTAAACAATCAAGAAACCCTCTCCATCTCTGCATCAATAAGTGTCAAAAGCCCAAATAAGGTTCTCTTGGATCAGAAATCATGGCTTTTTTTTTTTTTTTTTTTGCTTAATCTGTTTATTGAACTTTATCGAACGATATTAACAGGATAAAGATTCAGGAGAACAGTGAAAACCGTTGTCCCTCTCAGGGTTCAGCTTGATCATCTCAATCAATAAATGCATTTTCTCTCAGTGATTTTCTAGCCTGTTGTTCGGCTCGATGTGTTTTGTGTAATAAGTGCTGACAAACCGTCGCGCGTCCCGCCGTTCGCCGTCAATAATCTCACGCTAACAGACCCTCATTCTGCCCATGAAACAAAAACATCATTAAAATATACAACTCGAGCAAAATTTTCAAATTAAAATATCTTAATATCAACCCTCAAATCTGATTTCAGTTTACAAAAAACGTTCAATCCGTTAACATTGGTGAATTTACTGAGATTATATTCATTCATCTTTTTAGGGGTTTCCTTCTGTGGCATAACTTTATGGATTTCGTTTTTAATTCACTAATTTCAATTCAAGAGTTTATCAGTAGGAAAAAAAATGAAATAACCCATTGAACGTAATATAAAAAAAAAGAATCGTTTAAGACATTTCTCCTTTTCTGGCGTGTCGAGTGCACAGCGTGATCGCATGAATCCCAAATGTCGTTCCGGATGATTCCGTGAAGCTTTCAGGACAGAAAGCGTCAGTTTTTTCCTCTGATGTGTGCATATGTTTTAGAATCGTTTGCACAGAAAGCTTTCATCGCACGTCCAGTTTCCACCCACATCGGCTATAATCACTGGACGACGCTGAATGGAAATTGACAACAGAAGTCTCTGGCTCTTAGTGCATGCTGGGAGAAGTGCACAAACAAGTGCATTTACCTGTTATTACCTCACAGCCATCGATGCCAATACAATGAAGCGCACACACCTCCAGCCCGCGGGAGAGAGAGAGGGGAACAGGACAGGTGGAGAATAAGTGTTGGACAGAAAGAAAGAGAAGAGACGAGGGAGGGCTGAGGGACGGCCGACAGCAGGACGGGGTCAAAGCGTCCCAGCGGAAAGATGGAAACTGTGGAAAAACATCCGTAATTTTCACCGCAGGGCCTCCGTGTAATTGAGTCGCGGAGAGTGCCTGCGCCGGGAGGAATCAAGTAAAGTGGCCGGGGAAAGAAACGGAAAGCAGAGCGGAGTGTGACCACGACCACAGTGTTTTAGTTGCCGTTGAAAGCATGTGCAACGGCTCATCTGTGCGTCTGCAAAACTTTGATGGGAATTTGCATTTGCGAAGATCACGTTCTTCCGTACCTGTGTGTGTGTGTGATCGATTAAAAGATATTTTTCACTGCAGATGTGCCATAGAGGAACCTGATCGGTTCTTAAAGGGACGGTACACCCAAAAATCGCTTGCTCGCTCTCAAAACCTGTGGGAGTTTTCTTTGTGGGTCGCTGACATTCTTCAAAGTCTTATTTTTTTGTGTCCAGCAGAAACATATTCATACAGGTTTGAAACCGCTTGAGCGGGAGTAAATGATGGCTGAATTTTCATTTGTGGGTGAACTGTCACTTTAAGACAACATTTTTTTTTTTTCCCCTGCTAAAAAAGTAACTAAAAAAAAACTACACCAATTTATGTAATAAAATACCACGTTTCCATTGAGACAGTGATATTCCATAAAAACGATCATTTTAAGAAAAGAAAAGAGGTCTAGAGGCTACTTTCTCGAAAGCGGCAAATAATATTACCCAGAATGCATTGTAATATACAGAATGTACTGTTGAAACAATGCATTCTGGGTAATATTTGTAGTAGCCTACAGGTTACTTTCTCGAAACCCGCCCCCCCCCCATAGTAGCCTATAGGTTACTATCTCGAAACCCGCCCCCCCTCCCCCATAGTAGCCTATAGGTTACTTTCTCGAAACCCGCCCCCCCCATAGTAGCCTATAGGTTACTATCTCGAAACCCGCCCCCCCTCCCCCATAGTAGCCTATAGGTTACTATCTCGAAACCCGCCCCCCCCCCCATAGTAGCCTATAGGTTACTTTCTCGAAACCCCCCCCCCCCATAGTAGCCTATAGGTTACTTTCTCGAAACCCGCCCCCCCATAGTAGCCTATAGGTTACTATCTCGAAACCCGCCCCCCCTCCCCCATAGTAGCCTATAGGTTACTATCTCGAAACCCGCCCCCCCCCCCCATAGTAGCCTATAGGTTACTTTCTCGAAACCCGCCCCCCCATAGTAGCCTATAGGTTACTATCTCGAAACCCGCCCCCCCCCCCATAGTAGCCTATAGGTTACTTTCTCGAAACCCCCCCCCCATAGTAGCCTATAGGTTACTTTCTCGAAACCCGCCCCCCATAGTAGCCTATAGGTTACTTTCTCGAAACCCGCCCCCCCATAGTAGCCTATAGGTTACTTTCTCGAAACCCGCCCCCCCATAGTAGCCTATAGGTTACTTTCTCAGAAAAAAAAATTAATAATAATAATATTACCCAGAATGCATTGTAATATACAGAATGTACTGTTAAAAACAATCCATTCTGGGTAATATTTGTGGTAGCCTATAGGTTACTTTCTCGAAACCCCCCCCATAGTAGCCTATAGGTTACTTTCTTGAAAAAAAAAATTAATAATATTACCCAGAATGCATTGTAATATACAGAATGTACTGTTAAAACAATGCATTCTGGGTAATATTTGTGGTAGCCTATAGGTTACTTTCTCAAAATCCCCCCATAGTAGCCTATAGGTTACTTTCTCGAAACCCCCCCCCCCCCAATAGTAGCCTATAGGTTACTTTCTCGAAACCCCCCCCCCCCCCCCATAGTAGCCTATAGGTTACTTTCTCGAAACCCGCCCCCCTAATAAAGTTTATCATTTAGTCCAGTGTCTTCATTGATCTGTGTGTGTCACGGTTGTTTGCGTGTGTTCTGGTGTTGGTTCAGGAAATCGTTCTGCTTCAGTGATCGGACAGCTGGGCAGAATCAAACATGTGGACGCGTTCGCTCTCTCCAGATCTCACGGCTGTGGATTATGACACAATGATTATGAATGCAGAAATGCAGACGTGGATATTTGAGCAGGCCTTTGTGTCATAACTGCTTGCAGAAGACCCACAATTACTGATGCACTTTTAGCCCTTGAGCAGCGGCGCTCACACCTGCAGATAATGTCAGAGCTGCCATACGCTCTTTGATTCATCAGTGTCTGTACGGCATCTGAGCCGAATCTCGGTTTCATTTGTCGGGTCAGGAACGTAACAACTGGTGAAGCGCCTCGGGTCAACAGGTGGATGTAAAGCAATATCTCAACAGGCCGGTTTATTCTTGAAATTATTTTACAGTTTGCATCTTTTATTCTTCATATGCATCCATATGCATATATATATATATATATATATTAGTTGTTGATGTGTCGTTCATTTTTCCTGCTCTCTTTTGATTGACAGGATATATATCGGCCCTGACATTTTAAACCATGAGTTAAAAAATTAGAGATGCACCAATAATTGATATCGGCGCATAATTTTAAACCACAAAGAAAAAGCTCAGCATGCTTGTTTAAAGATTTAACCCAACGCTGCATTTTTTTTTAGAGTAGCCTCTAAAATAAGAAACAGTGAATGCCGTTTATGCTTAAAACTGTGGACGCGTGTTTCTGCCGCTGAATCAAAAAATAAGTAGGGTAATCGCGACTTTTTAATCTCGCAATTCTGACATTTTTTGACGCAATTGCGAGTTTTTATCACCGAAAATCTGACTTTTTTTTCCCTCGGAATTGTGTGATATAAACTTGCAATTTCAAGAAATAAAGTCAGAATTATGTGATATAAACTTGCAATTGCAAGAAATAAAGTCAGAATTGTGATATAAACTTGCAATTGTGAGAAATAAAGTCAGAATTATGTGATATAAACTTGCAATTGCGAGAAATAAAGTCAGAATTGTGATATAAACTTGCAATTGTGAGAAATAAAGTCAGAATTATGTGATATAAACTTACAATTTCAAGAAATAAAGTCAGAATTTTGTGATATAAACTTGCAATTTCAAGAAATAAAGTCAGTATTGTGTTATATAAACTTGCAATTTCAAGAAATAGTCAGAATTATGTGATATAAACTTGCAATTGCGAGAAATAAAGTCAGAATTATGTGATATAAACTTGCAATTGCGAGAAATAAAGTCAGAATTATGTGATATAAACTTGCAATTTCAAGAAATAAAGTCAGAATTATGTGATATAAACTTGCAATTTTGAGAAATAAAGTCAGAATTATGTGATATAAACTTGCAATTTCGAGAAATAAAGTCAGAATTGTGTGATATAAACTTGCAATTTCAAGAAATAAAGTCAGAATTTTGTGATATAAACTTATAATTTCGAGAAATAAAGTCAGAATTATGTGATATAAACTTGCAATTTCAAGAAATAAAGTCAGAATTATGTGATATAAACTTGTAATTTCGAGAAATAAAGTCAGAATTATGTGATATAAACTTGCAATTTCAAGAAATAAAGTCAGAATTATGTGATATAAACTTGCAATTTTGAGAAATAAAGTCAGAATTATGTGATATAAACTTGCAATTTCAAGAAATAAAGTCAGAATTATGTGATATAAACTTGTAATTTCGAGAAATAAAGTCAGAATTATGTGATATAAACTTGCAATTTCAAGAAATAAAGTCAGAATTATGTGATATAAACTTGCAATTTTGAGAAATAAAGTCAGAATTATGTGATATAAACTTGCAATTTCAAGAAATAAAGTCAGAATTATGTGATATAAACTTGCAATTTCGAGAAATAAAGTCAGAATTATGTGATATAAACTTGCAATTTCGAGAAATAAAGTCAGAATTATGTGATATAAACTTGCAATTTCGAGAAATAAAGTCAGAATTTTGTGATATAAACTTATAATTTCGAGAAATAAAGTCAGAATTATGTGATATAAACTTGTAATTTCGAGAAATAAAGTCAGAATTATGTGATATAAACTTGCAATTTCAAGAAATAAAGTCAGAATTATGTGATATAAACTTGCAATTTTGAGAAATAAAGTCAGAATTATGTGATATAAACTTGCAATTTTGAGAAATAAAGTCAGAATTATGTGATATAAACTTGCAATTTCAAGAAATAAAGTCAGAATTTTGTGATATAAACTTGCAATTTCAAGAAATAAAGTCAGAATTTTGTGATATAAACTTGCAATTTCGAGAAATAAAGTCAGAATTTTGTGATATAAACTTGCAATTTCAAGAAATAAAGTCAGAATTTTGTGATATAAACTTGCAATTTCAAGAAATAGTCAGAATTATGTGATATAAACTTGCAATTGCGAGAAATAAAGTCAGAATTGTGTGATATAAACTTGCAATTTCAAGAAATAAAGTCAGAATTATGTGATAAAACTTGCAATTTTGAGAAATAAAGTTAGAATTATGTGATATAAACTTGCAATCTCGAGAAATAAAGTCAGAATTATGTGATATAAACTTGCAATTTCAAGAAATAAAGTCAGAATTATGTGATAAAACTTGCAATTTTGAGAAATAAAGTCAGAATTATGTGATATAAACTTGCAATTGCGAGAAATAAAGTCAGAATTATGTGATATAAACTTGCAATTTCGAGAAATAAAGTCAGAATTATGTGATATAAACTTGCAATTTCAAGAAATAAAGTCAGAATTATGTGATATAAACTTGCAATTGCGAGAAATAAAAGTCAGAATTATGTGATATAAACTTGCAATTTTGAGAAATAAAGTCAGAATTATGTGATATAAACTTGCAATTTTGAGAAATAAAGTCAGAATTATGTGATATAAACTTGCAATTGCGAGAAATAAAGTCAGAATTATGTGATATAAACTTGCAATTTTGAGAAATAAAGTCAGAATTATGTGATATAAACTTGTAATTTCGAGAAATAAAGTCAGAATTATGTGATATAAACTTGTAATTTTGAGAAATGAAGTCAGAATTATGTGATATAAACTTGCAATTTCAAGAAATAAAGTCAGAATTATGTGATATAAACTTGCAATTGCGAGAAATAAAGTCAGAATTGTGTGATATAAACTTGCAATTTCAAGAAATAAAGTCAGAATTATGTGATAAAACTTGCAATTTTGAGAAATAAAGTTAGAATTATGTGATATAAACTTGCAATCTCGAGAAATAAAGTCAGAATTATGTGATATAAACTTGCAATTTCAAGAAATAAAGTCAGAATTATGTGATAAAAACTTGCAATTTTGAGAAATAAAGTCAGAATTATGTGATATAAACTTGCAATTGCGAGAAATAAAGTCAGAATTATGTGATATAAACTTGCAATTTCGAGAAATAAAGTCAGAATTATGTGATATAAACTTGCAATTTCAAGAAATAAAGTCAGAATTATGTGATATAAACTTGCAATTGCGAGAAATAAAGTCAGAATTATGTGATATAAACTTGCAATTTTGAGAAATAAAGTCAGAATTATGTGATATAAACTTGCAATTTTGAGAAATAAAGTCAGAATTATGTGATATAAACTTGCAATTGCGAGAAATAAAGTCAGAATTATGTGATATAAACTTGCAATTTTGAGAAATAAAGTCAGAATTATGTGATATAAACTTGTAATTTCGAGAAATAAAGTCAGAATTATGTGATATAAACTTGTAATTTTGAGAAATGAAGTCAGAATTATGTGATATAAACTTGCAATTTCAAGAAATAAAGTCAGAATTATGTGATATAAACTTGCAATTGCGAGAAATAAAGTCAGAATTATGTGATATAAACTTGCAATTTCAAGAAATAAAGTCAGAATTATGTGATATAAACTTGCAATTTTGAGAAATAAAGTCAGAATTATGTGATATAAACTTGCAATTTTGAGAAATAAAGTCAGAATTATGTGATATAAACTTGCAATTTTGAGAAATAAAGTCAGAATTATGTGATATAAACTTGCAATTTCAAGAAATAAAGTCAGAATTATGTGATATAAACTTGCAATTGCGAGAAATAAAGTCAGAATTATGTGATATAAACTTGCAATTTCAAGAAATAAAGTCAGAATTATGTGATATAAACTTGCAATTGCGAGAAATAAAGTCAGAATTATGTGATATAAACTTGCAATTTTGAGAAATAAAGTCAGAATTATGTGATATAAACTTGCAATTGCGAGAAATAAAGTCAGAATTATGTGATATAAACTTGCAATTTCGAGAAATAAAGTCAGAATTATGTGATATAAACTTGTAATTTCGAGAAATAAAGTCAGAATTATGTGATATAAACTTGTAATTTTGAGAAATGAAGTCAGAATTATGTGATAAAACTTGCAATTTCGAGAAATAAAGTCAGAATTGTGTGATATAAACTTGCAATTTTGAGAAATAAAGTCAGAATTGTGTGATAAAACTTGCAATTTCAATAAAGTCAGAATTGTGTGATATAAACTTGCAATTTTGAGAAATAAAGTCAGAATTGTGTGATATAAACTTGCAATTTTGAGAAATAAAGTCAGAATTATGTGATATAAACTTGCAATTTCAAGAAATAAAGTCAGAATTATGTGATATAAACTTGCAATTTCAATAAATAAAGTCAGAATTGTGTGATATAAACTTGCAATTTCAATAAATAAAGTCAGAATTATGTGATAAAACTTGCAATTTCAATAAAGTCAGAATTATGTGATAAAACTTGCAATTTTGAGAAATAAAGTCAGAATTGTGTGATATAAACTTGCAATTTTGAGAAATAAAGTCAGAATTATGTGATATAAACTTGCAATTTTGAGAAATAAAGTCAGAATTATGTGATAAAACTTGCAATTTTGAGAAATAAAGTCAGAATTGTGTGATATAAACTTGCAATTTCAATAAAGTCAGAATTATGTGATAAAACTTGCAATTTCAAGAAATAAAGTCAGAATTATGTGATATAAACTTGCAATTTCAAGAAAGAAATAAAGTCAGAATTATGTGATAAAACTTGCCATTTCAAGAAATAAGGTCAGAATTATGTGATAAAACTTGCAATTTTGAGAAATAAAGTCAGAATTATGTGATATAAACTTGCAATTTGAGAAATAAAGTCAGAATTATGTGATATAAACTTGCAATTTCAAGAAATAAAGTCAGAATTATGTGATATAAACTTGCAATTTTGAGAAATAAAGTCAGAATTATGTGATATAAACTTGCAATTTTGAGAAATAAAGTCAGAATTATGTGATATAAACTTGCAATTTTGAGAAATAAAGTCAGAATTATGTGATATATAAACTTGCAATTTCAAGAAATAAAGTCAGAATTATGTGATATAAACTTGCAATTTTGAGAAATAAAGTCAGAATTGTGTGATATAAACTTGCAAATTTGAGAAATAAAGTCAGAATTGTGATAAAACTTGCAATTTTGAGAAATAAAGTCAGAATTATGTGATATAAACTTGCAAATTTGAGAAATAAAGTCAGAATTGTGTGATATAAACTTGCAATTTCGAGAAATAAAGTCAGAATTATGTGATATAAACTTGTAATTTCGAGAAATAAAGTCAGAATTGTGAAATACAAACTATATATAAAGCATTTTTTCTTCAAATTGTGAGTTTACATCTTGCAATTCTGACTATATAATTTCCAATTCTGAGCAGATTTTCAGTGTTTGCTGCTGCACTTGCAGGTGAAATGCATAAATGCCTGTTAGAACATTAGAAATAGAAATGAGTTCAATGCAGTTTATGCTTAAAACAAGTGACAAAAATGATATGATCAAAAAGTCATAGCAACTTGTTTTTTATTACTTTTTAAAACTCATCAAAATAATTTAACCAAGTTAAATAAAATTCAACTGGACAAGATTTTTAAGAAAGAGTGGAGAGACTTCTACAGCAAATTTAATTTGACTTCTGTAGGCTAATTGACCCTTCTCAAACAGGCGATCTGACCAATCATAATCCTCCAGTTTGTGGGTCAAAGCGGTCAGGGGAGTCAGTAGATGAACGTTGGTGAACTTGAATCACATCTTGAAACAACATTCCTTCTGATGTTCATTCATGTTTATTTTTCACAGCGTGAGAACATGATGTGTGGCGTGAGAGCGCATAGCAACAGTAACTAAAGGGGGCGGGGCTTTGCGAAGGGTCAGTTAAAGCCCCGTTCACAGCGTCACAAATGTACTACAAAATTTACACGTGACAAAAGTTGACTGGCGGTGAAGCTGCTAGTGGGCGTTCCCACTCCTGGTTGCCTAGTAACGTTTATGAATGACGTTCTAGGATGTTATTGGTTGTCACTCCCAAGAGTCGCCCTTCATTTGCATAAAGTTCACACAATGAATTCTGTTGTGTCGCTGGCCGTGTGAACGCGTCTTGTGGAGGAACAAGTTCTTAGATTTACTTTATCTCGATGTCCACCTAACCAAACGATCACCGCAGACGCACCTATAATTATTATTATTTTTATTATTTTAATATTGCTTGCACTCGAGATTCTTTTATGATCTGAGATTTCACACTCGTTACGTCTGTCATTCATTCAGCCGACAAAACCAATTTGCATAAGCAGGTCTAAAATGGATGGCAATTTGAACGTATTTGAACTCGTGACTCTCCCACAGTTCCTGCCAGATGTTCGGAGATGTTTCCACATGTTCATCATAACGACTGACCGACATCAACTCTGAAACACAGACGGGATTCGTTTGTTTCACACCAACATCCAGTGTTGAATCAGAGCAAATGTGATGAGACGACTTTCCTGTTTTTCATTGGTTCATCTATTAATTGATCAATTAATAATTAATCCAGTAACATGAAGATTTCTTAATGTGGTGGAATATGCTTTTGTTGTTTTTGTTGTTATTTTCCTATATATATATATATATATATATATATATATATATTCCTATATATAAATATATATATTTATATTATATATATAATTATATATATTTATTTATGTTTTATATATATATATATATATATTATATATATATATTTATATTATATATATATTCCTATATATAAATATATATATTTTATATATTTATATATATAGTCCTATATATAAATATATATATATTTTATATATTTATAGTTTATATATATATATATTATTTTATATATATTTATATATATATTCCTATATATAAATATATATATATATATATATATATATATATATTGTATATTTATGTTATATATATTTATATTTATATATATATTTTTTTATATATATTTATATATATATATAATTTAATATACAATATTTACAATATATGTGTATATATAGTGTGTATACACATGGTTGGAGTGTATGTGCTTTATATATATATACACATACAAATACACATATATAAACACACATATATATAAACATACATATATAAACACATGTACACATACACATTTTATATACATATATAAACGTGCATTATTATATAGTATATACACATATAATTATATATACATATACGTATACATATATATATATATACACATTTCATAGGCTACAATAATTCAAATGGCTTCACAGTCACAAAATTACATAATACAAAAAAAAATATAAAAACTGAGTAAACTGATCAATTAATCGAAATAAAATGAGATATGCATCAATTAAAACACGTGCTGATGAGTAAAGATCAGGTTAAGTACACACACACACACACACAAAAGTAATAAAATGAACTTATTGAAAGTGTTGGACAGTCCAGTGCATTGAACCACGTGTGTGAAATCTCGTAAAGTCTCGTCTCTCGCGTTGCTCGTTCGACTCGTTTCCTGTTCCGGGGTCGGTCGTGTACTCTGCGTGTGTGTTTATGCGCTTGTGTGTGTCCGTGTGTGTGAGTGTGTGTGATGATGATGATGGCGGAGCTGGTGCAGGGACAGGCCTCGGTGGCTCAGGCCGGGATGAAGGCGGACGGATTCACGGACCCGTTCCACCGCGCGCGACAGGTACACGCGCGAGCATGTGAGCGTAGATGAGCGAACGCGTGTGTGTGTTCGCGAGTGTTTAATGAGTGCGCGTTCGGCGCGTGTGTGTGTGTGTGTAGCCTGTTAGCAGCTACTGCTGGAGGAGCTTTAAAACTCCAACACACACACACACACACACTCATTCTCACACACAGATTAAGGCCACCACTCAACAACTGTAAAACTCGATTTACTCGCGCGCGAATCGCGCGACGCGACACTGACAACAACTTTACCGCCGAGCAGAAACTACAAAAAACAGCAGAAACAAACTGCTGCAACCTGTTGTTGTCATGCACACGTTTTTTTTTTTGTTTGTTTAAAAAAAAAAAACAACTTACTCCACGAACGCGCGACAAACTCCACGCGCGCGTGTGGCGCAAACGCTCGCGCAAAGTGCGCAGTGTGAAGTTTGTCACTTGTGCTAAGCGCGCGCACACACACACACACGCGCGCGCGCTCGTGCAGTGAATCCGCACCGAGGATCATGTGCTCGGAGCAGTTTTTGGACTGAAGGGAAAAAAACTTCACCACTGTCACTCTCTTGTGTTGCACGACCGCGAGGGTTCGAGTTCAGCGCGGCGCGTTGGCCTTGCTCACCTTCACTCGCTCGCACTGCTTCATTTTACCCTCACATGCAGCCGTGCATGTGGTGTGTCTGCGTGTTTGTTAGTCGTAATCTTCACTTGACCATTTCGTATGACTTGGCATGCAGTGTTTCTGCTCAGATGGCCGCTTTTAGTACTTATAAACATACCAGCAGAAATACTACATGTAAAACTGCATCAGAAATGCTCAAATGTAGATTGTATTTATTGAAAGTGGTCGTTTTACTATTAAGTATAGTTTTGCATGTAGTGTATCTCAGATGAGCACGTTTATTAATCATAATCTTCATTTTTACATTTATATAGCATTGCATGTAGTGTGTATGGTCAGATAAGCACATTTATGGATCATAATCTTCATTTTAACATCGAATACTACATGCAAAACTATATATCTGCTCAAATGGGCACTTTTAATCATTATAATCTTCATTTTACATTTATATATAGCATTGAATGTAGTGTATCTGCTCAGATGAGCACGTTTATTAATCATAATCTTCATTTTTACATTTATATATAGTATTGCATGTAGTATATTTGCTCAAATGAGCATGTTTAATAATATAATCTTCATTTTTACATCGAATACTACATACAAAACTATATATCTCCTCAAATGGGCACTTTTAATAATTATAATCTTCATTTTTACATTTATATATAGCATTGCATGTAGTATATTTGCTCAGATGAGCACGATTAATAATATAATCTTTATTTTTACATTTATATAGCATTGCATGTAGTGTGTATGGTCAGATAAGCACATTTATGGATCATAATCTTCATTTTAACATCAAATACTACATGCAAAACTATATATCTGCTCAAGTGGGCACTTTTAATAATTATAATCTTCATTTTTACATTTATTTATAGCATTGAATGTAGTATATCTGCTCAGATGAGCACGTTTATTAATCATAATCTTCATTTTTACATTTATATAGCATTGCATGTAGTGTGTATGGTCAGATAAGCACATTTATTAATCATAATCTTCATTGTACCATTAAATATAGTATTGCATGTATTATATCTGCTTAGATGAGCACTTTTAATAATTATAATCATCACATCAGCAGAAATACTACATGTAAAACTCTAAGAAATGGTAAAGTGAGGATTATATTTATTGGACGTGCTCATTTGACCATTACAGTTTTTTTTTTTTTTTTTTTTTTTTTTTTGCATGTGGCATATCCGGTCAGTTCAACATTTTTAATAATCATAATTTTCACATCAGCAGAAATACTTCACGTGAAATGGTGATTATAATTATTTAAAGTGCTATATTTGCACATGTATTAATCATAAAGTTCACTTTACATGTAAATATAGTGTTGCATGTCGTAAATCTGCTCATATGATCGCTTTGCTACTTAGTAGACGTGCAAGTAACCTGCAAACATTCCGCTGATGGTTCTTTTAGAAGTTAAAGTCATTGATTGAGGAGAGCGTTACAGCGCCGCGGCAGCTGTCGTGACGCGCGTCAGTGTTTCAGAGCTGTGAATATGAGACGGAGAGTCACTCATGTGTACATGTGCCCGCGCCACGTTTGCATAACATGTAAAACCAGACGTGAGCCGTAAACTTGCATTCATATCACAATGCTTATTTGTAACGTGCAGGTGCCATTTTTTCTGTAAACACTTTTTGAGCTGTTAATGCAGTTGGCTGCATGTTGCATGACTTCATTGGAAAGTCTCCCGAGTGCCGGCGCTTGTAAGGAGGCGCCTGACGGATCGATACTCCGTCGAGGCCTGTCAGGTCGGGCCGAACGGATCAGCCTGTGTCTCCTTTGCTTTCAGCAGTAATGGTTCATGAAAAGTTTGTGGAAGTTTATGAGAAACTGTGTGTCACAGTAAGTCGTTCCAGATTGTTTTGTGGTGTTTAGTTCATTCCTTTTAAAAACTTAAAGACATTGAGAGTATATAGACATATGTTATAACTATCTTTATTTATTTATTATTTTTTTTTTTTTTTATATATATATATATATATATATTTTAAAATTTTAAAAAAGTAAAAAATATATATATTTTATTTATTTATTTTTTATATTTTATTTAGTTATTTATTATTCATATTATCTTATTTATTTGTGTTTTGTTCTTTTTTTCCTTTATCAGGTTATAATGAAAATGTTTAAATGTGACAATTTTTTGTTAAAAAAAAAAGATGCAAATATATTTTTAAATATTTAAAATAGAAACTCCCCAAGTTTTTGATTTCATAATACTAGTCCAGACGGCTCAGTTTTTTGGAGAATGAATGTGTATTAATTTATGCAAGTTTAACCCTTTAGAACCTAAAGCTAAAATAGCCCGTTTTCACACATTATGTTTGGTTTTTATCACAAATTCTCACACAATCTGCTGTCTTCAAGTGCTAGGTGTCATTGTTTTCAGAAAACAAATGGCTTTCAATAAATTAGTTAGTGACCATTAATATGGACGTTGAGTTTGTAAATAGAATTTTAAATGGACAAGAACAAATTCTGATTTTTTTTATTTAGAAAAATGATGATCGAAAGAATCTAACACTTAAATCTTGAAAATTCAACTATATTGCAAGTCTTTTTGTGACGCTGGGTTGTTCAGTTTTCATTTAGCAGAAATATTTTTCATGCATATACTACATATGCTACATTTGATGCGTATATTTACCGCACGGTATATGTTCTCCTTCGCCGTGTTTTTGTCTCTTCTATTATTTCTGCGGTCCAAAACCTCATATTTCCACCCGCTCTCCACGAAAGCGGCTGCCGTTTGCTGACGGAGGGCACGTAATTACCGTATATAATAAGCCACATATGTCTGAAATAAAAGCCCATGTCGTCTACTGTCGGTAGCAATTCGAATTATTACGGTAGCGCAAACGGTTCAAGCGTTACGGGTGTGTCACCGACGACACGTGCGGTTTTTAAAGGGTTAATATCGTTACAAGTTCTGACGCTTGTTTGGCAGTTTTAATCTGATCAGAGAGCTGTTACTCGTCAGAAGAATTGTTGTTTATGTTCTGAAAAGGGTAGAATTCAGAAACCCTTGTTGTTAGTGACACCGGTGGCCGTTAAGTGAACTGCAGCCGGTATTGCTTGTGCTCGCAAGCTGAGTTTTGAAGTTTTAAAGAAACGGTTTTAAAGAAAAGCCCCAAACTGGCAGTAGGACGTCATCAGTCGCTGCCCAAACACTGTTCCAGTTCAAAGTTCACATGTAGCCAAGTACAGTTAAAATCCCCGGGTGTGTTCTTGATCAAGTTCTTGATCGCCCCTTTTGTCGAGGATGCATCGAGAGGTGATGTCATGTCGTGATATGTAGTTTTTTCCAGGCGAGAATGTTGTGATTTACTGCTCACATTTGTGCTTTATTGATAGAGTACCTATTTGAAAACGTGATCTGAGGTTTTCGGAATTGTGAGGACACCGTGTGCTCGTGTACCCGCTGAGAACAGCCGAACCTCGGCTGGTCCTTCTGACGTTTGCCGCTGGTTCTGATGTCTCTGTAGTGGTCTAACGTGACATAATTCGTCTTGTGAATATCTAATCTTCGCTCTCATGAATTTGTTCCCTGTTTTGGCTGACGGCAAAGTGACGTTTCATAACTTTATATATTTATTAGGCTATTGAAATTTACCGTTGTAAGCTACTAAAGCGCTGGCTTGTGTGTGTTTGACTGAATCGTTTGCTTTATTTCTTATACTTTTAGAATGACTATTATTGATCATTAAAAACTTTAATTTAAGTTTACTTTAATTTCACATTTTGTTTTAATGTTGCCTAAAATGTACACAGAGATAACCAGAGAACGCCATCAAGTACGCTGCTGTCCTCAGGAGTTCGTTCTCCTAGAGTCGAACTCGCCAAGTCCGATCTTCCAACGACGCATTGCCAAACTTTGTTAACTTTTTGAGAAACGCCTACTGTCTTTGAGCGAGTCGTCGAGTCATTCGTTAGACCGAGTCGTTCAAAAACATGGATTCATTAATACGGCTGCACGATTTTATCGCACTCGATTTGGTTATTTGATCATTTAATGCGCAGCTTGTCAACGAAGCACAGCCGTGTGATCAGTAGTAAATGCTTCTCCATCTAACAGCCGGAGGGCGCTCTTGTGCAGAAACTCAAAATGCGCCCTGCCGCAGAAAATAACGCGTGTCATATCTCTGTAGCTGAATAAACAGAACGTCGAAACGCTTTGACTAATAAACACACGACCGCCTCATTCTGTGTCAGAATCACGTCAACTGCCGTTACGAAGTGAGTTTGCAGTAAAAACGTTGTCTTTTGTTGGACAAGATGTTCATCAATGCCTCTCATGTCTGGAAAGATGTCTGACTCGCGTCGCTTTTTCAAATATACGTTATAAGCGACTCGAACTCGCAGTGCTTTCAGATGGATTGGCTTTTGGAGCCGTACTTCACTGACAAGCTGCGCATGAATAAAAAATAATCGCGTTTAAGCGATAATCACGTTCGATGTTTTCTTTTTCTTGTCATGCGATAATCGTGCAGCCCTATTCGTTACGAAACATCACGGTGTTTATCGGAGGCTCTATCGTGGATTTGTTCGAAACTTTTCTTGTTTTTCAAGTCTAAAATGAAAGTCGTGTTGTTTGTTGAACGGTTGCGTAAAATCATAGGCTGTGGCGTTTTCGATCGCGCTCGTATTCGGGAAAACTGCGATCTGTATCCTGTTATAAATATTAGATGCTTTTTCACAACTTTAGTTAGTCTGTAATGTTGCTGTTTGAGCATAAAGATCTGCAAGGTTACGAAACTCATAGTCCACTGCAAAGGGAGCTATTTTAATGAATAGAATCGAAAACGAACGATTCGTTTGGACTACGACGCCTGGTGGAGAACATCGTATCTATAAGAATATTACAAAAACTGTTAAATCCGTGCTTGCGAAGTCCGATCTTCGTGTTCGTTAACATCACGCCTGAATCGAGTTGATTTGAAATTGACGCCATCCTTAAATTAATCAATATTGCAATTGCGATTTATTTTGTTTTTGCTTTTTCAAACACGCTTCATTCTGAATGTATTCGGTGCACAAGAAGTGCAGAACAAAATATGAAGGAACTGTATTTACAGCTTCATGAACAAAACTGTAATGAACTGTCTTTAAAACACACAACATCAAATAAATGAAGGTGAACGAGCCTGAAATTCCAGTCATAATAAGTCAAAAAATGAAGGAACACTGTACAGTAGATGAACTGCTTAACAAAACTGTCCAAAAATAGTGTCTTAAAAACAGACGACATCAAATAAATGAGGATTATTTCAGCTGCTTAAACTCGTATTCAACGCCGCCTCACATTTCTCATGCAGCAACTCGTGTGAAATAAGTGTGAGTTGGTATATTTTGTCCAGAGTTTGACTCCAAAACTCTCTCAAACGACTGATGCTGAATTTCTCTTTTTTTATTCTGAACCGCATCCATATTTTTTCCTCTTTCCTCCCGTTTGCCTATTCGGTTCTCCCGCTTTGCTTCGTTCTCATTGGTGCTGAGCTCTGATTGGTTCACATCTTAAACATGCGCACAGTAACGTTGCAGTATTCTACATTAAAATACAAATAAAATTGCAGACTTGTGCGATTTAGAAATTGCATGCGCTCAAATGGCGATGAATTGCACAGCCCTAATTTACACTAAAACTCGCAGGTTATGAAGAGGCGTGACATTTCCTGAAACACGTGCCAATCGCGGCACATTTTGTACTTTGTCGAAACAGTAACGAATGTAAAAAAACGCATTATTTTTAGTTTTCAAAAACCAAATCAAGACTTCGTAACGAGAACACGCACACGGCAAAAAAAGTGTATATAAATATGCAAAATACGCACGTATATATTACTCTTATTCTGTATGTGATTCATCGTTAAACATCCTTAAGCATGTCCAGTTTTTATTCATTTTTCAGTTTTTGTAAAAATGTCATTTTTTTTTTTTTTGTTGACCTTTTGCTTCTTCAACCATCAAACAGTGAGACTCGCGTTTGCTGCGTCTCCGTGCGTCCGTGGCCTGGACGCCTGTGGCCGGGCGCAAGTTTTCCTCGTGTTCAGGGCGAACCGTGTGCGTTTAGCTTTTATCTAGTCTGCCGGGGGGGAAAAAAATAGACCTGGGCTCACGTCCAGAATCACAGGCCCATTTTAAAACACCGTTTCCGTTCAAGACCAGCGTGTCTCGATCCACTTGATCTGCGGTTGGAGTCATGATGACGGCTGTCGTGTTCTCATCGCATTTATTTGAGCAGGTCGTGTCGATTAATCCCCGTTTCTCCACCCGACTCTGCCCTGCTGTTAGGCGTTTGCGTGAACGAACGCCGGCGTGCTTATTGCATCATGGGTAATTAACGGGCTGCGTTGACCTACATTGAGTTCACTCCTTGTGCGTAAACAATCGTCCGAGCGGCTTCCCCGTAAATGGTAGAAAGGCCCGGTCGAGTGGGCAACAAGTGGCCAGTTGTTCGGCCGAATTCCTCCAACTGCTGTTTACCTACTCCTGCCTTTCCCTCGGGTCGCTCATTTATCCAGGCACTCGCATAGCTGGCATTCCTTCCCAGCATTCCCCAGAAAGAGGGTTTAGCTGGAGGGAAGAGGTGGAGACCGGCCTGTCTCTCTCTCTCTCTCTCTCATATTCTCTCTGTCTCTCTCTCTCATATTCTCTCTGTCTCTCATATTCTCTCTCTCATATTCTCTCTCTCTCTCATATTCTCTCTCTCTCATATTCTCTCTGTCTCTCTCTCTCATATTCTCTCTGTCTCTCATATTCTCTCTCTCTCTCATATTCTCTCTCTCTATCTCATATTCTCTCTGTCTATCTCATATTCTCTCTCTCTATCTCATATTCTCTCTCTCTCTCTCATATTCTCTCTCTCTCTCATATTCTCTCTCTCTCTCTCATATTCTCTCTCTCTCTCTCATATTCTCTCTCTCTCATATTCTCTCTCTCTCTCATATTCTCTCTGTCTCTCTCTCTCATATTCTCTCTGTCTCTCATATTCTCTCTCTATCTCATATTCTCTCTCTCTATCTCATATTCTCTCTCTCTCTCATATTCTCTCTCTCTCTCATATTCTCTCTCTCTATCTCATATTCTCTCTGTCTCTCTCTCATATTCTCTCTCTCTATCTCATATTCTCTCTCTCTCTCTCATATTCTCTCTCTCTCATATTCTCTCTCTCTCTCATATTCTCTCTGTCTCTCTCTCTCATATTCTCTCTGTCTCTCATATTCTCTCTCTCTATCTCATATTCTCTCTCTCTATCTCATATTCTCTCTCTCTCTCATATTCTCTCTCTCTCATATTCTCTCTCTCTATCTCATATTCTCTCTCTCTATCTCATATTCTCTCTCTCTATCTCATATTCTCTCTCTCTCTCTCATATTCTCTCTCTCTCTCATATTCTCTCTCTCTCTCATATTCTCTCTCTCTCTCTCATATTCTCTCTCTCTCTCATATTCTCTGTCTCTCTCTCATATTCTCTCTCTCTATCTCATATTCTCTCTCTCTATCTCATATTCTCTCTCTCTCTCATATTCTCTCTCTCTCTCTCATATTCTCTCTCTCTCTCATATTCTCTCTGTCTCTCTCTCATATTCTCTCTGTCTCTCTCTCTCATATTCTCTCTCTCTCTCATATTCTCTCTCTCTCTCATATTCTCTCTGTCTCTCTCTCATATTCTCTCTCTCTATCTCATATTCTCTCTCTCTCTCATATTCTCTCTCTCTCTCTCATATTCTCTCTCTCTCTCATATTCTCTCTCTCTCTCTCATATTCTCTCTCTCTCTCATATTCTCTCTGTCTCTCTCTCATATTCTCTCTGTCTCTCTCTCTCATATTCTCTCTCTCTCTCATATTCTCTCTCTCTCTCATATTCTCTCTGTCTCTCTCTCATATTCTCTGTCTCTCTCTCATATTCTCTCTCTCTCTCATATTCTCTCTCTCTCTCATATTCTCTCTCTCTCTCTCTCTCTCATATTCTCTCTCTCTCTCTCATATTCTCTCTCTCTCTCTCATATTCTCTCTCTCTCTCTCATATTCTCTCTCTCTCTCTCTCTCTCTCTCTGTCTCTCTGTCTCTCTCTCTCACTCAAGTGTTTCTCCTGAAAATGGCCTCTTGTTTTGAGTTGAACGTTGCTTTTCTTGCACGCACCATTCAGTATGAACTCAAATTGAATTACTCCTCTTGTGTAGCTTGTCTGAAACTCTTCAGTGCAGAAAGACATGTGACTTTGTGTAGATTGATCTCATTTTCAGCCATCTAGGTTTGAAAGTTGGAAGAGCAAACAGAGAATGAATTTCAACAACAACAAAAAAACTATTTTCCTTTACGAATGAAAGCGATGAGTCACGACCCGTCGTAATGCTGTAGTGCCGTGTTAGTTTATGGAAGCAGCGCACAAACATCTCTTTAAATTGATTCATAACCTGGAAAAAATAAATGCATTGGATTTATTATTTATTCGAATGTTCCTGTTGGTAATACAATAGTGTATTTATGAAGCAAGAATGATGAAATTATAATTTTATTTTATTTTTGCATAAAATTACATTTTTTTTAATTGCTTTTGTTTTATTAGTATTCTTTTGTTGATAGTGTTTTTTAATAAATACTGTAAAATATTTATGAAGCAAGAATGATAAAATGATGAGATATATATATATAAATTATAATTTGATTTTATTTTTGCATAAATTACATTTTTTTTAATTGCTTTTGTTTTCTTAGTATTCTTTTGTTAATAGCGTTTTTTAATAAATACTGTAAAATATTTATGAAGCAAGAATGATAAAATGATGAGATATATATATATAAATTATAATTTGATTTTTATTTTTGCATAAATTACATTTTTTTTAATTGCTTTTGTTTTCTTAGTATTCTTTTGTTAATAGCGTTTTTTAATAAATACTGTAAAATATTTATGAAGCAAGAATGATAAAATGATGAGATATATATATATAAATTATAATTTGATTTTATTTTTGCATAAATTACATTTTTTTTAATTGCTTTTGTTTTATTAGTATTCTTTTGTTGATAGTGTTTTTTAATAAATACTGTAAGATATTTATGAAGCAAGAATGATAAAATGATGAGATATATATATATAAATTATAATTTGATTTTATTTTTGCATAAATTACATTTTTTTTAATTGCTTTTGTTTTCTTAGTATTCTTTTGTTAATAGCGTTTTTTAATAAATACTGTAAAATATTTATGAAGCAAGAATGATAAAATGACGAGATATATATATATATACACATATGTAAATTATAATTTGATTTGATTTTTGCATAATATTAATATTTTTTTAATTGCATTTGTTTTATTTCTATTCTGTTGTTGATAGCGTTTTTTAATAAATACTGTAAAATAATATTTATGAAGCAAGAATGATAAATAACAGACACACATATATATATATATATTATAGTTTTTTACTTTCATTTATTTTTAATGGCATTTATATTTCAGTGCTTTACTGCAGTTTTGAATGCAGTTATTTTTAAATAATAATACTGTAAAATATTTATGAAGCAAGAATGATAAAATGACTGACTTTTGTTTCAAATCGTCGTGTTTGTTTCCATCAATCATATGTATCGCAATGCAAAAACACACACGTATATTTTTTTTATAATTGTAATATAAATATAAGCATTTATATTTCATTGCTTTACTCCTGTTGGTAATAAACATTGATTTTTAAATGAGCACTGAGCACAAAATAATGTCATAAAGCAAGAATGATAAAACGACATGTTTCTTTGAATCAATCATGTATATTTTAAACCCAAAAAAATGCGCACTATCCAAACAAACGTGACGCTTACATGCAATTCAAAAGTACATTTTACATTTTTTTTTTTTTTTTTTTTCACCTTTTCTGCATTTATTTATTTTTGAATGACATCTATATTGCTGTAGTTGCTTTAGTATAATGACATGTTTCTGTTTAAATCGTTTTTTTTTTTTTGCATCAAACATGTATTTCAACACACATTGTGTGTTTGCGTTTTATTTTCGAATTGCATTTATATTTCCTTGCTTCCCCTCCTGTTGGTAATGCGGTCTGATATAGTCGTGCGTCAGATGTGTGTTTGTTTCAGTCGTTTGCTCTCTGATGTCTTACAGATCGCTAAAATGGGTGGAGAGCAGATGCCCCACCTGAACAACTCGTCTCCGGTCGTCGATGCCTCGCTCTATGGCTATGGAGGGCAGAAACGCTCCCTGGACGAAGGAGGTGAGTCCGTGATCCTTTATTTATAAGATGGATCATTTAGGCTGCGTTCACACTTGTCATGTTTGCTTGGATTAAAGCGAACCCTGGTGCGAATGTGAACGCTGCCATCCGAACCCTGGTGTGGACCGGGACCGCTAAAAAGACGGGTCTCGGTCCGCTTCCAAACCAACTCTGGTGCGGTTCGGTTGATATATGAACGCGACATGGACCAAAAACAGGACGTGATGTCACGAGAGTCAGCTGATTCGACGACGCAGGAAGATCGGCGTCTCCGAAATGAGTCGAGGGCAAACGTGGAGCGACGAGGAGGCGAAGTTTCTGTTCTGAACATTTGATGAGCTCTTCGTGATTCTCAGCTGGTGAAAATAAAGCGTTTAATCCAGAACACAGCGTTGTTTTGAACGTTCGGTAAGCGAGATCCGTCGCCAAATATACACCATAAAACCCGACCAATCGGGTCGTGATCGGATCCCTACGCCTTCGGTTCGGGAACTTCAGGGTCGCTGTTAAAAATGCCAAGCGGACCAGGACTATGTGTTTAGTTTTTGTTTTTTGGTCTGGACCAAACGAACTAAAGTGTGGCTGCGTTCACACTTGTAGTTCGGCTGGTTTGGTTCATTTGTTCCGGACCAAAAAACAAAAACAAAACACTCAGTCCTGGTCCGCTTGGCATTTTTAACAGCGACCCTGAAGTTCCCGAACCGAAGGCGTAGGGATCCGATCACGACCCGATTGGTCGGGTTTTATGACGTATATTTGGCGACGGATCTCGCTTACCGAACGTTCAAAACAACGCTGTGTTCTGGATTAAACGCTTTATTTTCACCAGCTGAGAATCACGAAGAGCTCGTCAAATGATCAAAACATTCAGAACAGAAACTTCGCCTCCTCGTCGCTCCACGTTTGCCCTCGACTCATTTTGGATTCTACGATCTTCATATCTTCTCGCATCTTGTGACATCACGTCCTGTTTTTGGTTGGTTCACGTGTCTTTGGTCCGTGTCGCGTTCATATATCGACCGAACCGCACCAGAGTTCTTCTGGAAGCGGACCGAGACCCGTCTTTTTAGCGGTCCCGGTCCACACCAGGGTTCTCACATGAACCGCACTCACTGAGCGATCGCACCAGGGTTCGCTTTAATCAAAACGTGACAAGTGTGAACGCAGCCTAAGATGCTGAACTCTGATTGAATGGTTGTATAACGGCGTTCTGTATTTATTATTTGTCTGCGTGGCTTCGAATCAATAGGTTTTTTTGGTGGGAAAATAATGTGAATGCACAAGCCGTTTGAGCCGATGTTGTGCAGGTCATCTGACTGTAGGACGGATGTAATAATACAGTGAAGCTGAAATCAATGCCGGACTTCATGAAGCTCTGACCTTTGACTGCGGTTTTCCGAGGCATCGATCGTGCTTCAAACTTGCGAAAGAGGTGGCGAACTTCAAAATACACACACGCAACAAAACTGCAAGAGGTTGAGATCTTTCAGGAAGTGAAACCTGTTTCTGTGGCCTGCTGCAGATTTGAGCTGGTCTTGAGAGACAGCGTCTGCGTTTGAGGGTTCAAAACTGGACTGGGTGGAGAAATGATCTGTTGTAGATGCAATATTTAATTTTTTTTGGTTTAAAGGACTCGTGGCTGTTGCTTGAAGCCTTCGTGTTATGCATTATAAATGCATATTTAATGCCTTGAATGGTCTCATAAATAACTGAAGCCACAATTAAAGCATTTAATCGGTGGATTGAACCTTTATACGCATAATGCATGATCTCGGATATAACGAGAAATTACAAATATTGTCCTTTTTTTTGTCTGTTGCTTCTATGAAAAGTTTTGCTTTTCTCAAAATGTAGGCGAATTATATCGCATTAATAATGTTTCCATTGTAGTTTATGCACATCTTGTTGTCGGATAATAACTTGAACCACCTTAAAGTTTTTTTTTTTTAATGTGCGCATAAACTGCGATGGAAACACGTTGACTGAATAAATCCCTCGATGTGAAACGCACTCTGATTGGATAACTGGACTTCACAGCGGACCAATCGCGTCGCAGCTCTGCCCAGCCATTTGAGCTTTTTTTTTTTCGTTTGCCGGATATGATTTCTTGCAGTGCCTTTTTCCTTCCCCATTTTTGATTGACAGGATATATCGGCCCTGACTACTGGCAGTTTTTAAGCTATTATACTAACGACTGATGGTGTGAAATTTAGCTTTAATCGGCCTGTAAAGATTATTTTTACTAGTTGAAATACTAATTCTTAAAATCATGAATTGATTTCTACTAGTAACTCTGGCAGTTTGTGATGTGAAGAATTAAACTTCAGCTAGTAAAAAATTTATGCAAATTTTGGGATATCATAATAAACGCTGGAAGGAAACGCCAAGATGTGTAGAAGTTCTAGAAATGTGCATTTAAAATTTTTTTTATGGTGGTTAAAGTTATCCAACAAGAAGACATGCGCTTAATCCAATCACATCACGGGTATGGCAAGCCATTTTGACTTTAATTCTTCCGCATTTGAATACTTGATATCAACAATTCAATTTTTGTTAGTTAAAATGCTAATTATTAATATCAGGAATTAGATTTCTACTAGTAATAATGGCAATTTCTGATGCCAAGAATTAAATTTCAGCTCGTAAAAAACTTATGCAAATTTTGGGATATTATATAAGAAACGCTGGAAGGAAACGCCATTTTCAAATTCTAAAAATGTGCATTTAAGGTGGTTAAAGTTTTTATCCAAGACATGCGCTTAAATTTTGCCATTTTGACTTTAATTCTTCCGCATTTGAATACTTGATATCAACAATTAAATTTTTTAGTAGTTAAAATGCCAATTCTTAAAATCATGAATTGATTTCTACTAGTAACACTGGCAATTTTGAGTTTGCATCTCACCATTCTGACTTTTTCCCCCAAAAAACTCCAAGATTTAAACTCACAACTGCGTTTTATAAAATCAGACTTGGGAGATATAAATTCATAATTGCAAGTTATAAAGTAAGAATTACATGATGATAACTTGCAATACTGACTTTTTTTCTTGCCATCGCAAGTTTATATCTCAACTTCTTTGCTTGCAATTCTGACTTTTCTTTTATATCTCATAATTCTGACTTTTCTCAATATTGTCAGTTTATATCTCATAATTCTGACTTTTCTCAATATTGTCAGTTTATATCTCATAATTCTGACTTTTCTCAATATTGTCAGTTTATATCTCATAATTCTGACTTTTCTCAATATTGTCAGTTTATATCTCATAATTCTGACTTTTCTCAATATTGTCAGTTTATATCTCATAATTCTGACTTTTCTCAATATTGTGAGTTTATATCTCATAATTCTGACTTTATAACTCACAATTGCAACTTTATATCACTCAATTCTGAGGGAAAAAGTCAGAATTGTGAGATAAAAACTCACAATGACCTTTTTTGTGTTTGTTTCACACTTATTAGTATTCCAAAGTATTCTAAAGTATTTAGATGAAGTGACTAAACTTGAGTAATGTAACGAAATACGTTACAAATGACTTTTTAAATCGTGTATTTTGTAATCTGTAGTGAAACGCATGTTTAAAGTAACCCACCCAGCCCTGATACTGGACGTCCATACGGGTTTTGCGCAAATGAAACACGCGCTAGTGACGAGTCGATCAACTGCATCAATTTATCCGTTCAGAAACGTCTTCCTGAGTCTCTCCATCCGTTTGAACACTTTCCTCATTTTGTCTGCGTGAGATTCTCCAGCTTTGTTGAAGCTCCGCCCTCTTCTGGAGCAGCAGCTCATTTGCATTTAAAGGGACGCGCACACAAATGGCGTGTTTGTGTTTGACAAGCTCTAATAAATGATCCGTGGGGGATTTTGAGCTGAAACTGTGCTTTATTCACAAATGTTTTATAGCTTTTTTGGAAGGAATTCGGTTGTCGATGCGTCCTTGTTGTGACACTTACATATTCTAGTGTTTGGACTCACTTTTGATTGATATATTCTGTGTGTATTCATCAGGAATAATGTACTTTTTCCCTCTTTGCTTCATCCTAGTGGCTAACCAGCTCGGTGCAATGGTACACGGTACAAGGTGAGCGCTTATATCCATTAAATCTCTTATAATGTACTGAGGCTCAATGATCTTGGGTTCATTATTTACGATATGCTCATGTTTGTTTGTTTGTTTAGGGCTATAATAACAGAAGACTATAAAGTGCCTGATAAGATGGTTGGATTCAGTAAGTACTGAAGATCTGAACGTTTTTCCGTGTAGATATTTTAATATTTGGGTCTTTGCATCTCTAGATATTTGCTTTGACCGGTGCTGTCGGCCATCCTCTGTCAGAATATGCTCAGGATTTTTTGTGCTAACAGAAGTTGTTTATTTTCGTGTGTGTCAGTCATCGGACGGGGTGGCGAACAGATCACGAGAATTCAGCTGGAGTCCAACTGTAAGATCCAGATTGCCGCTGGTAGGTTTGAATCTAATTCCTGTTCTTCATATTCAACGTTTTTTGTGTCTTCCTTGAGCCTCAAGTTTGTCTCGTTCGATACGATTCACTTTATCGAGTTTACAACATGGCAGATCTTAAAGATCTAGAGCTTGTAATGAAGATTAAGTAGTTTTTTTGGCCGGCAAATTTTTTGATGATATCAAATTAATATAAAAATTGGGGTAACGCTTTACAATACTTGTCTATCGATCATGTTAGTTCACCGTGGATTAACTAATGCAACCTTTAATAAAAAAATGAATTCATTAATACTGATAAATGTGGCATTATTGTTCATTGTTTGTTCATGTTGAATGTATTTAACAAACGAAACCTTATTTTAAAGTGTTACTTGATCATTTGTATTCATTATAATGACACGTTGTTATTATTGGCATATATTAATAAATAATAATGATTGACGTGTAATTCATACGAAAATATCCTTACCTACATTTCTTAAATGAATTTATGCGAATTGAAAAAGCCCAGAGCGGTGAATTTTATTTTTATTTAAGTTGTATTAATATTTTATTTTCTTCTTTATCTTTTTAGTTTTAGTTCTCATTTATTTTTTTATTTCCGTTTTTAGTTTATTTCTAGTTTATAATTTTAATGCTTCAACTTAAAATGATTTCAGTTTATTTCCAGCGTTTCGTTTAGTTTTAAGTTTTTCCAACTAATATTTATTTTATTTTGATATTTTGGTTTACTTTTTAATGATTTCGTTTTGTGCTTTTGTCGTTCTATTATTATTTTTAATCTTGCTATTTAGTGTAATTTATTTTTATTTCGGTTTGATTATTTCTGATCAGTTTATTGCCAAGTTGATATTTGTTTTATTTTATTTTCAATTTGTTTTTCCATGTTTAATTTTTAATAATTTAATATTGTGCTTGTCATTTTTATTATTATTATTATTACTCTCTTAATCTTGCAGTCTAGTTTTAACTTTTTTCAGTGTTTCAGTGTTAATTTATTTCCTGGATAATTTAAACTTATGTCAGTTTATTTTCTAATTTTTGTTTAGTATGTTTTTCAATTATTAATAATATTTATTTATTATTTATATTTTTGGTTTTCATGTTAATTGTACTTTAATTTTTAATCATTTCGTTTTGTGCTTTTGTTGTTTTATTTATTGATTTTTAAATCTTATTTAGTTTTAATTGATTTTTTCCGCATTATTTTAACGCTTTTAACGTATTACAGTTTCTTGCCAAGGCAACATTTCATTTAGTTCAATTCCACTCGCATTTACATTTTATTTCATTTCAGCTTTATTACAGTTAACAAATGTTTTCTATAGTTTTAGTTGACAATAATAACCCGAGACAAACGCAACTACTGTTCAGTGTCACAGCCACAAGAAACAGACGCGAATCTGAGCGAATTCGCCCACAGCTTGTGTTGTGCTTTTGTTTATAACTTGTTTTCAGTCTCTTGCAATTATGTGTCGTGTCCCTGCAGACAGTGGAGGTATGATGGACAGGCCTTGCACCCTGACCGGGACCCCAGAAAGTATCGAGTAAGAAAATTCGCCGCCTTTAATCCCTCTTTAACGGGCTGTTGAACCAGGGCTGGGCGTCCGCTCCCGAATCCCATTCAGTGTTTGAAAAATATCGGGAACGGTACAGGAAAAAACACCAGGTTACAATGGCACACAAGGCAGTGTTTCTACAACAGCAAGTCGTTCTATATCTTTCAATACCGTCTGATGTTCATTCATGTTTATTTGATGCTATAAGCAGTAGTAAAGAGGAAGAGACGATCTGTCGAGACGCAAAAACACCGAATTTCGTGATAAAATCAGGATGGCAGGCACTACAAAGAATGTTTGGCGAAGTATTAAAAGATTTAGAAATCGATATTTTGCAACCCAGCCCTAAGTTTAACCCTTTAATACAAACGCAGCACTTTCAGATTTTGTCTTCTGTCGTTCATGATCTCTTTATCTCGGTCCGTCAGGCAAGCGAAGAGGTTGCTGGGGCAGATAGTGGACCGGTGTCGGAACGGGCCGGGCTTCCATACTCAGATGGATGGGAACAGCGCTGTCCAGGAGATCCTGATCCCGGCCAGTAAAGTTGGCCTGGTCATCGGGAAGGGAGGCGACACCATCAAACAGCTTCAGGTTGGGTGTTGATTGAGCGTTTCCATCGCCGTTTGTGCTTTTAATGACCCTCCACTTCTTTTTTTGAACCATGTCCACTGCAACGGGCGGCTCTTCAAAAGCTTTTTAACATTTCAGGTTGTGATGTTACGTCCTTACCCATAATTCTCTATCACTGTCCTCTTGTTTTTGTATTAATTTTTATATGACGGTGTGAACTCAAAAGTGGTGACGCATCTGAAATATTTAATATTTATATTAAATAAAATTTATATATATATTTAATATTGAAATATTTACCATTATTTTATATTGAAATACAGAAATGTGTAGCTCTCTCAAAATTCATCATTTCGGGTATATAAAGGAGAAAAGTAGTTAATTTTATAATAAAAAATATTCTGTGTACGTTTTATTTATTTATTTTAATGAAGTTATAATTACATCAAAGTTCATAATTTCGGGTATATAAAAAGGAGAAAAATAGTTAATTTTGTATTAAAAAATAAATATTCTGTGTGCATTTTATTTATTTGTTTTTTAATAAAGAAGTTATAATTACATAAATACATAATTTTAGGGATTTATATTTATTAAATTGTTGTTTTGTGTATGTATGAATGTAAATCTATATAAATATAAATACTTTATTTATTAAAAAAAAAGTTTACCTTTTTTTTTTTTATTTCCCTTTCCTTTTTTTTTGTCATTAATCCCCCCCCCCCCCCCCCCCCCCCCAAATTCCATTATATTTTTCCAAAAGTTTTGGTTAAATGAAATTTTTTTTATCCTTTTTTATTTTTTCTAAAAAAAAAAATAAAAAAATCCTGTTTTAATTTTTTTAACCATTTTAATATTTAATGATCCCAAAATTCAAGATTTACGGGGTCATTTTTTCCCTCCATGATTTTTGTATTGTTTATATTTTTATTAAGTTATATACTTAAGAATAATTATAAATTAATATAAATAATTTAACCTTTTGAGTGACATTGGAAGCAATATTTTCTGTATTTGCTTGTCAAAGAAAACAAATTATAACTCTTAAAGCCTTCATATATAATGCATTATAATGCAATTCATAATGTACGTTACAATGCATTATGTCTTTTCATAAATAATTGTAGCCAAAGTTAAAATGCATTATAAAGTTTGCAGATGCGTATTAATGCATTATAATTACTAAAGGTGTGTTCAGTGAAATAGATGTATTATAACTGTGATTACGATTATTCATGAGACCATTTCAAGATATAATGCGTTAAACATACTTTTATAATGCATTATTTATTTTTATATATATATATATATATAAGGCTGTAAACAAAATGTTTGAATGAATAACTAAAAACTGGCAATTTTAGTAATACCATTCTTAATAAAATTGCCCTGGAAATCATTTTAAGGGGGCAAATATTAATTACACGAATCTAAAATCGACAATTTCATCCCTGAATTCTCCTTTAAACACTAAAGAGTCGGGGTATTTTAACGAGCACCCTTTTAATTGGTACATTTATTTTGTGCGCCCACAGGAGAGGACAGGAGTGAAGATGATCATGATTCAGGACGACCCGATGCCCACCGGATCAGACAAACCCTTGAGAATCACTGGAGACCCTTATAAAGTTCAGGTCTGTGTCTTTAATCACATCAAGACTTCGATGTACTTCAAGCAGAATCGAACAAAATCAGGCCAAAATGAACACCTCTGAACCTTTGGACAATGGTGATGTAATAAGTGGGTGTGGCTCTGAGGCTCCGCCTCCTTTGAGGAAATCTTCTTAATTCGTTTCTTCTGTTCAGTTCGTCGACGATTAATTTTTCCGGCACTGATTAAAATTTAAAAACGCGTTAAATTAAAAAATGAAGGTGAATTGATCAGAATACCAAACAATGTGGTCACGGATCTAAAAAAAATTTGTAAATTTAATTTTATTATATTTTATTTATATTAATTTAAAAAAAAAAAAAATTATGCAACTTAATTAAAAAATGTATTCATAAATGCTGATAAATGTGGAATTATTGTTCATTGTTAGTTAATGTTGAATTTATTTTAACTGTTAACAAATTAAACCTTATTTTAAAGTGAAAATTGTAAATTGAAAAAGTCCAGAGCAGTGTTTTTTTTTTTTTTTTTTTTAGTTGTATTAATATTTTGAATTTATTTTTAGATTTCATTTTAATATTTTTTTTTTTTAGTTTATTTCCAGATTATAATTTTAGTGCTTCAACTTAAAATTATTTCAGTTTATTCAGTTTGAATTTATTTTGAATTTATTTTTAGTTTTATTTTAATTTTTTTAGTTTATTTCCAGATTATAATTTTAGTGCTTCAACTTAAAATTATTTCAGTTTATTCAGTTTGAGGCAACATTTCTAATTTTCGTTTAGTTTTCAGTTCGTCGACGATTAATTTTTCCGGCCAAAAGTATCGCAGTCACTGATCAAAAATTAAAAACGCGTTTAAAACGCAAATGAATGTGAATTCATGAGAATACCAAACAATGTGGTCACGGATCTAAAAAAAAAATTAGTCCATTTTATTTTAATTTTTTAGTTGTTGTTAAAACTATTAGTAGGGCTTTAGGAAATTAGTTTCTTAAATTTCATTAACTTTTTGTTTGTTTGTTTTCTTGTCTCTGATTTAATTAAGTGTTGGTAATCAAAAAGCATGTCTAATGTATTAATTAACATAAACTAATCATGAGCAATACGTTTGTTACTCTATTAATTAATCTTTCATTAACGTTAGTTCATTAAAATACAGTTATTCATTGTTCAGGTCAGTTTCAACGAATGTTGACAAGATTGTAATAATGTATCAGTAAATGTTATAATTAACATTAACAAAGATGATTAAATGCTGTAGTTCATTATTCGTTCATGTTCATTAGTGAACATTATCTGCTTTTGTTTTTTTTAATCCTTTTTATTTTTCCCAAATTGTTTTTTTTTTTTTTTTTGGATTCCATTTCAATTGTTAATGCTTCCGAAATTCAAGATTTACAAAGCAATTTATATTAAATTATGAATTAGAATACCAAACAATGGTCACGGATCTAAGAAAAAAAAAATAATAAATAAGCGTGCAAAAGCATAAAGTTAAAACTAAACATTTAAAAAAAAATATATATTGCACACAACTGAAACATGAATGTTTTATTGCTGTCGCTCTGATATTTTCTGCTATATTTTTACTGGCATTAGTCGTTCATATTGTCATTGAGAGGAAAGCGTGTCGGGATTTTTCGCTTCCGATGTATTTCAGACTGCGCTTGACCCCTAAACGAAGAGCGTGACGGAGCTTCGGCACGAGTATATCGGCTCTTTGTTGAATGTGTGCGTGTGTTTGTGCAGCAAGCGCGGGAGCTGGTCGTTGAGATCATCAGGGAAAAGGATCAGGGAGATTTCAGGAGCGGCCGCAGTGACTTCGGCTCCAGGCTGGGCAGCAGCATCGACGTAAGCATGTTCGGCTCCCGAGATTGGAGTCATTTGGAGCTCGAGCCGGAAGTAATTCGTCACTCGTTTGCGCGCACACACAGGTTGCAGTGCCCCGGTTTTGCGGTTGGCATCGTCATCGGCAGAAACGGGGAGATGATCAAGAAGATTCAGAACGATGCGGGCGTCAGGATCCAGTTCAAACCAGGTCAGTGTTATTTAAAGAGCACATGTTACGCTGTTTTGAGCATGAACTCCCTGAAAGTTTTGTTCCTCATTTAAATAATTCATGCGCAGAATAAAGGGGCGGGGCCTGGTTGAGTTGGTGTTGAAACTGGTGAGGGGCGGGACATTTCACAAACGCCAACCGACCAATCAGAGCACGGTGCGCTTTTCAGAAGGAGGGGCTTCGTGGAACTAAACGGAGCGTTACTGACAGACTGGGAGGAGAGGTGCTGAACAATGAGGGAAATAATGTTCACGCTTTATTTATCCGTTTGGATGCGTTTCCAATAGTAACATAAATGCAAGATGCTTGTCGGTGTAAAATCCGGTTCACATTCTGTCCATCGAGATGAGAAGTTGCGTAACGAATGCACGGGTGTCGTGGTTAAGGGGTGCTTTACCTTCTGGAAATGGG